>QRFJ01003366.1:0-30076 GCA_006176705.1 Cocos nucifera | reverse complement strand
TATCCTTAGTTCTTCTCAAGTACTTAAGGATACATTTCACAGAAGTCCAGTGTTCTTCACCTGGATTTGACTGATATCTGCTTGTGACACTCACAGCATGGGCTATATCAGGTCGTGTACATAGCATGGCATACATGAGGCTCCCTATTGCAGAAGCATAAGGGATCTTGCTCATGCGTTCTATTTCCTCAGGTGTGCTAGGGCACATCTTCTTGGAAAGATGAATACCATGTCTGAAGGGTATTAATCCCCTCTTAGAGTTTTCCATACTAAACCTCTTTAGTACTTCCTCTATGTACATCTTCTGTGAAAGTCCTAGCATCCTATTCGGTCTATCCCTATAGACCTTAATTCCTAGAATAAAGGATGCTTCACCTAGGTCTTTCATGGAGAATTCCTTGGACAACCACATTTTGACTGTCGTCAACATGGGAATATCATTCCCAATAAGGAGGATGTCATCCACGTACAATACGAGGAAGACAACAGCGCTCCCACTGACCTTTTTGAAAACACACGGTTCCTCTTCATTTTTGATGAAACCAAACTTTTTGATCACATCATTGAAACGAGTGTTCCAGCTCCGAGATGCTTGCTTAAGTCCATATATGGACCTTTGCAGCTTGCAAACCTTGTGATCAGTATCACTGGATGTGAAACCTAGCGGCTGTTCCATATAGATATCTTCCTCAAGATATCCATTTAAGGAATGCCGTTTTCACGTCCATTTGCCATATTTCATAATCGAAATAGGCTGCAATGGCAAGCAATGTGCGGATGGATTTTAGCATAGCCACTGGGAAAAGGTATCCTGATAGTCAATGCCTTCGCGTTGACTATAACCTTTTGCCACTAGTCTAGCCTTGAATGTCTCCACATTCCCATCTGCACCAATCTTTCTCTTGAAGATCCATTTACACCCAATAGGTACTATACCTTCTGGTGGATCTACCAAGGTCCAGACTTGGTTTGAGTGCATCGAGTCAATTTCTGACTGCATTGCCTCTAGCCATTTCTCGGAGTCGATATCTGATATCGCCTCGTTGTAGGTTTTGGGATCATCACCATGAGCACCATTACCTACGAGGAACATTTTCTCTACTTCCTCTGAAATAATACCTAAGTATCTCTCAGGGGGATGGGAAACTCTTTCCGATCTACGAGGTGGAGGAGGTAGTGTTCTTATTGGCTCAAACCTGATTTGGTTCCAATTGGTCCTTAGCTCGTTCCACTTGTGAGACTTTCTCATCAAGCTTGATCTATTTTCCAATGCCGCTATCTTGAATAAACTATTTTTCAAGAAAGATGGCATGTCGACTCACAATCACATTGTGGTCTTCTGGAATGTAGAAATAGTATCCTAATGACTCTTTAGGATATCCTATGAATCGAGCTCTAAAGGACCTAAACTCTAACTTGTCCGCTTGTTGTCTTTTGACATGAGCCGGACAACCCCAAATTCTGAGATGACTCAGACTTGGTTTCTTACCATGCCATATCTCATACGGTGTGGTAGGAACGGTTTTAGAGGGAACCCTATTCAGTAGATAGATTGAAGTTAACAATGAGTGTCCCCAAAGGAAATCAGGGAGGTCTGTGAAGCTCATCATGGATCGAACCATATCCAATAGAGTCCGATTTCTCCATTCTGAAACCCCGTTGAGTTGAGGTGTTCCTGGTGGAGTCCATTGAGAGACTATGCCATTTTTCTTTAGATAGTCTAGGAATTCTCGGCTAAGGTATTCACCTCCTCGATCTGATCGAAGAACCTTAATGGGTTTTTCAGTTTGTTTTTCTACTTCATGTCTGAATTCTTTGAACTTTTCAAAAGCTTCAGACTTGTGTCTCATAAGATACACATACCCATACCTAGACAGATCATCGGTAAAGGTAATGAAGTAGACAAAATTGCCTCTAGCCGGCACATCAAATGGGCCGCACACATCAGTATGTACTAGGGCAAGGAGATCTGTGGCCCTTCTCCCCATGTCCAACAAAAGGGAGTTTAGTCATTTTGCCTTGAAGACAAGATTCACAAGTTGGATATGACTCGGAAGTCAATGGACTCAATAGCCCATTTTTCTCCAATTTGTTGATCCTATCTTCTGCTATATGACCTAATCTCAGGTGCCATAGATATCTATCGTTTGGACTATCCCTAGGTCGTCATTTGGCATTCACGTTTTGCTCGATAGTTAGAATAGGTACATCAATATGTAGCTGATAAAGACCATTAATAAGGAAACCATTTGCAATTTTATTTCTTTCATAAAGAATGTTACAATGGTCCTTAAAGAAGGTGATCACATAACCTTCTTGTGCTAAGCATGAAACAGAAATCAAATTCCTGCTAGCTGCAGGCACAATAATAACAGTCTTTCAAAACTAAGTCTAAACCAGATGGTAATCGAAGAGGGTATGTTCCCACGGCTACTGCAGCAACTCTTGCTCCATTACCGATGCGTAGGATCATGTCTCCATCCCTCAGCCTCCTGCTATCCTCAAGACCCTGCATAGAAGTGCACAGATGAGCACTAGAACCAGAGTCAAGCACCCAACTGGATGCAGAAGAAACCGTAAGGTTAGACTCAATAACGAGCATACCTCCAGAAGGACCTTCCTTCTTGTTCTTCAGGGTGGCCAGGTAAGTAGGGCAGTTCCGCTTCCAATGGCCGTCGCTGTTGCAATGGAAACACTTTCCTTTGACATCGGCCTTTCTTCTTCGGCTCTGCCTTCTTCTTCTTTGATCCTTCCACCTTTTGCTTTTTCACAGACTTCTTTTTCTTTCCATAAGACTTTCTTTTGGAAGAAGTCCGTTCCATAGCAAGAACTGAGCCTTTAGAACCTTTCATAGAAAGCTCAGCGGTAACCAGCATATTCATTAATTCGGCCAAGGAATTCTGAAGTTTATGCATGTGGTAATTCATGATGAATTGCCCATATGCATCAGTCAAGGATTGCAGAATAATATCGTTCTGCAGGTCCAAGTCCTAACTTCACACCGAGCTTCTCAAGCTCTTCCATGTCCTTGATCATTGTCAGACAGTGATCTTGGACTGACTGCCCATCACGCATCTTAGCCTTAAAAAGTCATTTTGTGACTTGATATTTGGCTGCGCGACTCTGTTCACCAAACATCTCCTGCAGGTGAGCCAACATTTGGCGAGCAGTCCCGATATCCTCATGTTGGCGCTGGAGCTCATCAGACATCGAGCCCAACATGTAATATCTGGCCTTATTATCTTCGTCTATCCATTTTTCCAGAGACGCTCTCTGTTCAACAGATGGACGGGCTGGTAAGGTGGGAGGGTCCTGGTCCAAAACATGGGTTAACTTCTCGGAACCCAAAATAATTTTGTAGTTCCTGAGCCAATCTTTATAATTGGGTCCAGTCAGTCTATGTGTGTCCAGGATACGTGCCAATGGGTTGGACGCAGACATTTTCCTGTAGAGAGTCAAAGATTCTAGTTAGATACTGTAATTTTGACTTGACCAATTTATTTAAAAATTTTATTTTTAAACAAATTAGCTCCCACTATTTTCTCGGATCCCTACACTCCCTCTGTAGAGATGCGAAAATCTCCATGATTAATGATTTCTAGTGGGTGGTGCGGTCTCACCAACTGACTCATCACCTCACCTAACAGTTATTGGTGATGGGTTAGCCAATGAGTGAACAACTCTTGTTCAATGATTCTCTAATCATGGTGCACCCAAACTTGGTCTCTAATTCATGAATCTCACCGTATCCGGAATATTGATCCACTCCTTAGTTAAGTCAGACCCACCATTTGCATAGACTGGGTTCCTAATTGAGTCTCTCACCGTATCCAAAATATTGAGCCCAACTCATCCTCCAGCCCATAGCATCCAATGCCTAATAGACATGGTTGCATCTTCCGGTGCAACTGAGCCACTGTATCCAGCCGAGAACAATCAACCCCGGGAAGGGCCCGCACATCTACAATGGTGGAAGACCTCAGACTTAATCTTTTCTTAGGGAGAATTGATTCAGGTCTCATTAAACTAGACTTGGCTTAGTCATAACAATTATGACTAACCTAGTGGCATGGGTTAGCTCGGATTATTGACCACCTCAGATCAGAACTGTGTCAACAGATATGGCCAGGTAAGTGAGACCGGTGGAAGGAATATGCCATTAACTCGTACAAGAACGCATTCAGGTCGAGTAGCTTCCAATTAAAAACCAGTCGGTCGTATGTGCCAAACTTACCTTAGACACCAAATTGTTGAGTCAGAACCAATTGGGTTAGCCTACAATCCAGACTCTAACCTCTGAGCCTAATTAGGTCTTGCTTGATCGTGACTCGATCTTGACCCAGACTTAATCCTATTAGGCTGGTCAATTTAAGCATTGTTGATCCCATCTAACCAACTCTTGATTCGGTTTGATCAACCGCTTAGACCTAATTGAGCTACCCAAGCCCGAACCCAGTATTATGAATATGTCTTAGATCTAAAATTCTCAATTTTAGACCTAATTAATATTTCATAAACTTAATTCTTAATTAAGTAGGGTTCATAAACAAAATATGCACAATAAATCCTAGGGTTTCAGGATCTAGGGTTTTGCAGAAAGTAAGTTTTGGGTTTCTGATTAAGGACGAACACGCAGCACCCCTACACATCATAAGAACACCCCATCGAATGGAAAGAGAGGGCCTTTAAACCCTTCTTCATTCTTATGACCGGACGGCCAAGAGGAACGCCTTAATCAGGAACATTCAATACTACAAAATAGTATCAGATCTATATCATATATCTCATATACAAAGTAGATCTAATCATGGCATATTTTGCATACATCTCATGTATCGAATCATGCATATTTTCAGATCTAAATTATCTCATAATAATCTAAAAATTAGATTTAAATTGATCTAATCAAAATAAATTCTAATCTAGACAACTATGTAGAACTATTCTACAACTAGTCTAGACATGCATCAATCACATCTCATATGATGTTTAAAATTAAATAATTTTTATTTGCTATTTTTTAGATGTTATTATAACCATTATAATATCAAAAAATAGTAAATAAATGGATCTAAAATATAGGTTAATCAGATTAAATTGAAAACATGCAAGACTATTCTATAGAACTATTCTATTCTAGAACTAGTCATGCATATTTTCTAATCTTAGATCCTAATCATTTAATTTTAATTTTTTCTGATTTTCAGATCTGATCACATCTCATGTGACATCTAAAATCAATTATTTTTTAATTAAAATAAATTTAAAATTCAGATCTAAATATTTTTAGAACCATGGCTCTGATACCAGTTGAAGGAAAATCCTGATTTTCCGGATCCAGGTTCGTTCAGATCTGATCAGATCAAGAGATATATTTCAAAATTTTTTTTCTTTGATCTATATCAGATCTGGGATGTTTTAGATCTAATTCTTATTATTTTAATAAATAAAATAAAATAAAGATAAATTAAATCAAATTTAATTTACCTGATTTGGGTAATCCTATTATCCGTTGATGATCCTGTATGCAGCGGAAGGTTCTGGATCTAGCCACGCAAGCGCCTGGCCTCTACCGGTATCCACTTGGGCTGGATCTAGAGATCCTCTTCTTCTCTATCACATCTCCAAAAATTAGATCTGGATCTGATCTGGAGGATCTTCAAAACTCCTTTTGAAGATCAGCAGTCGTCCTTTGCAGCAGTGCAGCCTTCTTGCTTTTGATCGCCTTTCTTTGATCTGGATCGCACCAACCAAGCTCCAAAACTATTTTGGACGTGGAGAGGAGAGGGAGAAGAAGCTTTGGCATGGAGGAGGAGAGGAGAAAAGGCAGCCTTGGGCGTGGGGAATTCTCAATTACTCTTTGAGTTGGGTACAGGGTCTTATTTATAGACTAACTGTGATCCAACTCCTCTTCTTCCCAACCAATCACAACCCTTTGTGAAATCAGATCTAAATCTGATTGGTGGGAATAGAGTCCCCTGGATTCCTCCTTAGAGGGTGCCTAAGACCAGTCAAAGTTGGTTCTTAGAAGAACTCTAATTGGAATCCAAAAAGGAGATGGAGTCCTTGTCCAACAAGGACTCCTAGGCGCCTCCAACTTGGGCACACGCCTAGGGTGGCGTGCGCCCTCCTCCTTGCCAGGTTCTGGCAGGGGGACAGGCCCCCACCAGCTCTCCAATAGGTGCATGACATGTGGTCAAAAGTCAAAGTGTCAATGGTCAACATTTGACCAGTCAAAGGTAGACTTTTGACCAAAGTCAAAGAACAAGAAATGGCAGGTGACCAAAAATGGCAGGTAATGTCTTACAAAATAAGACAACCTTTTTTGACTTGGACAACCTCCAGTCAGACCATATGAAGGCCTCTGATTGAGCACAAACTCCTTTGGCTCAGATCAGGACAACTTATTTATGATAGTAAAAGAAGAACGTTAGGTTCAATCGAGTGCTAGCACGATTTTCCTTGAACCTAATTGAATCTCATTCAGATCAATTGAACTGGATCAGTTCAATTGATGATCACCAGATTCAAACCCTTGTTTGTGTGACCCAGTTAGGTTCAGTTCTGTATGGTAATGGGATATGTCATGATCTCTATCATCGACATCATCGAAACTCCTTTCGATGGATCAGAACTCTTCTGATTCGAACAGCTAGAATGATCGATCATCTAAATCATTCTAATTGCTCCCAAAATCCACCAGTGACACCTAGCAGTATATGGTGGCAACCCATCAGAGCTGAATGCGAACCTCTTGGTGCAGCTACCTGTGTGATTAAGTTCTTCTATCTTGAGCCCCGATCAGATTAGGGTTAAGGTAAACTCGTCAAACCCTAGTCTCTGTCATATGATGTAATCATTCGATTCGAGTCCGATGTGAAAATCTAAATAGAAACTCTTTCTATTATTTCACTCTACCATGGCCATGGACTTCTGGACTTGATTCTCATGATTATCATAGGGCTGCTCCTCTACCACCGAGGTAGATAGATTCCATCTTGATGCCATCCAGTTCCTACAATGAACATGCTATAGCCAACATACACCTCAGGGTTCCATATGGCTAGGAGACCGAGTAATGGTGTAGTCAAACTATAACACCCTCAAGGTGAACTGCCGATGCACCTCAGGTCAAAGAACCAGACACACTACTGCAGCATCGAGTCAGTCATTGACGAGAAGGTAGACTCCCTAATGACTACTCGAGGTGGTCACGCTCAGTGCCCTCATTCTCTAACGAGTACCTGTACTCTCACTCCGGTGTCTCCACACCGTAGACTCAAGACTCATCTACTAAAGAGAAGCGATTGTACACCAACCTTCCGGATCAATCACCATCCTCGTGATGATCCTATGGTCGGGAGCATTTTATGAGTTAATAATGATTATTCATGTCTTAAATTTTCAACTCTTGAAAATATGAATTATCATTACCATTAACCCAAAGGATGTATCACAGACACTAAATACACATATGTGATAGAAAATAACCCATTTTATTGATATTAGTCAAAATTATAATTTTGCCCCTAGAAGTATATTACAAGTGTCAGCCAATTCTGGCTTTTAGGGCACATATATCTAACACTTGCATGGCTAGATCTAGAACCTTCCGCTGCTTACAGGATTATCAATGGATAATAGGATTATCCTACGTCAAGATAAATTAAATTTAATTTAATTTATTTAAATTTTATTTTTATTATTAGAATAATAAAGATCAGATCTGAAACATCCGAGATCTAATTATGATCAAAAAAAAAAAATTTTAAAATATATCTCATGATCCGATCAGATCTGAACGAATCTAGTCCGAAAAATTAGGATTTTTCTTCAACCTGCAAGCAACTCACTGTATTTTGGTACCAGACTAACTAAATTTCTAATTTAGTAATGGAAGACTTCTAGGCACAGTCAAGTACTTACGAAGTCAGAGTGTGATCAAGATAGGATTGACCACTCCAAGAGTTGGAGAAGAATGTATCATTGTATTTCAATATAGCAAAACCTTGGCCAAGGTAATCCATCAGATGGATTTAATATTTTGAAATATAATATGGACAACCTGATCAGAGTTGACAATTGAACTCTGAGATGTCCTACAAGCATTTTGGTCAAAGGGATGAACTATAAGAAAACTATATCAGCATGGATTCTAAGGATGTTGTTCTATACATTCGACCTATTCGACCATCGGGTACTGTTGGTGCAAAATCTGATCATCGTCGGAGAAGCACCAAAGTCGAAGAAGAAGAGATCACCACTGGTGACCTATAAAATAAGTCTCATCTAGAGCCTGGGGGTGGCTCTGGTAAGATCCTCCGATGATCAAGTTAGCTCTTTCGGCCAACAAAAATGGAGTACTCAGTTGAGAAAGTTGCAGGGTATTGAGAAGAAGAAGAGAGCTTGGAGAAAACATATCTAGAGGATCCCTTTTGTAGATGGATCCTGTAACAAACTGATAGTGATAGCTATAACTGTCAGATAGTGGGTCACTCGGGGCCACATGGAGTTTATTGCGGAGGATAGTATTTGTTGTCGCAAGGTGCCAGTCTATTTGAGATTTGATAGTCAAAGTTCGAAGGAGTAGGAATCGATTGGTGATGACCTTTAAGCTATATCAATTCTAGAGGAGTTCGGACTCCTATAAGGTAGTCCGAGTGTGGGTCGGTTCATGTCGTGTCCGAGGTCGAATTTGTGTAGGAGAGGAGACTCTTCTAGAATCAAAAAGTAGATCTATTGGAGAGATCTATGCGTAGCTCTTCTAAAGGAGAAACTCGAGGAAGAATTCGCCTGACGGAGGAACCCAACTACTGGGGAGAATTCGAAAGGAGTTTGCCTATTAGAGGATTCCAAAAGGAATTTGCCTATTGGAGGAGTTCGGAAGGAGTTCGACTATTGGCGGAATCCAGAAGGAGTTCGGCTGCTAGAGGAGTTCGTCTATTAGGAGAATCCAGAAGGAGTATACCTATTGGAGTTTGGAAGTAGTTTGCCTATTGGAGTATGGAAGGAGTTCGGCTGCTAGAGGAGTTTGCCTATTGGAGTCCGAAAGGAATTCACTTATTGGAGGAGTCCGAAAGAAGTTCGGCTGCTAGAGCGGTTCAGTCATTGGAGGGAGATCGGTCGAATAGGATGCACTGGTGCTAGGGACTTGACTGGTTCTCTGGGGGTGGTATTGATTGTTCAAGCTTGCCTGGAGAAGAAATCCACGACGTCTTGCCAAATCCAAAATTAATCTTCCCAGTCAATCAGATTCTCTGGCTATAGTGTCGGAGGTTGGCCATTCTAGAATGATTCAGAGCTTGAATATTCCTGCGGGTTGAGGTTCAGTTTCTATAACTGTAACCAAATGGAACTGATTTAGTCAGAATCTTAGCCAAACTTCGATAGGCATGGATTTTTCTCCAACAGTAGCCCCCCAACTTTCGAGTTCAAAGTTCGAAGGATGGGAGTAAGATGGAGACTGCCGAAGTTTAAAGGATTTTTCGATCCTGTTGGATTTCCCACTTCTAGGTGGGATGGGTTGTTTTGGCTTTAATTGGGCTAGCGTCGGAGCTTCATATATGCATGGTGACTCGAAGAGATGTTTTCCAAATTCTCCATCGAAAATCTGCTCGAAGTACGGTGCCATTAAGGATCTATCCGTTGGAAGTTTTATGCCATGATGAGTGGGACACTCATCGATCAGAGATCGACTGGAGGAAATCTGCAATCATAACTGCTCTAGGGCTTTAGGGGTTACTTAAGCCTGCCCACCTCCTTCGAGTCCCTACTTCTAAAATCATCCTTTCCTCCCTCTAGTTTTCTTCTTCGTCTCGAGCGAGAGCCCAAGCTGCTTCCTTTGGTTTTCGGCATACCTTCCTTTGATTCTTGCTCAATTCGCCATCTCCTTGTTCTTCTCTACCAATTTAGGTATGCTTTCCGACACTTTTCGGATTATCTCCGCATTCTTACTTTCTCATTCTTTCTATTCTTGTCGAAGCTTGAACGTCTCATTTTTTTTTGATTTTTTGGATAATTTCTTGATTTTATCTTGATCCAAATGTCTAATGAGGGATCTTGGTCGACTTGTTCTGAGAGTCTGGCTTCTTTAAGCTTGATGAACCCACCCTTGGGATCGGCCCATCCTTTTGCGCCTGTGACCATTTCTTGTAGACTTTGGCTTGACGATCTTTTCTTAGCTAGGATTTGGTTTGAAATTCCTCTTGAGTACGAGCTTGAACTCCCTGGGCTTGACGACCGAGCCTGCTCACCTCCTTTCGATCGAATCTGTCTGTACGTCGAAACCTTTCGGACTGAGCTTAGTTATCTTTACCTTTTTTCATAGCTAACCTATTTAGGTTTCTCAATATTTTTCTTATTGCCATGGTGCCAAACTCCTTTAGATTTATCATAGGATTTCACTCCCTATACACCATGGTAGGTGTCCGACCTACCATTTTTCTGTTTCATAATTTTTTTACCTTTAAACATCACCCCACCGCTTAGGATTGGTGGTATGTGTCTCCATAGTTTGGGAGGAAGGGACTGCTTAAAGATGCCCCTTCCTTCGTTCATGGCTAGAAGGAGAAGGTCTTCTTCATTTCTCATCCCACCCTAGAACTAGGGCTACCTCAATGGGGTGAGGTAAGGAAATCGGTTTGCCGAGCTCCTGGGCTAGAAAATGAAGATCAAAGCTCGGCCAATAAGCTAAAGTCTTTGGATGCTCCACCAATCCCTAAACTCCTGGATGAGTAAAGCTTGTTCAATTTTGACCTCAGTCCTGTTAACCTGACAAGTAGTTTGTGATATTCAGTCGGCTGGATGGTATTCATTTTTTTGATCTTCTAACTTTATCTTTGCAGAAATATCCCCCGAGGAATGAAACCACTTGATGAAGGAGGTCCAAACCCATAATAGGAAGGGCGGTTCTTCTAGCAAACCATAGAAGAAGGCCTGGACTGGAGAGTCAAGTTGGACTATGTTGGTTTGGTCCGAACCGATCCTTGAACCCGCCAGTACCATGCCGAGCCTGGCCCTGTCTGATGAGGCTATCCCTCTTGATCCTATTCGACTAGAGGAAGCTATGGAGAAGAAGAAGAGGGCAGTCAGCAAGAAGGTCAAGCGGAAGGCTAAAAGCTCCGAAGGAGGGGACCTTGGCTAGGAACAGGGTTTCTTGGATGATCGAGAGGTCATCGAGGCACTAATGGAGGGGAGCATCCTTCCCCACATTGCTGAAAGGATGCACCAGAAGGACAACTTTGAGATGTTCGATAAATCATTTGCTACCTTTTTGAAGGTAAGTGGTTTCTTTTGATTTTGACTTCTTGCTCATTAAGCTTTGGAACTGGGATCTTTTATGATTTTGATTTGTTGTGTGTTTTGCAGCCAGGACACTACCTTTTTGCCCACTCCAAAGTAGCAAGCCAAAATCGGGCCGAAGCTTCTAGAGCCTTGGAAGAAGCTCGCACAGAAGCCAAGAAGGCTTGGGCCAAGGTCGATGTTTTAAAGGTCACCTCAAAGATCCATTCATCTGAAGTCGAACGCCTTTAGAATGAACTGAGAGAGGAGCATGGCGAGATGGAAAAGTTGAGGGCTGAGCTAGCCCTAAAAAAGGAGGAGAAAAGGAAGGTACAAGAGGAGGTTAGCGCTGCCATGGAAAGGTCTGTGCAGAACTTCAAGTCCTCCAAGGATATGAAGGACATCAAAATTGACTTTGCCCAGGAATCCTTCTTGGAAGGGTTCCAGGTCTGCATGTGGTGAGTTGTTGAGAAATTTTCCAACATCGATCTAGATCTCCTCCTAGAAGAGCTAGAGGATAGAGCCGACCCTTCATGTACTGATGCTGAGGTTGCTCCTGAATCTGCAGGTGCAGCGTTCGAGGCTGCCCAAGGGTTGGAGTCGATCGAGAATGTCCCGACCTCTCTAGTGGGTGAGCCACCCAAGGTCTAAACTTTTGACATCTATGTACCCTCTTTTTCCTTTTTGGTGTACCAAACATATTTCAAGTAATGAGAGCAAATCCTTCTTTTTCTTTATACTTTGCGTTGTATGTGATTCAAAACGTCTCTTTCGATCAGGGCCACGACCTTCTTTCTCCGGTTGACGCCGACCCCTTACCTTAGGAGGTTTCGTTCAAGTCTTTGATAAAGGGTTTGAAGAAGGAGACCCATCAATTGAGAAAAAAATTGAAGAGAGTTGAGACCGACCTTCAGGCCTCTCAAAAAATGCTGTGGAGGCGACTAAGGAAGTCACTCACCTTCGAAGTTTACACATGAAGGACACAGCAAGCTTCCACATTCGGAAAAAAAATTTTGAGAAGGAGCTCGCCGAACTCCGAAAGAGCACAAGCGATAAGTCCTGGGTGCTTATAGCGAAGATCAGCTCTCTAAAAGTTAATCTCAAGAAGGCGGAAGAGAAGATTCGTCTCTTGGAAGGAAGTTCACCATGGTCCTCCGACAAAGCTCAGCATGACTAAAACTGATCAAAGAAATTCTCCCATCTTCAGAAGCAGCTGCAAGATACTGAAAATTGACACAATAATTATCGGACAACCTGGGCAGGGAAGATGTCCAGACTTGAAGGTGAGCTAAAGGCTGCTAGGGATGAGGCGACCTATTTTCGAAAGAAGTTTCATAGTGTTCAGTAGGCTGGATCAAGCGGCAAATCTGAGGAGCTCATCATTTCTGAGGAGGACTATCGGTGAACTCTCGGAGGTTGTTGGGGTAGAGAAAATTGAAGTTCAATAATTGAAGCTCTAGTTGATCTGGAAGCGTCAAGCCATCAAGGAAGCTGAAGCTGAATCTGAGGTTTTGAGGAAGCAGCGGTGAGAGCTTTAGGCCAAATTTGAATATTCCAACAGGATTTACATCGATGGTTTATACAAGAAGTAGGAGCTAGAGGACGAAATTTTCAAACTAAAGGAAGCTTTGGCGATGGCTGGAGTCGATAGCCCAAAGTTTGAAGAGCTTGGATTGCCTTAGGAATTCACCTCTTTTTGTTTTTATGGAATCAATTTCACCGATCTTTATCTTATCTATAATGCATTTGCTTTCTCGCACAGTCGGCCTTTGTCGACCTCTATTTTGCTTGTAGTGTGCCCATTGTAATTGATCTTATTAACTTTTACTTGTAACGAACTTAACTTCATAATAAAATAGTACCATTTTCGTTGTCATCTCTTGTAGATTCAATTCTGGATGCCTCATTTTTCTATCATTTATAACGAGATGCTTGTCATGGATGTCGGGCCAGGGGTTAGTTTCATGAATTAGGATGGAATTTTTCTTTTGGCGTTTGGCATGGTCGTAGGGGAATGTGCTCATCAATCATTAGTAGGGCCTTGGCCTTTTCCTCATTTTAAATCAGCGTGGCCTTGACCTTCCACCCCTTGTATGATCGTAGAGGTTCGTCGGATCCTTCGGCAAGTTCTCATCTTGGCTTTGCTCATGTTAGGACGAGGTTCTCCTCCTATTCCTAACGGGCTACAGGGGCACATTAGGACCGTCGGTAGGGCCTCTCCCCTTATCTCGTCTTAGTTCAACGAGGCCTTCGACCTTACTCACATTAGGATGAGGTTCTCCTCCTATTCCTAATGGGCTATAGGGGTATATTAGGACTATTGGTAGAACCTCTCCCTCATCTCGTCTTAATTCAATGAGGCCATCAACCTTGCTCATATTAGGATGAGGTTCTCCTCCTTTCCTAACAGGCTGTAGGAGCACATTAGGACCGTTGGTAGGGCCTCTCCCCTCATCTCATTTTAAATCAATGAGACCTTTGACCTTGCTCATGTTAGGATGAGATTCACCTTCTATTCTTAATGAGTTGTAGTGGCACATTAGGACCATTGGTAGGACCTCTTCCCTCATCTCGTCTTAGTTCAACGAGGCCTTTGATCTTGCTCACGTTTGGATGAGGTTCTCCTCCTATTCATAATGAGCCACTTTTGATTGCTTCAAAGTTGTCATTACACAATCCTTGTGCCAAGAAGTAATGATGTTAAAATAGAAAGAAATTTATTGAAGAAAAGTTACTGGTAGTACATTCTTAATTCCAAATTCTAAGGCTATGGGAGTGTCGCCCCTCCAAGCTCCTTCAAGCGATAAGTTTCGGGCTAGATGACCTCCTCCACTCTATATGAATCTTCCCAATTTAGGGCGAGCTTTCCTTGCTCTTGAGGCTTCAAAATGGATGCTCGTCGGAGCACCAAGTCCCCCACCCTGAATGCTTTGCTTTTTACTCTAAAGTTATAGTATTTGGCTACTCTTCATCTATAGGCTGCCATCCAAACTTGAGCATCTACTTTTTTTCTTCCAATAGATCGAGATTGACTCTAAGATCCTGTAAGTTACGATACTCATTGAAGGCCGCGATCTGTGTTGATGAAAGTTTAAGCTCGATCGAGATGACTGCCTCCATCCTAAAGGCTAGGGTGAATGGTGTTTCTCTAATTGGTAGCCTATGAGTAGTTCGATACGCCCAAAGAATATGGTAGAGTTCGTCCACCCAAGTCTCCTTTGCTCTTTCAAGCCTTGCCTTAATGCCCTGTAGTAAAATTCTATTGGTCATCTCTGCTTCACCATTTGCCTATGGATGGGCCACTGACGTGAAGTGATGGAAGATGTTTAGATCTTCACATAACTCAGCGAACCTCATCCCAGCAAACTATCGCTCGTTATCTATTATCAGAGTTCAGGATAGAACAAACCGACAGATGATTGGCTTCCAGATGAAGTCCTATATCTTGGCCTCAGTAATTTTTGCTTGTGGTTCGGCTTCGATCCATTTGGTGAAATAGTCGATCACAATCAGGAAGAACTTCCACTATCCGGATGCCATTGAAAAAGGGCCAAATATATCCATTCTCCACTATGCAAATGGCTAAGGTGCGCTTAGTGGAGTAAGCTCAGAGACCGCCTATCTTTGTATGTTTGCATTTCTCTGATAGCGGTCACATTTTTTGACATACTCTATAAAGTCATGGTACAAGATCGGCCAATAGTACCCTTGTCGAAGTAGTCTTTATGATAGGGATCTGGCTCCTACATGACTTTCATAAATTCCCTTGTGCACTTTCTATAATGCGAAGTTGGCCTCTGAAGGTTGGAGACATCTCAAAAGTGGAAGTGAATATGACCTTTTATATAGTTTGCCCTCATACAAAACGTACCGAGAGGCTTGATTTCTAAGTTTTCGAGCTTCTTTTGGATCATGTGGAAGAACTCTCTCTTTGAGATAGGCAACTAACAGGTCAATCCAGCTCGGCTCGTGCTCCATCTACATAACAAGCTGTGATTCCTCTGAGCTTGGGCATTTTAGAGTTTCAAAAAATACTTCTTTGGATAGTTCGGCTGGAGCTAAAGTGGCCAATTTAGAGAGGAGGTTGGCTCTTATATTTTCTATCCTTGGAATCTGTTGAATGCCAAAACTGTCAAAGGCTAGAGTCAAATCCTTTACTTTCTCAAGATATTTCATCATACTTTCCTCCCATGCTTCATAGTTGCCACTAACTTGTCCGACCACTAATTGAGAATCATTGTAGACTTGAAGCTGATCTATTTTTAACTCTCTTGCTATTTTTAACCCGATGATCAGTGCTTCATATTCGGTCCCATTATTAGTTACAGAAAATTTAAGGCATAGCGCATATTTGACGATGACTCCCTTAGGTTGACTAAGACAAACCCCACGTCTGCTCTAGTAGCGTTGGATGAGCCATCCACATACAAGGCCCAAAAACCTTCGAAAAGGTTGGCACTCTCTTCAGGGAGGCTCGATTGCAACCATGGGATGCCGATCTTGTTCTGTTCAAGCTCAGCTTCATCTCGAATGGTATATTCTACTACAAAATCTGCCAATATCTTAGCTTTGATTGATGGTTGGGGTCGATAATTGATGTCAAACTCCGTGAGCTCAATTGCCCATTTTGTGATTCTTTCGAAAGCATTTGTTTGATGAAGATCTACTTTTATTGGTTGATCCGTGAGGACTGTTATGGTGTGCCCCAGAAAGTAAGATCAGAGTCTTTTGGCAATAATTAGAAGAGAGTAAATCAATTTTTTTAGCTTAAAGTACCTAATCTCTGCATCCCTTAGGATCCGACATACGTAGTAGATTGGTCGCTGCATTTTAGCTTCCTCCTTATCCAGGACTGTTGTCAAGGCCGTCGGAGAGACTGCTAGTTATGAGAATAATTTTTCTCTGGGTTCAAGCTTTGCCAATAGTGGGGGTGAGCCGAGGTAGTTTTTGTGCTCCTCAAATGCCCGTTGGCACTCTATCGTCCAGTAGAAGTTCTTTGGTTCCTTGAGAACTTGGAAGAAGGGCATGCATCGCTTGGCCGATCTTGAGACGAAGCAATTTAAGAATGCCACTTTTTCAATCAGGCACTGAACTTATTTGATTATTTTTGGAGTAGTCATCTTCTGAATAGCTCGGATTTTTTCTGGATTTGCTTAAATCCCATGCCTTGACACCATAAATTCTAGAAACTTTTCTGAGGTCACACCAAAGGCGCACTTGGTCGGGTTCAGCTTCATCTTATACTTCCTAAGTGCATTGAAGGTTTCTTTGAGGTTGGCGATGTGGTTTATTGAAGTTCGACTTTTGATGAGCATGTCATCCACATACACCTCCATGTTGTGGCCGATCTACTCCTTGAAGATCTTGTTGACCAGGCACTGGTACGTTGCCCCTGCATTTTTGAGTCCAAAAGACATAACCATGTAATAGTAAAAACTATGGTCAGTAACAAAAGCAATTTTCTTCTTATCCTTCGGTGCCATCTATATTTAATTATAGCTGAAAAAAGAATCCATGAAGGTGAGGAGCTCATGGCTCGAGGTTGCTGTTAGATATGTGTGCTCTAAAAGTCAGAATTGGCTGACACTTGTTATACACTTCTAAGGAAAAAATTATAATTTTGACTATAAATAATAAAATGGATTATTTTCTATCATAATGTGTATTTACTATCTGTGATACATCCCTTGAGTTAATGGCAATGATAGTTCTTATTTTCAAGAGTTGAAAATTTAAGACATGAATTTTCATTATTAACTCATAAAATGCTCCTAACCGTATGATCATCATGAGGATGGTGATTGATCCAGAAGATTGGGGTACAATCACTTCTTTATAGTAGATGAGTCTGGAGTCTATGGTGTAGAGACATCAGAGCGAGAGTATAGATACTCGTTAGAGAATGAGGGCACTGAGCGTGACCACCTCGAGCAGTTATTAGGAAGTCTACCTTCTCGTCGATGATCGGCTCGAAGCTGCAGTTATGTGTCTAGTTCTTTGACCTGAGGTGCATCAGCAGTTCACCTTGAGGGTGTTATAGTTTGACTACACCATGACTCGATCTCTTAGCCATTTAGAATCCTGAGGTGTATGTTGGCTATAGCATGTTCATTGTAGGACCAATACAAAATCTATCTACCTCGGTAGATGAGGAGTAGCCCTATGATGATCATAAGAATCAAGTCCATAAGTCCATGGCGATGGCAGAGTGAAATAATAGAAAGAGTTTCTATTAAGATTTTCACATTGGACTTGAATCGAATGATTAATCATATGACAGATATTAGGATTCGATGAGATTACCTTAACCCCAATCCAATCGAGACTCAAGATAGAAGAACTTAATCACATAGGTAACTACATCGAGAGGTTCATTTTTAGTTTTGATGGGTTGCCACCATATGCTGCTAGGTGTTACTGATGGATTTTGAGAGCAATTAGAATGATTTAGATGATCAATCATACTAGTTGTCTGAATCAAAAAAGTTCTAATCCATTGGAAGGTGTTTCGATGATGTCGATGATAGAGATTGTGACATATCTCATTATCATATGGAACTGAACCTAACTGGATCATACAAACAAGGGTTTCGATCTAGATATCATCAATTGGACTAATTCAGTTCGATTGATTTGAATTAGATTCAATTAGATTCAAGAAAATCATGCTAGCACACGATTGAGCCTAATGTTCCCCTTTAATTATCATTAAAGTTTGTCTCGACTGAGCAAAATATGTTTGGGCTCACTCAGGTACCTTTACTTGGTCTGACTGGAGCTTGTCTAGGTCAGAAAAGGGTTGTCTTAATTTATGAGATGAATTTGAGACAACTCCTGCCATTTTCCATCACTTACTAAATTCTGTTTTGGACATTTGGTCAAACATTGACCTTTGATACTTAGACATCTGCCAATGTGTCAAGCAATCATAGGAGAGAGTTCTAGGACTAGTCCACCTACTAAAAAGTAGATGGATAAGGGGTGCATGCCTAGGAAGGCATGCGTCGATGGGTAAAGCATCTGGAGTCCTGTACAGATAGGACTCCAGTTGCTTCGAAGATTCTACTTGGATGGCGCCTAGAAGACTGCTTTGACCCAGTCTTGGTGCTATCTAAGGATGATTCAGAGGGGCTCTCATCTGATTGGATTAGATGATGTCATCCCACCAATCAAATTTAGATCTGATTGCATAGAAGGCCGTGATTGGTCGGGATGATATGGCACTGCATGGCGCAATAAGGTCTATAAAAATCCTGTTTGCGCCAAGATCAAAGAGGCTTAAACCATTGCCTATGCCGCAAGGCTGCCCCTCTTCCTTCTCCATGCTACCTTTAGGTGTTCTCTCTCCTATCCATGCCTAAGAATTTTTGGGCATAAGTTTGGTGCGATCCAAGTAAGAGAAAGGCGATAGGAAAAGAAAGAAGGCAGCACTACTGCAAGAGACAACTCACATCTTCAAAAGAAGTTTTGAAGATCTTCAAAATTAGATCAAGATCTGATTTTTGGAGAAGTGATAAAGAAGGAGGAGATCTCTAGATTCTATCTGAGTGAATACCGATAGAGATCAAGCACTTGTGTGGCTAGATCCAGAACCTCAGGCAAACATCAGGATGATCATAGGGTAATCAGATTATCCGCAACAAGGTAAAATGAAATTAGATTTAATTTATTTTTTATTTTATTTTATTTTTTTATTAGATTAATAATATTAGATTTGAAAAGTTTTAGATCTAATCTAGATATAAGATAAAAATTTTTGAAATATCTCTCTTGATCCAATCAGATCTGAACGAACCTGATCCAAAAAACTAGATTTTTCCTTTGAACTGGTATCAGAGCCAGGTTGCATTTTTCATTAGATCTAATTTTATTTTAATTTTGATCTAATAATTTGATGATTTTAGATGTCACATTAGATATGATTAGATCTAAAATTAAAAATAAAAAAAATTAAATAATTTAGATCTAAGTTGTACAAGATCCATGACTAGTTGTAAAATAGAATTATTTTATGTATAGTCAAGCATGATCATAATTTAAGTTGATTAGTTATACCTTTTAGATCTATTTATTTATTATTTTTTAATGTTATAAATATTATAATAAGATCTAAAAAATAAAAAATAAATTTATTTAATTTTTGTTCATATGAGATATGATGAATGTATGTTTAGACTAGTTGTAGAATAGTTCTACATAATTATCTAGAATATATTTTAATTTAATATGATCAATTTAAATTTGATATTTTAGATGATTATGAGATAATTTAGATCTAAAAATATACATGATATGATACATGAAGATGTATGTAAAATATATTTATAGTTAGATCAATTTTTTATACATAAGATATATGATGTAGATCTAACTAGTTTTGTAGTTTTCATATTTCTGATTAAGGCATTCTCCTTGGCCGTCCAGTCATAAGAACAAAGTAGGGTTTAAATGCCCTCTCCTTTCATTTGATAGGATGTTCTTATGATGTGTAGGGGTGCTGCGCATTCGTCCTTAATCAAAAATCTAAAACTTATTTTTTGCAAAATCCTAGATCCTAAAATTTTAGGATTTTATTTACATGTTTTGTTTATAAACTCTAAACTTAATTAAAAATTAAGATTATGAAATATGTTAAGTCTAAAAATTAAGAATTTTTAGATTTAAGACATATTCATAAAATTGGATTCAGACTTGGGTAGCTTAATTAGGTCTAGCGGTTGATCAAATCAAATCAAGAGTTGGTTAGATGGGATCAAGAGTGCTTAAATTGACCAGCCTAATAGGATTAAGTCTGGGTCAAGATCCAGTCACATGAGTGATCGATCAAGCTAAGACCTAATTAGGCTCAGTGGTTAGAGTCTGGATTGTAGGCTAATCTGATTGGTTGTGGCTCAACAATTTGGTGTCTAAGGTAAGTTTGGCAGATACGATCGACTGGTTTTTAATTAGGAGCTACTCGACTCGAATGCATTCTTGTCGAGTTAATGGCATATCCCTTCCACCGATTTTGCTTACCTGGCCATATTTTTCGACCCAGTCCTGATCTAAGGTGGTTAACAATTTGAGCTAACCCATGCCACTAGGTTAGTTATAATTGTTATGGTTATTGTAAGTCAAGTTTAAAGAGACCAAAATTAAATCTCCCTAAGAAAAGATTAAGTCTAAGGTCTTCTACCATTGTAGATATGCGGGCCCTTCCCAGGATTGATTATTCTCAGCTGGTAACAGTGGTTCAGTTACACTAGGAAGATGCAACCATGTCTATTAGGCATTGGATGCTATGGGTTGGAGGATAAATTGGACTCAATATTTTGGATACGGTGAGAGATCCAATTAAGAATCCAATCTGTGCAAATGGTAGATTTGACTTAACTAAGGAGTGGATCAATATTTTGGGCATGGTGAGATTCATGAATTAGAGACCAAGTTTGGGTGCACCATGATTAGAGAATCATTGGACAAGAGTTGTCCACTCATTGGCTAACCCATCACTAATAACTATTAGGTGAGGTGATGAGTCAGTTGGTGGGACTGCACCACCCATTAAAAATCTATAATCTTGGAGATTTTTGCATCTCTACAGAGGGAGTGTAAGAATCCAAGAAAATAGTGAGAGCTAATTTATTTAAAAATTAAACCCCTAAATAAATTGGTCAAGTCTTAATTATAATATCTAACTAGAAACTTTGACTCTCTACAAGAATAGCAAAATATCTGCATCCAACCCACTAGCACATATCCTAGACATCCATAGACTGATCGGACTCAATTACAAGGATTGGCTCTAGAACTTTAAAATCATTTTGGGTTTTGAGAAGTTAACTCATATATTGGACCAAGATCCCCTTACCTTACCAGCTCGTCCATTCGCTGAACAGAGAGCGTCTCTTGACAAGCGGACGGACGAAGATAACAAGATCAGATACTACATGTTAGGCTCGATGTCTGATGAGCTTCAGCACCAACATGAAGATATCATGACTGCCCACCAAATATTGGCTCACCTGTAAGAGATATTTGGTGAACAAAGTCGCACAGCCAAATATCAGGTCACTAAACAACTATTCAAAGCTAAAATGTGTGATGGGTAGTCAGTCCAAGATCATTGTCTGATGATGATCAAGGACTTGAAAGAGCTTGAGAAGCTCGAAGTGAAGTTGGACTTGGATCTGCAGAATGATATAATTCTTCAATCCTTGACTAATGCATATGGACAGTTCATCATGAACTACCATATGCATAAACTTCAAAATACTCTGGATGAGCTTATGAATATGCTAGTTACTGCTGATCTTTCAATGAAAGGTTCTAAAGGCTCAGTATTTGCTATGGAATGGACTTCTTCCAAGAGAAAATTTTTTGGAAAGAAGAAGAAGTCTGTGAAAAGGCTGAAGGTGGAAGGAGGAAAGAAAAAGAAGGCAGAGCTGAAGAAGGCCGCTGATAAAGGAAAGTGTTTCCATTGCAACACTGACGGCCATTGAAAGCAAAACTACCCTATATACCTGACCTCCCTAAAGAATAAGAAGGAGGCAGATCCTTCTAAAGGTATGCTCGTTATTGAATCTAACCTTATGATTTCTTTTGCATCTAGTTGGGTGCTTGACTTTGGTTCTAGTGCTCATTTGTGCACTTTCATGCAGGATCTTGAGGATAGTAGGAGGATGAGGGATGGTGAGATGATCCTATGCGTTGGAAATGGAACAAGGGTTGCTACTGTGGCCGTAGGAACCTACCCTCTTTGACTACCATCTAGTTTAGATTTAGTACTTAAGGATTGTTATTATGTGCCTGCAGCAAGCAAAAATTTAATTTATGTTTCATGTATAGCACTAGAAGGCTATGTAATTAGTTTTCTTAAGAACCATTGTAACATTCTTTATGAAAGAAATAAAATTGCAAGTGGTTTTCTTATTAACGGTCATTATCAGTTACATATTGATGTATCTATTTTTAATATCAAGCAAAATATGAATGCCATAAAATCAAAATGACCCAAGGATAGTCCAAATGATAGGTATTTATGGCACCTTAGGCTAGGTCATATGACAGAAGATATGGTTAACAAATTAGAGAAAATTGAACTACTGAGTCAATTGACTTCTGAGTCATTTTCAATTTGTGAATCATGCCTTTATGGCAAAATGACTAAACTCCCTTTTGTGAGATATGGGGAAAGGGCCATGGATTTACTTGCCCTAGTACATACTAATGTGTGCGGCCCATTTGATGTACCAGCTAGAGGCAATTTTGTTTACTTCATAATCTTCACTGATGATTTATCATAGTATGGATATATGTATCTTATGAGACACAAGTCTGAAGCCTTTGAAAAGTTTAAAGAATTGAGACATGAAGTAGAAAAGCAAATTGGAAAACCTATTAAGGTTCTTCGATCAGATTGAGGAGGTGAATACCTTAGTCGGGAATTCCTAGACTATCTCAAGTAGAATGGCATAATCTCTCAATGGACTCCACCTGAAACATCTCAACTCAATGAAATTTTAGAACAGAGGAATCGGATCCTATTAGATATGGTCCGATCCATGATGAGCTTCACAAACCTTCCTTATTTTCTTTGGGGACATAGTTTGTTAACTACTATATATTTAGTGAATAGGGTTCGTTCTAAAACTGTTCCTACCATACCATATGAGATATGGCATGGTAAGAAATCAAGTCCAAGTCATTTCAGAATTTGGAATTGTCCAGCTCATGTCAAAAGACAACAAGCAGACAAGTTAGACTATAGATCCTTTAGAGCTCGATTCATAGGATATCCTAAGGAGTCATTAAGATATTATTTCTACATTTTAGAAGATCACAATGTGATTGTGAGTCGACATGCCATCTTTCTTGAAAAGCTGTTTATTCAAGATGGTGGCATTGAAAAGCAGATCAAACTAGAGGAGAAAATCTCCCAAGAGAAAAGAGCTAAGGACCCTTTGGAACCAAATCAGGTTGAGCCAATACAATCACTACCTCCTCCACCTCAAAGATCGAAAAGGATTTTCCATCCTTCTGAGAGGTACTTAGGTACTATTTCAAAGGAAGTAGAGGAAATATTTCTTGTAAGTAATGGAGTTCATGTTGATGATCCCAAAACCTATAATGAGACGATATCAGATATAGACTCCGAGAAATGGTTAGAGGCAATGAAGTCAAAAATTGACTCGATGAACTTAAATCAAGTCTGGATCTTGGTAGATCCACCAGAAGGTATAGTACTTATTAGGTGTAAATGGATCTACAAGAGAAAGATTGGTGCAGATGAGAATGTAGAGATATTCAAAGCTAGATTAGTGGCGAAAGATTATTGTCAGCACGAAGGCATTGACTATCAGGATACCTTTTCGTCAGTAGCCATGCTTAAATCCATTCGCACATTGCTTGCTGTTGCAGCCTATTTCGATTATGAAATATGACAAATAGATGTGAAAATGATGATCTTCAATGGGTATCTTAAGGAAGATATCTATATGGAACAGCCACTAGGTTTCACATCCAGTGATACTAATCATAAAGTATGCAAACTGCAAAGGTCCATATATGAACTTAAGAAAGCATCTCGGAGTTGGAATACTCATTTTAATGATGTGATCAAATTATTTGATTTCATCAAGAACGAGGAGAAACCTGTATTTTCAGAAAGATCACTAGGAGTGGTATTGTCTTTCTCGTACTATACATGGATGATATCCTCATTATTGCGAATGATATTCACATGTTGACCATAGTTAAAATATGGTTATCTAAAGAATTCTCCATGAAAGACCTAGGAGAAGCATCCTTCATTCTTGGAATCAAAGTCTATAGAGATAGACCGAATAGGATGCTAGGTCTTTCATAGAAGATGTACATAGAGGAAGTGCTAAAGACATTTAGCATGGAAAACTCCAAGAGGAGATTGGTACCCTTCAGACATGGCATTCATCTCTCCAAGAAAATGTGTCCCAACACACCAGAGGAGATTGAATGCATGAGCAAGATCCCTTATGCTTCTGCAATAGCGAGCCTCATTTATGTCATGTTATGTACATGACCTGATATAGCCCATGCTGTGAGTGTCGCAAGCAGATATCAGTCAAATCCAGGAGAAGAACACTGAACTTCTATGAAATGTATCCTTAAGTACTTTAGAAGAACTAAGGATATGTTCTTGGTTTTTGGTAATGGAGAACTCAAAGTCCAAGGGTATATAGACTCAAATTTTATGTCCAATATAGATGATCGAAAGTCGACATCTGGAAATCTCTTTGTGTCTAATGGTAGTGCTGTCAGTTGGAAGAGTTTCAAATAGACAGTAATAGCAGATTGCACCATGGAAGTAGAATACATCGCTGCATCAGAAGCTACGAAGGAGGCATTCTGGTATAAGAAGTTTATGGCAGAGATCGGAGTGATGCCATCAGATGCCATTCCTCTATACTGTGATAATAATGGTGCCATGGCCCTTACTAAGAAGCTGAGGTCTCACTAGAAATTCAAATACATCGAGCGGCGATACCAGCTCATCCATGATTACCTCGAGAAAGGATACGTTGAGGTCAAGAGAGTCGACTCCACAGACAATGCGGCAGACCTACTTATAAAGTCATTAGGCCAATAGAAGATCGAAACCCACCTTGATCTGATGGGACTTTGATTTGTAGCCAATTAGCTTTAGGTCAAGTGGAAGTTTGTTAGATATGTGTGCTCTAGAAGCTAGAATTGGCTGACACTTGTTATACACTTCTAAGGATAAAATTATAATTTTGATTATAAATAATAAAATAGATTATTTTCTATCATAATATGTATTTAGTGTCTGTGATATATCCTTTGAGTTAATGGTAATGATAGTTCTTATTTTTAAGAGTTGAAAATTTAAGACATGAATTTTCGTTATTAACTCATAAAATGCTCCTGACCGTAGGATCATCATAAGAATGGTGATTGATCCAGAAGGTTGATGTACAATTGCTTCTTTATAGTAGATGAATCTTAAGTCTACGATGTAGAGACACCAGAGTAAGAGTATAGGTACTCGTTAGAGAATGAGGGCACTAAGTATGACCACCTCAAGCAGTCATTAGGAAGTCTACCTTCTCATCGATGACTGGCTCGAAGCTGTAGTTGTGTGTTTGGTTCTTTGACCTGAGGTGCATCAGCAGTTCACCTTGAGGGTGTTATAGGTTGACTACACCATGACTTGGTCTCCTAGCCATTTCGAATCCTGAGGTATATCTTGCCTATAGCATGTTCATTATAGGAATTGGATTGCACCAATAAGGAATCTATCTACCTCGGTTGGTGAAGAGTAGCCCTATGATGATCATGAGAATCAAGTCCATAAGCCCATGGCCATGGCAGAGTGAAATAATAGAAAGAGTTTCTATTAAGATTTTCACATTGGACTTGAATCGAATGATTAATCATATGATGGATATTAGGGTTTGACGAGATTACCTTAACCCCAACCTAATTGGGACTCAAGATAGAAGAACTTAATCACATAGGTAATGATAAGTATAATAAATTCATCAATAAAAGTATTAATTTATCAATTAATTGATATTAATTTTTAAAAATTAATAATCAATTTATATATAATTTTTGAAAAATTCATATTTTTATTAATTAAAAAATTAATTTAAAAATAATAAAAAATAATAAAAATTAAAAAATAAAATTTTATTATCAATAGAAAGAGCTCATTTTTTTGATCACAACAAAATAAATTTCAAGTAAAACGGAGCTAAAATAAAAAAGATATGAATTTTGAAAGATATAAAATAAATAAAAATTAAATAAAAAAAAAAGAAATAGCTTCAATCGGCTCCGTAAGCCGAGCCACCAAGCCAAGCCAAGCCATCAAGCCGACTCAGCCGTTGAAGCCATCAGCCGATCCATGATCTAGGCATGGACCGCCAGCTCAGCAAATTCCGGTAAAATCAGAAATTGCCATGTGGTGGACCTAGACCTTAAGGTCTACAGAAATTTATCGTGGCTCACAAGGGTATTTAGTCTTTTTCGTCCGACAACAGCGGTGCTAATTGGTTGCGGTGTGCGGTGCGGCCGATCCACGCGGTCCATGGGAACAGTTATTGCACGATCGGATGGATGTGGTTGTTTGCGGTCAGGATCGGACGGCTATGGTTGCTTCCGAATTTTTATTCAGATACAAACAAACGCGGATCACCATCGACGACAGCGCTCGATCCAGGCGATGATCCGACGGTCCAAAATGCTGCCGGCGGTGATCAAGATCCCGAGCATGATTTGCGGCCAGATTTCCTCGATCAAGCACGATCCAATGGCCAAATTTAATCCGACGATCTGAGCTTATCTGCATCCGATTTTGATGATTTTTGGACCGTTGGATTCCTGTTGAACGGCTAGATTTTATCAGATTTACCAGAGTCGTATCAGAGCTATTTTGATTCAAATTTTATCGGAATTTCTTTGTATTTTTATGATTACAAAGGCCATTAGTCCCATATTGCCTTTAGAAAAAATATCCAGCCCTCCTAGCTCTATAAAAAGGACCCCAGGCCATCAAAAATTGATATCTCCGATCAAGGTGAAGCTTTGGTATAGGGCGAAGCAGGCTCATGGGTTAAAGGCTGCTTCGAAGCCCGGGTGCCGAGAAGAAGAAGCCGACTTCTACACCATCTTTCTGCAATGCGATCCAAGATCAGAGATCAGGTATTTTATTTTATTATCTTTTCTTTTTAAATTTTATGTATTTAAATTTTGAAATTTTAGTTAATAAAAATTTTTATTTTTACATTTTAATTTCTTATTTTTTATTTTTATTGCAATTTAATTTCTGCACTTTAAATTATTGCTTTGCAAGTAGATGCTAAGATCTAACTAGTAGATCTTAGTACCAAGTCTAAATTCTTGCACCTTTTAATTTTTGCTTTTTATTTTTCGACTTCACTTTTGATCCCAAAACTATTCTTTTTTTCTTTTTCTTTTAAAAATCAAAGATTTCAAATCTAAAAACACTACCTTCCCTGTGGATTCGACCCGACTCATTGCTATATTACGTATTTTTTAAATTATTTTAAGAAGTCGGATTAAACTGATAAACACGGTGTCTTAACGACAGCACCGCGTTCCTATCAAGTTTTTGGCGCCATTGCCGGGGAATGTTTTTAATTTTTGATTTTGATTTCTTTGATTTATTTTTGTAAATTAATTATATTTTTTTTAATTATGCTTACTACAATTTTTTTATTTATTTTGTAGAAAAAAAAAGGAGAAAATGAAGAAAGCATCTAATTTGGGTAAGATCAATCCTAACCCTAGTCCTCTTTTCTTTTTATTTATTTATTTATTTATTTATTTTTAATTAATTTTAAAAATATTTATTTAAACTAATTAAAAGCCTCATGATAAGAGATTAGAAATCCTAACTGTTTAGAGCATGCCATCATATTAGTTTTAATTTTTATTTTTATTTTTATTTTTTTTGGTGATTGTTGGAAAGCAAGGTAAGCCTTTCAAAATTCAATTAGTTGATGCATCTAGTTTAAATTGCATAAAATCTTTGATTGAATTTTTTTTTTCTTCGTGCATATTCATATTAAATCAAATTGAAGGGCACAACCCAATTAACAAGATAAGGTGGGATTGATCACTTCCTTTAGCCCCAAAACAACCAACCAGCATCTTGCACTGACCTAAGCCTTTTACATTAAAATCAATTAGACATCAACCCTAGAACTCGGCTCAATAGGATAAGAATCCTAAGAGTTGAACCGGGTTAGGATAAGTCAATTTAACTGATGTCTAGGAAAGTGGTCAGGGACGATTGGCCGAAGGAAGGTGGTTTTTAATTGATTTCGTTCGCTTACCTGGCCAGCAATAATGTGTCTAAGGCAAGCAACGGGGGATACTCCAACCGACCTTACACTTACCTGGCCAGTTGATTGGCTAATCCTACACTTGGAGGCTTGAAGGTGACCTTGGCAGTTAGGCGCTGTCTAGATCTAGGATAACCCTTAGTCAGGATTGATTGACCAACTTGATTTGCTACCAACATTAGATTTAATTAAAACCGAATTCTTCTCTTTCTCTTAGTTTCAGGACTCCTTAGACCTCTTCTTTAGAACTCTTTTTTCTTTTCTCCTTCTCCTCTAAAAAATAAAATAAAAAAAAATTACACTAACTAAAAATTAATAATTAATTAAATTAAATTAAATTAAAATTAATAAAATAAAAAAATTAAAAAAAATTAATTTTTTATATAATAAAATAATAATAATAATAATAAATAAATAAAATATTCTAAAAATTTTTAAACCCATACATTAGGGTTCAACCAATCTGGTAGAAAATCGCTTTTTTCTGATTTAGTTGAATTAATTGAATGGTTGATTCACATTAAACATAATATAAAATGGCTAATATAAATCTAATAGTCCAAAAATTAAAATAAGTTGACCTTCTTGATCAGAAAATAGATCAACTCCTAACCCTAAGGTCAACAATCTTCTAATTATCAGGAGAGTTTATTCATAATGGCTAGTCCAACCCATTATGTAAGTGAATATCCTATAACTGCACAGTTTTCATATTTTATCCAAGAACAAGTTCAAGCTACTCAAGAATACTCCAAATTGATTAATGACCCATTTTCCAAATTCATATTAATTCGATTGGAGTAACTTTAATTTTTTTTCTTGGAAACCCAACAGACTCGGCTCCAGACCAAATTTACTGAGGCAAAATATTCAAAATTATGCCTATAATAATGGTCAGCTTAGTTAGTTATTCAGCCATCATATTATAATCAGCCTTCATACCCAACTCTTCAACAGACCAATCTAGCTGATGATAGATTTAACACAACTTCACAACAATTAATTCTCACTCAACAGCAATCTATCGCCAGACTAGAATCTCAAATAGGATAATTAGTTAGTCCTAACATGAGGAGAGAACTAGATCAACTATCGAACCTACCAATTTCAAACAACCCACCTAATGACCACCACACCACCCTGGATTAATTATCAATCTAATGTTTCATCTAAGAATCCCCAATTAGAGAATCCAAAGTAATTCCTGAACTTAAAAGCTATAGATTCTTATGGACCCATACCAAGACCAGGTGAGAGAGGCTAGTACTGATGCTAGCCCAAAATGAAAATTTAGAAGAACTGATTAGTACTGAGATAACCACATAGAAGAACCCAAGCCAGGAATTAGTACTGATGCTAGTTCCCAGTTTAAAATGAGATAGAAATAGGGAAAAGAGAATAGATGATTTACTCGAGAACTTATAAACCTAATGTCCTATTCCCTTCAACCCTAGAACGGTTTCTTCTTATAAAAATCAAAGGGCATGTAATGAAATGTTAATGGAGTTTGTTTAAGCAGGATCACATTATTACCTCCAAAAATTATAAAATCGCCTTTAGTCACCATTCCAGCACCATTTGAATTAAACTTAACTCCTAAAACTCCATTCATGAGAGCATTTTTAAAGAACAAATAGAAGTAATTCTTAAATAAACATGGGTGCTGAGAATGAATTATAAAAATATCTAAAAAATTAATAATGAATATATCGATAATGGATTTAAATCAACATCAACTTTCTGAGATTGGCAATCCCAAACCATGTGGAATTTGTCAATCTAATATTCGACATAGGATAGTGAGCTACATTGTGTCTGGCTGAAGACGGTAAACTTAGCGCTTGTTGGGAGGCAACCCAATATTTAGTTTTATCTAATTTATCTTTTTAGTTTATCTCTTTTTAGGAAAATTTTTGAATAAGTTGGAGGAGAGCTCAAATTTTCAA
>QRFJ01003365.1:113527-150567 GCA_006176705.1 Cocos nucifera | reverse complement strand
AAATTCAATTTCGGGCTCATTTGAAGTCCATTTTGCCTGAAATTTATTTCATCTGAACCAGAAAAATAAGATCTTCATATTAGGTGGTCCTTCTTTCCTACATAAGATTAATAAAAGTATTAATTTCTAAAAAATAGAATTAATTTATTTTATAATTTAATACTTTTATTAGTATATTTTTACCACTTATCACACCCTCCAACTTAGTCATTGCTAGTCCCTTAGCAATGTTTTATTTAATACCATATTTCAATAAGATTATCCATCACAAAGATAAAATCTAGGATTAAAGATCAAAAAAGTTTAGAAAATACTGCTAACTAAGCATTGAGCTTCAGAAGCAAATTTTTCAGTCAATACAATTAAAAACTTTCTTAGAGTACATCAAAGATCTATAGCACTTATGTTCGTGATGACTAACTTTAGCATTTTAGTATTAAATTAAAAGAACAAAAGTATCCTCTCTTATCACCTATTTTGGTCAATTTTCTATACATTCTCAATTTTATACTCATGAATTAAGGTAGCTTTCACACTGCCTTTTCCCCTCCCCCCTTCTTTTTTTTTTTTACTGTGCTGAGCATCCTGGCCTTTTCTTCACCATTTTACGTGAATTTTCACACTTGACCTAGGTGCAGAGACCCAGTTACTAGGCTTTGGGCAATCCACATATACTCTATCTTTTGCACTTTATTTTTAGGCAGGTAGCTCTTTCCTTAAATTCAAGTTTCTTTTGATTAGAATGTATATTAATTATCAATTTTTAGTGATAATTGAATCCTCAGTTGGCCTTATAATCAATACCTACTTTGCCTTGTTAGTGTGCATGTGCAATTAAAAAGTGCTAATAGTCTTTTAATGACCTAAGTAGGCTGCTAAAAGTTGACCAACTAATCTACTTCTTTAACTCATTACATTCATTAGCAAATAATTCTATCTTTTATCACTTATCCAGTCTTATCTTGCTCAAGATTTTCTTCTTGACACATGGTTTATTTTTTTTTTATTTATTATTATTATTATTATTTTTATCTCCAACTTATTCTACATTGTCTTAAAGGAGAAAGAAAAATAAAGGGTGCAATAAAGGATAGGAAGGAATACACCTGATTTGGTTCAATCTGGTTCTTTGGAAAGCTTTGAAATTTTGCTTGAGCTCTCATTGATTTTTTTCTGCAAAATTAAAAATACACACCAAAGCAGTAAAAGAGCAACAATAAATTACTAAAAAATAAAAAAAAAAAAATGATCAAAACTAAAAAGAAAAGAAACAACCTATCTAGTAGTTCTGATTTATAGTCTTCAGCTTGACTTTCTTTAAGTTCTAAAGTGGATCAATCTGGTGCCACTTCAATTGGAATACTTTCATGTTTGGTTAAGTCTCTCTTTCAATTGGACATTGCTAGCTTTTATAGTCTCAAACCTATTTTCTACAGAATTCTCATATACTGAATTGTCAATAATATCAATTAGAAAATAAGTTTGATTATCATCAGGATGTTTAGTATCTTTGAAAAATATTAAAAGTAACTTGTTCATCTTGGACTCTAAGAATTAATTTTTCTTGTTGAACATCTATTAAAGCTCCTCCAGTAGCTAAAAAGGGTCTCCCTAAAATAAGGGGTACATCATAATCTTCTTTCATATCAAGAATAATAAAATCAATAGGAAAAATAAACTTATTTACCTTTACCAAGACATCCTCCACTATACCTCTTGGATATTTGATGGATTTATCGGCTAATTGAAGAGTAATAGTGGTAAGATTCGGTTCTCCTAGACCCAGCTTCCTGAAAATAGAAAAAGGCATGAGATTAATAGCTTGCTCCTAAATCACATAAAACTTTATCAAAACTATAATCACCAATAATGCAAGGGATCGTAAAACTCCCTAGATCTTTTAGCTTTTGTGGTAATTTATTTTGAAGTATTGCTGAGCATTCTTCATTCAAATTTATTCTCTCATGCTCCTTCAGCATTTTCTTATTTGTTAGGATTTCTTAAAGAAACTTGGCATACCTGGGTATTTGAGTGATAGCATCTACAAAAGGAATATTAATATATAAATTCTTTAATATTTTGAAAAAATTAGAAAATTTTTTATCTGGATGATGTATTTGTCTCTCTGGAAATGGTAGTGGCGACACGTAGGGCTTTACATTTGGGTTCGCAAACTGTATACCTGGAGACCATCCATCTATTGGTTGTTTTGGTGACTGACGAATTTTAGTTGATGGTTCCGTATTTGTAGTTGGCTCTTCAATCTCTTTCTTCTGATGTGGCTCCTCCAGCTTTGTACCACTTCTTAGGATGATAGCATTGACTTGCTCCCTTAGATTGGTCTCCGTATTGCTTGGCAAGGATCCTTGAGGTCTCTCGGAGATTATCTTAGCCGTTTGACCTATTTGCATCTTCCAAGTTTCGAATTGCTGCTGTTGCTTGGTCCTGCCTAAGTTTGGCTTCCAAATTTTTTATAGTTGCTTCTTGGTTTTGCATGAAATTTGACCATCAGCTCTTCCATGTTGGACTTTTTTTCAGGTACTTGGAACCCTGGGGGTGGCTGTTGTGCTGCATTTTGATTGCTCCATGAGAAATTTGGGTGCTGCCTCCACCCTTGATTGTATGTGTTGGAGTAGGGATTGTTTTGTTGCGGTCTAAAAAAATTACCAACATAATTAGCTGTATCAGTTGTTTTAGCAAAAGGATTATCTGTCTGACAATTGCTTGTATCGTGTCCTCCTCCACACAGATCGTAGGTGATGCTTTGAATATGCATAGCTGTTCCCTTCAAGTTGTTGACTTTGGCTCTAAGGGCTACAATTTCAGCTAGTAAAGTTGACACGCAATCTACTCCCTGCACAGCTGCTAGTCTTTTTGGCATCATGCGTTCTGTCTGCCACTGATAGCTATTTGATGCCATCTCATCGATCAGATCGAAGGCTTCTTCCTTCATTTTTTGGTTAATGGTTCCTCCTGCTGCTGCATCAATCATAGAATGATTAGTAGGAGATAAACCATTATAGAAAGTTTGTACCTAAAGCCATACGGATAGTTGATGATGTGGACATCTCCTCAGCAGTTTCTTGAAATGCTCCCAAGCCTCATATAGTGTCTCCATGTCCATCTGCATAAAAGAAGTGATATCATTGCGCATCTTGGCAGTCTTGGAAGGTGGAAAGTACTTGGCTAAGAATTTTTGGGCTAGGACATCCCAAGTTGTGATAGAACCTATAGGAAGAGAATGAAGCCAACTTTTAGCTTTGTCCCATAAAGAGAAAGGAAATAACCTTAATCTAATAGCATCATCCGACACCCCATTAATTTTAAAAGTATCACAAAGTTCAAGAAAAGTTAGAAATATGGGCATTCAGATCATCATGCACGTGTCCACTGAATTGGACAGTTGATTGAATCATCTGGATCATCGTCGATTTTATTTCGAAGTTGTTTGCTCGTACAGGCAGTCTCCTGATGCTTGAAGCTGCATCGGCTACAGATGGTGTGATGTAATCATTTAATGGATGATGTACTGGTCGAATAGCTTCATGCTGTCCTTCGATCGCCATATCCAATCCTAGATTGATGTCGTTAGGATCTTCAACTGCCATGATTCTTTCTTATTATAGTCTTCTAATGGTTCTTTCAATTTTTGGATCTAAAAGTAGTAAGTTACTATGTCCAGTACGTGTCATGCACTAAACAATTTTTTTTTTTTAAAAAAAATAATAATAAAAATTAAAAATAAAATTTTAAAGTAAAGCTGGGATCAAAATTTTAATATTATTTTAGACACAATCCCCAGCAACGGTGCCAAAAACTTGATGCGTGCTAATCTATAGCTATGGCAAGTGCACCAGTCGATCAAGTAATAAAGTAAATGAGTAGAGTATCATCCCTAGAGAATTAGAAAATAAGTACTGAAAAGCTCTTTCCTATGCTTATTTAGAAGATCGATTTATGAGAATAAAAAATTAAATAATAAAATAAAAAAATAATTAAAAATTTTAAGAAAATAGAGAGAGTGTAATTATTAGGATTTTAAACTTAAGAGCAATATGTTACTAAGGCAATCGATTCACCAACTCAGTCAATACAATATTTAGATTATTAGATTAATTTTATTTTATGTGACGGTGGAGTCTCCTTGTTTATTCACTACCCTTTGGTTAGGCGTAGCAAAACTATCAGTATTTATTAATTATCCTTTGGTTCAGGTGTAATTTAAATAAATATTAATGCATTAAGTTTTGTGAAACCCTCTAATTAAAATACGCTGCATCCAAAGCGCACTAAAATTTTTGCATGCATATGAATTCTAATTTGATTCATAATACAAGGTATATAATCAAGAAGCAATAACATAGATGTACTTGGTCCGTAACATCTATGTTCATCAGATCAATTAGAAGATGGTCAGTAATCTAAAAGCATTAAGATCAGATTTATATACTCCTCATGAATAAAATTTAAAAATTAAAAATAAATCACACTGAATATTGCACCAAAAGAGTGGCTACACCTTAGCCTTAGTAAAAAAAAAATTAGTTCATGATAATAAGTTCAAAAATAGCAAATAAAATAAAAAGCATAAAAAAATTAGACTGTTTGATTGCTGAAATTGATTGTCTGTCACTTTTGATGTCGAAAACTTGGTGAAGAAGAAAAGAAGCTCCTTGATCAATGTTCTGATTGTCAAAAAAAAAAGAAAAAAAAAATAAAAGCCCTTCTTTTTCTCTCAAAAATCTTTCTTCTCTTTCTACCTCTCTCCTCTCTTTCTCTTCTTTTTCTTTTTTTTCACTATCTCCCCTCTTCTTTTCGTCGGCAACAGCAGACCTTTGTATAGGCTGAGAGGTGGATTTTCCACTGAAATCCTATTGAAATTAGGTTTAAAACTATCAAAATAACTCAAAAAGAGTCCTGGATCAATTCTAATCATTGGATGTTGATCAAATGATCCAAAAATCACTCAAAAATCATCTTAAAATCCCAAATCAAGTCGGAATTCATTTGGACCATCTGATCAGCATTGAAGATCAAATTTGGGCTGTCAAGTCGTGCATAGAGAAGCCTCTGATTCTTAGTTTTAAAGTCAGGATGAATCTCAACCGTTGGATCTCGATCGAGAGCTGCATCTGTCGTTCGTTAGCACATGCATTTTGGCCGTTCGATCAAATTCCAGTGAAAGGCGCCCGTCGGATCAAATAGAATTCCTAATTTGTCCTCTGTAGACCATGCACATGTCCGATGTTGTGTGGACTGCCGCATTCCTTAGCCAATCGGAGCGTGCTTCTCCATGTGAAATCCTTGAAATGCCCTCCAAACGGTCCACTGTGTGTCGCAAAAAATGCTGACATCAGCTTTGCGTCAGCATTGCATCAATGGGTCAGTCTGTTGGGTGAGGTTGCATCGAGCGGTCTGCTGAGCCAATTTTCTGAATCGATTTGAATTGGACAGGCTCTTTTTTTTTTTTTTGAAATTTAATTTTGGGCTCGTTTGAAGTCCATTTTGCCTGAAATTTATTTTATCTGAATCAAAAAAATAAGATCTTCATATTGGTGGCCTTCTTTTCTACATAAGATTAACAAAAATATCAATTTCTAAAAAAATAAATTAATTTATTTTATAATTTAATACTTTTATTAGTATATTTTTAGCACTCATCAATGTACTTTCTCAGTCATGCAGCTTTCTTCATAGCATCTAATGCTATGATATACTCTGCTTCGCAAATAGAGTCTGCTATATTATGTTGCTTGGAACTCTTCCAGTAGATGGCTCCACTATTTAGAGTAAAGATATATCCCGATATGCTTCTGCTATCATCACGATCAGATTGAAAGCTAGAGTACGTAAACCCCATAAGTTTTAGATCTGATTCACCAAAAACCAACCATTGGTCCTTAGTATTTCTTAAATACTTAAGGATGGCTTTAACCACTTTTCAGTGATTTTCTTCAGGATCAGACTGGTATCTACTCACTACTCCTAGTAAGTATGCCACGTCTAGTCTCATACATGTCATAGCATCTATGATAGATCCTACTATTGAAAAATATGTGACTTTACTCATATACTCTCTCTCTTTAGGAGTTGTCAGACAATCTTTCTTAGAGGGAGAAATTTCATGGCCTATCGAAAGATAGCCCTTTTTGGAATTCTCGATGCTTAACCTCTTCAGCATGGTATCTATGTACGTAGACTGGGATAATTCAAGCATTTTTTTAGACCTATCCCTATAGATCTTCATCTCTAGGATGTAGGATGCTTCACCCAAGTTCTTTATGAAGAACTATAATGACAATCAGACTTTTATTTCCTACAGTATGGGGATGTCATTCCTAATTAAGAGAATGTCATCCACATACAAGATAAGAAATACCATTGCCAGACCATTTATCCATTTATAAATGCAGAGCTCTTCTCCATTCTTAATGAAGTCATATGTTTTGATTATCTTATCAAAATGCATGTTCCAACTTTGAGATGCCTGCTCTAATCCATAAATGGATCTCTAAAGTTTGCACACCTTGGACTCATCTGTGGGTGTGAACCACTCAGGTTGTATCATATACACCTCTTCGATCAACTCTCCATTTAGGAAAGCTGTCTTCGCATCCGTCTGCCAGATCTCATAGTCCAGATGGGCTGCAATCGCAAGCAATATTTGAATGGATTTGAGCATTACCATAGAGGAGAACATCTCATCATAGTCAACATCATAACGTTGATGATATTTCTTGGCAATCAGATGGGCTTTATAGTTCTCCACCTTTCCACCTACATCCCTCTTCCTTTTGAAGATCCACTTACACCTAATGGATTTAATTTCTTTGGGTGGATCAACTAATGTCCACACATCGTTGACCTTCATGAACTCCATTTCAAACTTCATGCCATCGAGCCATTTCTTGAAATCAGGTCTCTGCATTGCATCCATGTAGGTCATTGGATCCTCATCATTCTTATCAAGTTCGATGGGATCACCGTCCCAGATCAAAAACCATAGTATCTATCTGGCTGATGCGGTACTCTACTAGACCACCTTAGTGGTACAGGTACATTAGGCTCCGAATCTAATCTAATCAAATTTGACTCAGGTTCAGCTATAGGTGTCGGTCTTTCTACCTATTGTTTTTCATCAAGTTCAATCTTAGAGGCAACAATTTCTTCACCAAGAAATCTTTTTTCTAAAAAGATTGCCTTAAGACTGATGAACACCTTTTGTTCATCAGTATGGTAGAAATAGTAACTCTTACTTTCTTTGGGATATCCTATAAACACACACTTATCAGACCAGATTTAAGTTTATCCATATGCAAATGTTTGACATAGGTCGGACAACCCCAAAATCGTAGGTAAGAGAGTGTAGGCCTACGTCCAGTCCATATCTCATATGGAGTCTTTGCGATAGATTTATTTGGTATATTATTCAATATATAATATGCAGTCTCAAGAGCATAACTCTAAAATAAAATAGGTAGACTAGTAAACCCCATCATGGATCAGACCATGTTTAACAAGGTTCGATTTCTCCTTTTCAATACACCATTATGCTGTGGTGTTCTTGGAGAAGTCCACTATGAGAGAATCCCATTCTCTCCTAGATATGTTAAGAACTCATTGGATAGATATTCACCTCCTCGATCCAATCGAAGAGTTTTAATATTCTTCCCAGTTTATTTTTCTACTTCACTTCAGAATCTTTTAGACATTTCAAATGAATCTGACTTATGTTTCATCAGATAGATATATCCATATCTAGATAGATCATCTATGAAAGTGTTGAAATAGAAATATCCACCTCTAACACTTATACTTATAGGTCCACATACATCAGTATGTACTAGACCTAAGAGCTCAGTGGCTCTTTCATCCTTTTCAGTAAAAGATGACTTGGTCATTTTTCGAAGAAGATAGGACTCACAGGTTGGAAGTGATTCACAATCACTTCAAGGATTCCCTCTTGGATCAACCTATTTATCCTATTCTTGTTAATGTGACCTAGCCTATAGTGCTATAGGTAGATATCAAAGACATTATCTAATCTAGGATGCCTTCTAGAAGTGTACATTACACTCATAGGCTGTGATAAAATGTAAATACCATTTCTTTATTATTCTTACATTATTGTAACATCATTTATAATGATATCATAATAATCTTCTTTATAGATAAATGATAATCATCTTTGGTTAAAAGGCTAATAGAGATTATATTCATCAGAAAGGAAGGATAATAATGACATTCATTTAAAGAAATGATATTAGTATTGAGAATTAATTGAACTATTCCCATAGCTAGAACTGGAATAGACCTTCAATCTCCAACATTCAAGAATCACTCATTATTTTTAAATCTTCTACTAATTTGATGTCCTTGCAATAAATTACAAATATGGACTAGACATCCAGTATCTAATACCTAAGTAGAAGGATCACAAACATAAAAATTATAAGATATTATCATATAACATCCTTGATCAGCAACTACTTGCTCATCTCTCTTTTTCAGCCCGTTGGGGTCATTGAAATCAAGATACTGAGGATAGTTCCTCTTCCAATGTCCTTGCTTCTTATAGTTGAAGTATTTTGCCTGATCTTAATTATTCTTCATGAAGGAACCAGATCTAGAATTTTAGGACTAGATCTTAAAATTTTTTCAAGAGAAGGCAGCAAAAAATTAAAATTAATCAAAATTAATTTTAGATACTAAAAAATATTCTAGATATAATATTCTATTACATGATTATGGAATGTCATTAAATCAAAAATTAAATTGTAAGAAAGAAACTAAAACGTGTTGATCACATCAACATGTATATACACTATATCTAATGTAGGTATAAAGAAAATATATCAGATCTATTATCTATGCAAGTTAGACATTCTAACCTGCTGATCCAGGCTTGAGGATGATGTTGCAAGCCGCACATACATCCGACCTCTAAGAGTCGTCCACACAAGCCCACGAACCACGATCAGAAGTTCGATGCAGGAAATCAGCATAGTATGCTAGTACTATGCTGTTCCTTCTTTGACATTGATCTAGAACCACCTTCTTCAAATCTTGGACTCTCTAATTTTCAAAAGGAAGGAGAAGAGAATTTGAACCTAAGACACCTCTCAAAAATCTAAAGGAGGAAGAGATCAAAGAAAAAAAATTGGAAGAAGAACCCTTCTTCTTCTTCTTTGTTCTCTCACCTAGACACCTGGATTGGTGTCTATGAAATCCCCATGCCCTAATACTCTTTATCTATGATTTTCACATGCCCCAAAGGATTCTCAATGGTCTAGAATTCCACCAAAAATTAGTCCAAAATTCATCCTAAATAATAAGTTAGGATAGACTCCTTGTCTAGGTCAAATACCTAGCAAGGAATGTCCAACAAGAGCAAGACTTGGGGCACCTAACTCTTGGGTGCCCCCTCCTTTTCTACCGTAGACTACCAGCAAAGGGCACACAATATGTCCCATAAAACCCACAAAAATCTCAAAAAAATCTCGATAAAATTGGCACCATAAGGGAAGAGTTTCGATTTCCTAAAATTCTATATCATAGAATTTGAAATCCAAACTAATTCCTAATTTGACTTGGTCCACAACCACATTACATGTAAGAAAGAAGGAGGGGAAAGCTTTGGGTGTGCATGAAGGTCGGGGAGAAGTGTTTGCATGCACAAAAACCCTAGAAAATAGGGTGGGGCGCACTGGGAAGCCAAGTGGTGCAAGGAGAAGGAAGTCCTAGTCACACTATGACTTCCAATTTGACTTGGTCAAATAAGTTATTTAAATCAAATTAAATCAAAATCAAATCATCCCAACTAAAATAGATCATAATCTAATTAAAAATTTAATTAAATTAGATTAAATTAGAATTAAATATGATTTAATTTTTTAATCAAATTAGAAATTGGTTTGATACTAGTCCTAATTGAACTAGGACTAGTTCTTCCTTGCAATTAGCTTATCCAATAAGCCAATTGAAATTGATCCAATCAAGACCAAACCAAATATAATTAAATTATATTTAATTAAATTTAATCTCATCACTTTGACTTAATCAAATTAAATTAATTAATAATCTAATTATTAATCGATCCTCCTGCAATACTTGCACTAGGTTGAACATCAATCGTATTAATCATTTAACCCTAGAATGATTCTTAATCATTAATCAACCATCCAATCAGATCATGAGCTCTAATGTGTGTGACCTCATAGGTTCGAATCAAAGTCGGTAGTATAGGAATAGATTTCTATACCAATCGAAGTAGCCATCTAGCAATGGTACCCGACGGCTGGATAGGTCGAATGTGTAAAACAACATCCTTAGAACCCATGTGGATATAGTTTTCATATAATTCATCCCCTTGACCAAAATGCTTGTAGGATACCTCAGAGTTAAACTATTAACTTTGATCAAGTTATCTACATTGTATTTCAAAATATCAAATCCATCTGATAGATTTTTCCAACCAAGGTTTTGCTATATTGAAATATAGTGATACATTCTTCTCCAACTCTTGGAGTGGTTAATCCCATCTTGATCACACATCGACTTCACAAGTACTTGACTATGCTTAGAAGCCTTTCATTACTGAATTAAAAATTTAGTTAGTTCAGTATCAAAGCATAGTGAGTTGCTTACAAGTCACTAAGGTGATCTCGGGTCTAAGGGACACTTATACCTATATCCCATCAGAGACATTCTCGATAACAGAATGCTTTAGAGTTGGTCACGTTAAATGAAGATGTATCCATACATCTCATCTATATGCCATACTAGTGTCTCCACACTCCTTGGTTAATAAGACAATCAATCTATATGGCATACAGCGACCTATGCTCGATAGATGCTGTCATCCTAATTAACAATGTATCATTTGATCGTGAATAGTTTTAAGGACTAATCGATAAATCCTCTCTTATCAAACCTAAATAGTCCTAAGAACTTCATCACAATAATGGAGTTCATTAGAAGATGAATAGTTTATGATAAAAAATACCAAAAAAAATATTTTATTTATTAATGAATCAATATAGATATAATGTAGCACAACCGTTAATAGACTAATGATTGGCTTTGGGATACATTTTTCAATAACTTCCACTTATCCTAAAACCACTCAGCACAATATCTAATATCTATCTTCGACTTGTGGTTATTGAACTTCTTTATCGTCAGGGCTTTAGTGAAGGAGTCGGCCAGGTTCTCCTTTCCATCAATCTTCTGAAGGTCGATGTCTTCTTGATCCACGATCTTTTGAGCCAAGTGGAAGCGGTGATGGATGTGCTTCATCCATTGGTGTGCCGTTGGTTCCTTCGCTTAAGCTATGGCACCAGTGATGTCACAGTAGAGTAGGAGTGGACCATCTAGGAAGGGTGCTACTCTAAGCTCGATGATAAACTTTCTTAGCCACATAGCTTCTTTCGTAGCATCTGATGCTGTGATATACTCTACTTCACAAATAGAATCTGCCATAATATGCTGCTTGAAATACTTCTAGCAGATGGCTCCATTATTTAGAATAAAGATGTATCCCAACATGCTTCTACTATCATCATGGTCAGATTGAAAGATAGAGTCTGTAAATCCCACAAGTTTCAGATCTAACTTGCCATAAACCAATCATTGGTCCTTAGTATTTTTCAAATACTTAAGGATGGCTTTAACCACTTTCTAGTAGTTTTCTCTAGGGTCAGACTGATATCTACTCACTACTTCTAGTGAGTATGGCACATTTGATCTCGTACATGTCATGGCGTATATGATAGATCCTATTATCGAAGCATATGGGATTCTACGCATACGCTCTCTCTCTTTAGGAGTTATTGGATAATCCTTCTTCGAAAGAGAAACTCTATGGCCTATCAAGAGATAACTCTTTTTGAAATTCTTCATGCTGAACCTCTTTAGCATAGTATCTATGTATGTGGACTGAGATAACCCAAGCATCCTTTTAGAGCTATCCCTATAGATCTTCATCCTTAGGATGTAGGATGCTTCACCCAAGTCCTTCAAGGAGAATTGTGATGACAACCAAACTTTTATTCACTATAGTGCAGGGATGTCATTCCTAATTAAGAGAATACCATTCATATACAAGACAAGAAATACAACTGCTAGACCATTTGCCTACTTGTAAATGCAGGGCTCTTCTCCATTTTTAACGAAGCCATATATTTTGATCATCCTATCAAAATGCATGTTCCAACTCTAAGATGCTTGCTTGAATCCATAAATGGATCTTTGAAGCTTGCACACCTTGGACTCATCTATGGATGTGAACCCCTTAGGTTGTATCATATACACCTTTTCGGTTAGCTCTCAATTTAGAAAAGCTATCTTCACATTCATCTGTCAGATCTCATAGTCTAAATGGACAGCTATCGTAAGCATTATCCGAATAGATTTGAGCATTATCATAGGGAAGAACATCTCGTCATAGTCAATACCATAATGTTGATGATATTCTTTGGTAATCAGACGGGCTTTATAGGTCTCCACCTTTCCGTCTGTGCTCCTTTTCCTTTTGAAGACCCATTTACACCCAATTGATTTAACTCCTTCAGATGGGTCTACCAATGTCCACACATCATTGATCTTCATAGGCTCCATTTCAGATTTCATAGCCTCAAGCCATTTCTCAAAATCAGATCTCTACATAGCATCCATATAAGTGATCGAATCCTCATCATTCTCATCAAGTTCGATGGGATAACCATCTTGGACTAAGAAATCATAGTATCTATCTAGATGATGCAGTACTCTACCGGATCGCCTTAATGGTCTAGGTACACTAGGCTCTGGATTTGATCTAATCAAATTCGACTCAAGTTCAGTAATAAGTATCGATTTTTCTATCTGTTGAACTTCATCAAGTTCAACTTTAGAGGCAACAATTCCTTCACCAAGGAACTTCTTTTTCAAAAAGGTTGCCTTAAGGCTGACGAACACCTTTTGTTCATTAGTATGATAGAAATAGTATCCTTTGATCTCTTTTGGGTACTCTATAAATGTGCACTTGTCAGACCTAGATCCAGGTTTATATGTAACTAATCATTTGACATAAGCCGGGCAGTCCCAAATCATAAGGTGTGAAAGTGCTGGCTTACGCCTTATCCATATCTCATATGGAATCTTAACTACAGACTTACTTAGAATCCTATTTAATAGATAACAAGCCAATTCAAGTGCATATCCCTAAAAGAATATCGGCAAGCTGGCAAAACCCATCATGGATCGGGCCATGTCTAATAGAGTCTGATTCCTCCTTTTAGACACATAATTATGTTGTGGTGTTCTTGGAGATGTTCATTGGAAGACAATTCCATTCTCTCCTAGATATGCAAAAAACTCATCAAAAAGGTATTCCCCTCCTCGATCAGATCGAAGAGTTTTAATACTCTTCCTAGTTTGTTTTTCTACTTCACTTCAGAATCATTTGAATATTTCAAATGAATCCAACTTGTGTTTTGTCAGATAGACATATCCATATCTGGATAGATCATTTATGAAAGTAATAAAGTAGAAATATCCACCTCTGGCACTTATGCTCATTAGTCCATATACATCCGTATGTACTAGACCTAAGAGCTAAGTGGCTCTTTCAACTTTTCTAGTCAAAGATGACTTGATCATTTTACCAAGAAGATAGGACTCACAGGTTGGAAGTGATTCACAATCACTCACTTTGAGGATTCTCTCTTGAGTCAACATGTTTATCCTATTCTTGTTTATATGACTTAGCCTATAGTGCCGTAAATAGATATCTGACATACTATCTAATCTAGGATGCTTGCTAGTTGAATAAACTACGTTAATAGATTGTGATAATATATACACACCATTGTTCAAATATCCACAAAACATAGTAACATCATTCATAATGATATTACAAATTTATTTCTTTATTAAAATTTCATAACCATTTTTGGCCAAAAAACCTATAGAAATAATATTTTAAAAAAAACAGACAGAAATGATAATCACTAAGAACAATGGTATGGGACTCAAATACAAGTTTCAGGATCCTTAAAGCTAGAACTGGAACTGATCTTCCATCTTCAATATTTAGGAACCTTTTGCTTTGCTCGAATCTCCTACTGAACTGCAACCCTTGCAATGAATTACAAATATATTAAGATCTATTGGTATCCAATACCTAGTCAATAATATTACAAATAGAGAAATTGCAAGGAGTTATCATATAAATACCTTGCCCAGCAACAACTTGCTTCTTTCTCTACCTGTTCGGATTCAGAGAGGTAATGTGCTGAGGATAGTTTCTCTTCCAGTGTCCTTGCTTCTTGCAAAAGAAGCATTCAACTTGACTCTTATCGGGCTTGATCTTTCTGGTCTAGCCCTACATAGATGACCTAGCCTGAACTTGCACCTTCTTAGCTTTCTTCTTTTTGTTCTTCTTCTCTTTTCTAAAGGATCGAGAACTAGAAGACAAGCCTCCCACAAAGTTCACCATCTCCTTGTAGAGTAGGTGATCCTTCTCAAAGTTTCGATGCAGCCTTAGTAACCCATGGTAGTCTACTTCAGGCTTTATCATTCTAAAATGAGTTAGGAATGAAAGAAAAGACTTGAACAGTGAGTTCAGTATTGCATCCTTCTCAAGCTATTTATGCAAGAAAAAGTCGAGCTTGCTCAATCACTCTATCAGCTTGATCATGTACAATACATGATCAGTGATAGAGGCACCATTCCGCATCCTGGCATCAAAGATGGCACAACTAGTCTTGTATCTTTCTACATCATCGAGTGTGCTAAAAGAATCCTCCAACACTTGAAGCTTATTTTTTGGCTGAGCCATCTCAAATCTACAACTAAACTCATCGCTTATGACAGCCAGCATAATGCAGCACACCATGGTTCGATCACTGAGCCACTTTTGATAAGTGTCTCTAACTATTCCATACACATTGACAACTGGCTTCTCAGGTGTAGGATCCGTAACACATATAGGATTCGTTTATGCTCTAGGACCATCTTCAACTTTCAGTATCAGCTTTTGAAGTTAAGTCCCACCAACTTATCATTATCCAACAATGATCGAAGTGATAAGGAAGTAACCATATCTGCATAAAAGAAAATCATAACCTAATTAGTAATTGATTCATTAATCCTAAAGATTTGTACTTTAATTAAAAGGTTCTTCTACTATTTTATTCGAATTGATAGCCTTTACCTCCAATTCAAGAAATTATCCTAATTTCTTAATGGATACTAGAATCCATATAGATTGCACACGAGCCTAACTTTGGTTGGTCAATTCATGTACATCTAAGAATAGGTTCATAACTAATTATTTTTTTAAATAATTTTTAGTAATTAAATTTTTGCTCAGTTCCTAATCAGTAAACTATGGCCTCCACTGAAAAGGTCTAGTTAGGTCCAACTATTAACATGACCATACATGGCCCATCAAATCAATGAATGATTATGCCCAACTTTGGTTGGCTAACCTAACCACCATTTAGAAAGATGCAGATAATTTCATTAGCCAATAAATACCAGGCCTTTGGGCCTCCAGTGGTTATCTAACTAATGGACCCATTATTACCCACTTAATGAGAGGCTATGATCTAGTTATCATGACAACTATTTTATTTTAAGAATCTAATAATTTAAGAGGATTTAATTTGAAGATGAGAAAAGGTCAGATGAACCAGCTTGTCATGATCCTCCCACCGGCTTCACCAAGTTAGCTTAAGAAAGACTATTAATAGGCTGATCTAGGAGCACCTAAATCAGTCACACTGATTTACCTAGCTAATATGGATCAGCTCAAATAGTCAAGTGAACCGATCAAAATATAATTTCACCAGGAGGCCAGATAAGTTCGATCAATGGGAGGGTCTACCAAAGCTTGTCTTAGATACCATTAGAAATGGCCAGGTAAGCGGGTTACCAATTAAAGACCATCAGTCTAGTTTACCTTAGACACCAACTGGTTTAATTAGTCTTGATTAGATCAACCTAATAGTTTGTGCTAGACTGCATAGCCAAGAATCAAGTCCATCTTGGGTCTCGTTAAAGATATGGACTTTACTAACTATAACTATTGTAATTGATCTAGAGAATTCTTAATCTAATCTAAGACAATAATTGATTAGATTTAGTCAATTCTCTCATTAAGTCCATTCTTTAATCTAACCCTAGGTCTAACCGAATTAATGGACCTAATCTGCACTAACTCATTTAACCCAATGTGTTATGATTTGTATCTTAGGATCTTCAATTCACAATTCTAGATCCTAATCAAACAACTTCTTAATTCTTAATTAAGCTTTGGGCTGAGGGTTGGGGTTTAGCTTTTCAAAAATGATTTTTATGTTTGTAAAATATTTTTACAACATGATTCTTTCAATTAAGTTGCATGTTTGATTCATAATCAATATGCAAGAAAGATGAGCATGAAAGTACTTTAGATCTAATCTAAATAGGTTCATGTAATTGAAACAGATTCAACTATAATCAATCATAAATTATCTTAAATCAAATCTAATATATTTATGATGATTAAAATTAGATTAAAATATTTTTAACCAGATCATAATTTTTTTTAGATTTAATCTAAAATTTTATGATCAATATTTCAGATCAGCACGTTCTAGGACAACCTCCCCACTGGAAGGGGTAAACCTTATAGCAGGACAACCTTATAATCAGTCCATGCAATCTAAAATTTTTATTTTTAAATTTAAAAATATTTTATATCTATTAAATCATAAATAAAATTAGATTACATCTAACAAATTTATGATAAGAGATAGATCTACATGAACAAGGATAATCTCTCTACTGTAAGGGATAAACCTTACAACAGGACAACCTTATAATCAATTCATGTAATCAAATTTTTAATTTTAGATTTAATAATAAGATTATAAATTAGATCTAATCTAAGAGATAATTAAAACATGCACACATAATCATGTAATAATCAAACTAGGCTCTGACACCAATTAAAGGAACCAGATCTAGGGTTTCAGGGCTAGATCTTGAAATTTTTTCAAGATCAGACAGTGCAAAACTAAAATTAATCAAAATTTATTTTAAATATCAAAAAGTATCCTAGATCTAATATCTTATTACATGATCATGGCATGTCATTAAATCAAAAATTAAAATGTAAGAAAGAAACTAAAACATGTTGATCACATCAACATGCATATACACTACATCTAATGTAGGTATAAAAAAATAGATCAGATCAATTACCTATGCAAGTTAGACGTTCTAACTTGCTGAATTAGGCTTGAAGATGATGTTGCAAGCCACACACATATCTGTTCTCTAGAAGTCATCCACACAAGCCCACGAACCATGATCAGAAGTCCGACGCAGAAAATCAGCACAATATGCTAGTACTGTGCTAATCCTTCTTCGATGGTTGATATGGAATCACTTTCTTTAAATCTTGGACTCTCCAATTTTGAAAAGGAAGGGAAAGAGATTTTGAACCTGCGACACCTCTCAAAAATCTCTAAAGAAGGAGGAAGACATCAAAGAAAAAAGAACTGGAAGAACAACCCTTCTTCTTCTTCTTTGTTCTCTCACCTAGACACCTAGATTGGTATCTATGAAATCTCATGCCCTAATACTCTTTCTTCCTGATTTTCACACACTTCAAAGGTCTCTCAATGTTCTAAAATATCACTAGAAATTAGTCCAAAATTCATCCTAAATAATAAGTTAGGATAGACTCCTTGTCTAGGTCAAATACCTAGCAAGGAATGTCCAAAAAAGGTAAGACTTGGGGTGCCCAACTCTTGGGCTCCCCCTCCTTTTCTACCATGGACCACAAGCAAAAGTCACACAATATATACCATGAAATCCACAAAAATCTCAGAAAATATCTAGATAAAATTGATGCCATAAGAGAAGAGTTTCGGTTTCCTAAAATTCTATATCATAGAATTTGAAATCCAAACTTATTTCTATTTTGACTTGGTCCACAACTACATTCCAAGTAAGAAAGAAAGAGCGGAAAGCTTTAGGCATGCATGAAGGTCTGGGGAGAAGTGTTTCCATGCACAAAACCAATAGAAAATAGGGTGGGGGGCCTTAGGAAGCCAAGTGGCACAAGGAGAAGGGAGTCCTAGTCACATTAAGACTTCCAATTTGACTTGGACAAATAAGTTATTTAAACCAAATTAAATTAGAATCAAATCATCCCAATTAAAATAGATCTTAACCCAATTAAGAATCTAATTAAATCAAATTAAATTAGAATTAAATTTGATTTAATTTTCTAATCAAATTAGAAATTGGTTTGATACCAGTCCTAATTGAACTAGGACTAGTTCTTCCTTGCAATTATCCTATCCAATAAGTCAATTGAACTTGATCCAATCAAGCCCAAACCAAATATAATTAAATTATATTTAATTAAACTTAAACTCAGTCCTTTGGCTTAATCAAATTAAGCTAATTAGTAATCTAATTGCTAATCGATCCTCAAACAATACTTGCATTAGGTTAAACATCAATCATATTGATTGTTTAACCCTAGAATGATTCTTAATCATTGATCAACCATCTGATTAGATATTGAGCTCTAATATGTATGATCTCATAGATTTAAATCAAAGTAGGTAGCATAGGAATAAATTTCTGTACTAATCGAAGTAACCATCTAGCAATGGTACTCGATGATCGGATAGGTCGAATGTATAAAATAATATCCTTAGAACCCATATGGATATAGTTTTCATATAATTCATCCCCTTGATCAAAATACTCATAGGACACCTCAAAGTTTAACTATCAACTCTAATCAGGTTGTCCATATTGTATTTCAAAATATCAAATCCATTTGATGGATTATCCTGGCCAAGATTTTGCTATATTGAAATATAGTGACACATTCTTCTCCAACTCTTGGAGTGGTCATTCCTATCTTGATCACATACCAACTTAGCAAGCACTTGACTCTGCCCAGAAGCCTTTCATTATTGAATTAAAAATTTAGTTAGTTCGGTACCAAAGCATAGTGAGTTGCTTATAAGTCACTAAAGTGATCTCAGATCTAAGGGACACTTATGTCTATATCCCATCAGAGACATTCTGGACAGCATAATATTTTGGAGTTGGTCATGTTCAATGATGATGTACCCATACATCTCACATGTATGCCATACCAGTGTCTTCACACTTCTTGGTTAAGAGGATAATCAACTCATACGGCATACAATGATCTATGCTCGATAGATGTTGTCATCCTAATTAATAGCCTATCATTTGGTCGTAAACAATTTTAAGAACTAATCGATAAATTCTCTCTTTATCGAACCTAAATAGTCCTAAGGACTTCATCACAATAATGGAGTTCGTTAGAAGATGAATACTTTACAATAAAAAGTGCCAAAAAAATATTTTATTTATAAATAAATCAATTATAGATAAAATGCAGTACAACCATCAACAGGTTGACGATTGGCTTTGAGACATATTATCCAACACTTGGATCTTATGTTTAAACTTGGTATAGATGGCCCTAGCACAAACCACTTCATGCTACCAAACAATATTCAACTTTCGATACTTATTATCGAAGTTGGGTCCCATAAGTTTATCACTATCTAACAGTGAATGGAGCAACTATGGTTTGGATTTAACTGCATAAAGAAGAATCAAAAGTCTAATTAGTAATTAATTCATTAAACCTAAAGATTTGAACTTTAATCAAAAGGTTCTCTCAATATTTTATTCGAACTAGTAGTATCTATCTCCAATTCAAGGAATTACCCTAATTCCTTAGTGGGTACTAGAATCCACATAGACTGCACACAAGTCCAACTATGGTTGGTCAATCTATGTACATTTAAGGATAGGTTCATAATCAATTATTTTTTTATATAATTTTTAGTAATTTAATTTTATCTCAGGTATCTTTTCAGTAGACTAAGGTCTCTACTGAAAGTTCTGGTTAGGTCCAACCATTAACATGATCATACTTGATCCATCTAACTAATGAATGATTAAGGCCAATAATGGTTGGTCAACCTAATCACCATTTAGAGAGATGCAAATAATAAAATATATTATGAATGATAATTCCATTAGCGGATAAGCACCAGGCCTATGGGCCTCTAATGATTGTCCAACTAATGGACCCATTATCATCCACTTAATAGGAGACCATGATCTAGTTATCACAATAACTATTTCATTTGAAGGCTCTAATAATTTTACAGGATTTTAATTTAAGGAAGAGAAAAGATCAGATGAACCAGCTTATCATGATCCTCCCATTAGCTTCACCAAGTTAGCTTAAGGGAGACCATTAATAGGTTGGTCAAGAATCACCTAAATCAGTCACATTAATGTACCTAACTGACATAGGTAAGCTCGAATAGTCAAGTGATCCGATCAAAATATAATTTCACTAAGAGAACAGATAAGTTCAATCAGTGGGAGGGTCTGCCAAAGCTTGCCTTAGACACCATCAGAAATGGTCAGGTAAGTGGGCTACCAATTAAAGATCACTGATTTGATTTACCTTAAACACCAACTGGTTTAATTAGTCTCAATTAAATCAACCTAACAGTTCATGCTAAACCACGTAGCCAAGAATCAAGTCCATCTTGGGTATCATTAAAGATATGGACTTGACAAACTACAACTACTGTAATTGATCTAGAGAATCCTTGACCTAATCTAAGACAATAATTGATTAGATTTAGTCAATTCTCTAATTAAGTTTATTTTTTTATCTAACCCCAGGTCTAACCCAATTAATTGACCTAATCCCCACTAACCCATTAAATCCAATGTGTTATGATTTATGTCTTAGGATCTTCAATTCATAATCCTAGATCCTAATCAAACAACTTCTTAATTCTTAATTAAGTTTTAGGCTGAGGGTTGGGGTTTAGCTTTTTAAAAATAATTTTTATATTTGTAAAATATTTTTACAACAAGTTCTACCAATAATGTTGCATATTTGATTCATAATCAATAAGTAAGATAAACATGAAACTAGTTTAGATCTAATCTAAATTGGTTCATGTAATTGAAATAATTTCAACTCTAATCAATCATAAATTATCTTAGATCAAATCTAACATATTTATGATGATTAAAATTAGATTAAAATATTTTTAATCAAATAATAAAATTTTATAGATCTAATCTAAAATTTTATGATCAATGTTTTAGATCAGCACGTACTAAGACAACCTTTCCACTGTAAGGGATAAACCTTATAGTAGAACAACCTTATAGCAGTTCGTGCAATCCAAAACTTTTATTTTTAGATTTAAAATTATTTTAAATCTAATAAATTATAAATAAAATTAGCTCATATCTAACAAATTTATGATAAAAAGTAGATCTAAACGAACTAGGATAACTTCTTCACCGTAAGGAATAAACCTTACAGCAGGACAATCATATAGTAGTTCGTGTGATCATGATTTTTAATTTTAGATTTAATAATTAGATTATAAATTAGATCTAATATAAGAAATAATCTAAACATGTATATATAATCATGTAATCATCAACCTAGGCTCTAATACCAATTGAAGAATCCAGATCTAGGGTTTCAGGGCTAGATTATGAAACTTTTTCAAGATCAGATAGTGGAAAACTAAAATTAATCAAAATTTATATATAAAAAGTAAAAAAATCTCTAAATCTAAGATATTATTATATGATTATGATATGAGATTAAATCAAAAATTAAAAACATAAAGAAAGAAGAACATGTTGATCATATCAACAAGCATCTATATTACATCTAATGCAGGTATGTAAAATAAATTAGATGATGTTGTGAGCTACACACATGTCTGACCTCTAGGAGTCGTCCACACGAGCCCATGAACTACGATCAAAAGTTCTACGCAAGAAATCAGCATAGTATGCTAGTATTATGCTGATCCTTCTTTGTCGGTCGATCCGATGCTTTCTTCTTCTGGATCTAGACTCTTCTAAAGATGAGAAGAAGGGGGAGTGATTATAGATCTGAGATACTTTCAAATAATCTCAAAAAAAGAAGAAAAAGAGATGAACAAGATAACCCTAGAAGAAGACCCTCTTCTTCTTCTCTATTCTCTCACCTAGACATAGTTTAGTATCTATGAGATCCCCATGCCATAATACCTGTTCTCTCTAATTTTTACATGCTCCAAAGTTCTTTCAATGGTCTAGAACATGTCTAAAAATTAGTCCAAAATTCATCCTATATAGAGAGATATAGAGGATGCCTTATTGGGTCAAACTATTAGACTAGGAAAGACCAAAATAGGCAACTAGTTGAGGTGCCCAACCCATGGGCGCCTCCTCCTAAGTTTTAGGCATGGATCACCTAGAAGTTTTGCACAAAATTCTTCCCTTTCAACTGAACAAAAGGAGAGAAAAAAGGGAGAGGAGGGCAGCATGCATGGGAGGAGTTTTTGTTTCCTAAAACTCCATCTGAGGAAAAATTTAAATCATATTCAAACTTCCTCCTTTGACCTGGTCTACAACAAATTGCCATATGAGAAAGAGAGGGAGAGAAGGGGCATGCATGAGACACCTAGGAGAGGGGGTTTTTGTTGCATAAAATAGAGGGAATGGGCATGGGGGCGTTGGGACTAAGGTGGGTCAAGGAGGGAAGTTCCTAGTCTCACTAGGACTCTTATTTTGACTTGGTCAAACATGGTTTCTCAAAATAAGTAAAACCAAAATTAATTCAACCTAATTAAATTAGGTTCTAAACTAATTAAAAACTTATTTAAATTAAATTTAATTAAATTTAATTTTTTAATAAAATTAAAAAATTGGGTTGATTCAAGTTCTAGTTGAACTGGGACTAGTTCTTCCTTCCACTTGGCTTATAAAATAAACCAATTGGACTTGATCCAATCAAGCTCAAACTAAGTCTAATTAAATCATATTTAATTAGACTTAATCTTAGTTCTTTGACTTAATCAAATTAAGCCAATTAGCAATCAAATTTCTAATCAATCCTCCTACGATATTTGCACTAGGTTAAACATCAATCGTATTGATCATTTAACCTTAGAATAATTCTCAATCGTTGATCAATGATCCGGTTAGATCTTGAACTCTAATGTGTGTGACCCCATAGCTCCAAACGTAAGTTGATAGCATAGGAATAAATTTCTATACCATCAAAGTGATCATATAGCAATGGTATCCAACAACCGGATAGGTCGAATGTGTAAAACAACATCCTTAAAACCCATGTGGATATAGTTTCCGTATAATTCATTTCCTTGACCAAAATTTTCATAGGACACCATAGAGTTAAACTATCAACTCTGATTAGGCTATCTACATTATATTTTAAAATATCAAATCCATCTCATGGATTATCCTGGCCAAGATTTTGCTATATTGAAATACAGTGATATATTCTTCTCCAACTCTTGGAGTGGTCAATTCCATCTTGATCACACACCAACTTTGCAAGTACTTGACTGTGCCCAGAAATATTTCATTACTAAATTAAAAATTTAGTTAGTCTAATACCAAAGTAGAGTGAGTTGCTTGCAAGCCACTGAGGTAATCTCAGATCTAAGAAACATTTATACCTATATCTTGTTAGAGACATTCTCGATCGCAAAATGCTTTAGAGTTGGTCACGTTTAGTGACGATGTATCCCTACATCTCACCTATAAGCCATACCAGTATTTTCACACTCCTTGGTTAAGAGGACAACCAACCTATATGGTATATAGCGATCTATGCTCGATAGACGCTGTTGTCCTAATTAAAAAACTATTAGTTGGTTTTGAATAATTTTAAGGAGTAATCGATAAATTCTTTCTTTATCAAACCTAAATAGTCCTAAGGACTTCATCACAATAATAAAGTTCATTACAAGATTAAAACTTATGATGAAAAATCTCAAAAATATTTTTTATTAATTAATCAATTAATTATAATTATAATATAGCTCAATCGTCAATAAGCTGACGATTGGCTTTGGAATATATTTTCTAATAGTTTCTTAATAAACATCTCTACTAGTTATATGTGGATGTATCTATTAATAATGTCGAGCATAGTGTGAATTCCATAAGGTCAAAATGATCTAGAGATAGTTTAAATGAAAAGTACTTGTGGCACCTTAGGCTAGCTCATATATCAGAAGATAGTTTTAACAAATTGAAGAAATTTAGACTAATGGATTCGTTGACTTTCAAGTCATATTTGATTTGTGAGTCATGCCTTTAAGGTAAAATGACCAAGCTATCCTTTGTAGGACATGGAGAAAGGATCACAAAGCTACTTGCCCTAGTACATACAGATGCCTACAGCCCATTCAATGTGCCAACTAGAGGTGGTTTTGTCTACTTTATTATTTTTACTGATGATTTCTCTTGGTATGAGTATGTGTACCTGATGCGACACAAGTCTGAAGCCTTTAAAAAATTTAAGAAATTCAGACATAAAGTAAAAAAGCAAACCAAAAAGCTCATTTAGGTTCTTTGATCAAATCAAGGAGGCAAATACCTTAGTCAAGAATTTTTGAACTATCTCAAGGAGAATGGCATTGTCTCATAATGGACTCTAATTGAAATGCCTCAACTCAATGGGGTTTCAAAATAGAGAAACTGGATTCTATTAGATATGGTCTAATCCATGACGAGCTTAATAGATCTTTCTAAATTTTTTTAGGGACTAGTCTGCTTACAGTTATTTATCTACTAAATAGGGTTCCTTCTAAAATTGTTCCTACCATACCATATGAGAGATGATATGGTAAGAAGCCGAGCCTGAGATGTCTCAAGAATTGAGATTGTCCAGCCCATATCAAGAGAGAGCAGGTGGATAAATTAGAATCTAGGCCTCTTAGAGCTTAATTCATTAGATATCTTAAGGAGTCATTAGGATATTACTTCTATCTTCCTGAAGATTATGTTAGATGTGCGCCCTAGAAGTCAAATTGGTTGACACTTGTAAAATACTTTCTAGTAGCATTTTTATAATTTTAACTTATAATTAATAAAAAAATTATTTTTCTTCTATCACATTATGTATTAAAGTGTCTATGATATATCCATTGAGTTAATAGGCGTGATAATACATATTCTCAAGAGTTGAGAATTTAAGGCATGTGTTATCATAATTAACTCATAAAATATTTTTCGATCATAAGATCATCATGAGGATGGTGATCGATTCAAAAGATCGATGTATAATCACTTTCTTAGCATAGATGAGTCTTAAGTCTATAGTGTGGAGATACTAGAGTGAGAGTATAGGGACTTGTTGAGAACAAGGGCATTGGACATGACCATATTGAGCAGTCATAAGGGAGTCTATCTTCTCGTCGATGACTAGCTCGATGCTATAGTTGTGTATCTAATTCTTTGACCTGAGGTGCATCGGTAATTTATCTTGAGTGTGTTATAGTTTGACTATACCATAACTCGATCTCTTAGTCATTTAGAATTCTGAGGTGTATGTTAGCTATAGCATATTCATTAAAGAAGTTGGATCGCAACAAAATAGGATTTATCAATCTTGGTAGAGGAGTAGTCCTATGATGATCATGAGATCAAGTTCTAAAGCCCATAGCTATGGCAGTGTGAAATAATAGAAAGAAATTTCTATTAAGATTTCACATCAAACTCGAATCAAATGTTTCATTCATATGGCAAGTGTTGGGTCTGACGAGTTCACCTTGACCTAGATCCTATCAGGGCTCATGATGAAAGAATCCAATTACACAGTTGGCTACACCAAAAGGTTCGTATTCGATTCTGATGGGTTGCCATCATATATTGCTAGGTGTTATTGATGGATTTTGGGATCAATTAGAATTATTTTATTGATCGACGATTCTAATTAGATGAATCAAAAGAGTTATGATCCATCAAAAGATATTTCAATGATGTCGATGACAAAGATCATGATCAAGAGGGCACATGCACCCTTTTGGCATGCACCCTTAGTGGATAAGCATGGATAGAGTTTGAAGTAGTCAAAACTCTAGGGAGATAAAACTTTTGCACCAACCCTCCTTATCTGATTTTTGGTTTAATTTTCCTTGGTTTTTGTGTGACAAAAATTAGAAAAATTTAGATGGGGTATGCAGAATTGAAGGAGAGTCCTTCTGCTTTAAGCAAACTGGTTGCTTAAAGCTCTAGGACTCCAGGGTTGTGCATAGGTCTATAAATAGAACTCTAAGCCAAGGTGTTTTGCATTCTAGTTTCCCATGCCAAAAGTCTACCTCTCCCTCCATCCTCCACACCATATCTCCTCCTCCTCTCCCTCTTCTTCATGCCCAAAAATTGGGCAGATTAGCAGCCAATGATTAAAGTGCTGCTATTGCGAAGACTGCGCATCAACGAGTTTCTATTCGTGTGATGAACGTGCTGCTGTTGGAGATTAGATTGAAGGCGCACTAGGATGATTTTGTTAGAAGTATGCCCTAGAAGCTAGATTGGCTGACATTTATAATACACTTCTAAGGATAATTTTATAATTTTGACTTAAAAATTAATAAAAAAATATTTTATTCTATCATATTGTGTACATAGTGTCTATGATACATCCTTTGAGTTAATAGTAGTGATAATTCATATTTTCAAGAGTTGAAAATTTAAGATAAATTTTTATAATTAATGCATAAACCCATTTGATGTGCCGACCAAAGGTGAGTTTATCTACTTCATTATTTTTACCAATGATTTATCATGGTATGAGTATATGTACCTGATGCGATACAAGTTTAAATCATTTGAAAAGTTCAAAAAATTTAGACATGAAGTGGAGAAACAAATCAGAAAGCCTATTAAGGTTCTTCGATAAAATCAAGGAGCCGAATACCTTAGTCAGAAATTTCTGGACTATCTCAAGAACAATGGCATTTTCTCATAATGGACTCCCCTTGGAATGTCTCAACTCAATAAGATTTCAAAATAGAGAAATCAAATCTTATTAGATATAGTCCAATCCATGATGAGCTTCATGGACCTTCCTGAGTATCTTTAAGGGCATTGTCTGCTAACTGTAATATATTTACTGAATAGGATTCCATCTAAAACTATTTCTACCACACCGTATGAGATATGGCATGGTAAGAAGCCAAGTTTAAGTCTAGAATTTGGTATTGTTTGGTTCATTTCAAGAAATAGCAGGTAGACAAGCAAGAATCTAGGTCCCTTAGAGCTTGATTCATCGAATATCCTAAAGAGTTGTTAGGGTATTATTTTTACCTTCCAAAATATCACAATATGATTGTGAGTCAACATGCCATTTTTCTTAAGAAATAATTTGTTCAAGGTTATGGCATCAGAAGATAGATTAAGCTCGAGAAGAAAGTCTCCGAAGAGCAACAAGCCAAGGAACCTGAGAAATCCGATCAGTCTGAGCTGATCTGCACACTACCTCCTCCACCTCGTAGGTCAAATAGGATTTTTGGCCCTCCTAAAAGGTACCAAGATATTATTTTAGAGAATGTAGAGAAAACATTCCTCACAAGAAATGGGGTTCATGATGGTGATCCCAATACTTATGATAAGGCAATATCATATATCAACTCCGAGAAATGACGAGAGGCAATGAAATCAGAAATTAATTCAATGTGCTTGAACCAAGTCTAAACCTTGGTAGATCCAACTGAAGGTATTGTACCTATTAGATGCAAATGGATCTTCAAGAGAAAGATTAGGTCTGATAGAAATATGGAAACATTCAAGACTAGTTTTGTGGTGAAAGGGTATGTCAGTGCGAAGGCATTGACTATTAAGATACCTTCTTGTTAGTGGCCATGCTTAAATCTATTCGTACATTGCTTGCTATCGCAGCATATTTCAATTACAAAATATGGTAGATAAACATGAAAATGGCATTCCTAAATGGCTATCTTGAGAAAGATATCTATATGGAACAATCGCTTGGTTTCATATATAGTGATAATGATCATAAAGTCTGCAAGCTATAAAGATCCATCTATGGACTTAGCAAGCATCTCAAAGAGGGAATGCTCATTTTAATGTTGTAATCAAATTATTTGATTTCATCAAGAATGAGAAGGAACCCTATGTATTCAAAAAAGTCAGTAGGAGATGCATTAATACTCATGGGTACATTTGAGCTAACATCCTGATGCAAATCATCCAATAGTGAACCAATACCACCATATTCGATAGGTTCAGCAACATTAATATCATCTTCGATATCATCAACATCGTACACAACTTTCCCTTGCCTACCAATGATATAGGAAGGCTTACCTCATTCAGATCATCCTCCCCATGCCATATGCAGTGAGTATATTTCTTGTCCATAACAAAACATAGCAGATGCTCCTCAAAAAGCGACATGCGATGACATACCGTATTGACATATCTTTTACATGGATACTTTATCCGATTGATACTATCAGCCTTACACCATGCAAATTCAATAAAATTTTGAACACCTTTTTGATATTTAGGCAAAAAAATATCCCTAGCATTCATCCAACTTTTATTGATATCTATCTAATAACAAAAAATAATGCTTCATGAATCTTAACTCCACCAACTCCTTCCAAATAGGTATGGTTCTATCTCTTTCAAAAATGCATCATTTTTATTATTGCCATAGTTTTGTTCTTTGTTTCATATTCGAGAAAAATTCGGCAGCATCTCCCTATAGTTCTCCAAGTACATGATATTGATGGATCATATTTTAACCATATCTAATATGTGCCTAAAGAACAAATGAGATAACTATGATATAATTTTTCATAATAGAACAAAGAGCACCATGACAACAACAAAATATTAATGCATTTCTTAACTACCCAACTCAGGACATCCAAGTGTTAGATGTGTGCCCTAAAAGCCAGATTGACTGATACTTGTAAAATACTTTTTAGGAGCATTTTCATAATTTTGACTTAAAATTAATAAATGGATTAATTATTCTATCACATTATGTATTAATGTATCTGTGATACATCCTTTGAGTTAACAGGCATGATAACACATATTCTCACGAGTTAAAAATTTAAGGCATGTATTATCATAATTAACTCATAAACTACTCCTAATTGTAGGATCATCATGAGGATGGTGATTAATTCGAAAAATTAGAGTACGATCACTTTTCTAAGATAGATGAGTCTTGAGCCTATAGTATAGAGACATCGAAATGAGAGTATAGGTACTCATTGAGAATGAGGGCACTGAGTGCGACCACCTCAAGCAATCATAAAGAAGTTTACCTTCTCATCAATGACTCGCTCGATGCTGTAGCGTATGTCTGATTCTTTGACATGAGGTGCATCAGTAATTTACCTTGAAGGTGTTATAGTTTGACTACACCATAACTCGATCTCCTAGCCATTTGAAACTTTAAGGTGTATGTTGGCTATAGCATGTTCATTGTAGGAACTAGATTGCACCAAGATGGGATCTATTAACCTCGGTAAAGGAGTAGTGGTCCAATGATGATCATGAGATCAAGTCCTTGAAGGATGCAGTGCAGGGTTTACAGTGCTACTTTTAAAAAATTTCTCAAAAATAGCTAAAATATATTAAAAAGTTAATTAATCTAATTAATTAATTTTTGATCATATCAGAATATTAAGCCCTACACTAAGGATCTAAACATAATATGCATGCATTCATATAGATCTGAAAATAAAACTATGCAGCAAACTCTTTACCATATCTATCTATTTAGAACATAATATCTTTTTGTGGGTAGCTGATCACCATAATCTAAATCCATCGGATAATGCTCTGGTGTCGCACTATAGCCACAAACATGTCCAACCTCTATGGTTGGTCCACACGGAGCTCCTGATCCTGATCAGCCCCACTGGAGTGCTAGCTCCTCACTGGGGGTCTTCAATGGTTGATTACTATCGATCCAATTGATTGTATACTTTTTAATTTTCTAAATACTCTAAAAAATTAGAACACAAATACTAGAGGATGATGAAGAGGTGTTTCAAATTTGGTGGTGATCCGACGCTCACAGCACTCGATCTCTCCACCCGAACCTAGATTCCCAAATCTAGGGTTTCACTTGGCCCAAAAATCCTGACACACTGAAAATCCTATCACACCCTCTCTATGTGGATTTTTTCTATGAAATAAGCTTTTTTGGAAAGATGACTTTTAGATCTATAAACCTTATTTAGATCATATCTAAAAATCGGGTATCCTTAGAGATAAAAATTAGAAGAGAAGAGAGGCATGAGGAAAAAGTAAAGTATTGTAGGACCCTATTCACCTTCACTCTAAGATTTTTTTTGACCAAAACTAATGCTCAATCACTCTAAAATTTTTACCACTAATGCTAACCCCTTCTTGTGAATGGACAAAAATTTTCATAATTTATTGACATGAAAACCATGGGAAAAATGCATGGAAAGAGATAAGGGTCAAGTGGTTGGGAGGTTTTAACCACTCACTTGATTTCAAAAATCAAGTGAGCCTCTTATCCTTATCCAACACCTCCTCTCATGTGTTTAACACATAGAAGGACTCTCCTTCTACATGCACACATTTTTATTTCTCCAAAAAATATTCGACAAACAAAAGGGAGGGCGTGGGAAGCAGATAAGGTTGGATTGGTTCCAACCTCCAACAAACTGAGTTGAATTCAAAACTCATCTTACTTTGAACCAGTCCAACCCTTGGACCAGGTCAAAAATAGATAAGAGAGGAGGAGCAGAAACCTTCTGAGTGATAGAAAAGTTACATACAAAATTTTGGACATGGAACAAGAGTGAAAAAGTTAAAAAAGGTGGGCGCATGGCAGAGTTTGAATTCAAACTTTATTTGACTTGGTCCTAATTGGTTTCGACCAATCCAATTAATCTAGATCCAATTAGACTAGGTTAAATCTAACCAAATTAGGCTTAGCCTAATCTAATAAAATTTTAATCAAATTAAAAATTAATTAGGTTCAGATCCTGATCAAATCAGGGTCAAAACTCCCATAGCGATTAGGTCATCTCATGATCTGATCGGGTCAAACCCAATAGAATCAAATTCAATCAGACTTGATCAAATCATCATCACTCAATTAAATTGAGCTAATCGATAATTGAATTGCTAGTTGATCCTTTAAAAAATATCAGAGTCCAAATCAAATGGGTTATCGGGCAACAGAGTTTCATCAACATGAAACTCCTGAATAGTCCCAAACCAGTGGGACTCTTGAATCCAGTGTCCCAAACGAATCAAACTCATGATCATAGAGTCCTAGATCAGTGGAACTTTTGATCAGAGAGTCCTAAATGAGTAGGACTCAGAGTCCCAGTCCACTAGGACTCTTGGTCATAGTGTCCTAGTCTAGTGGGACTCTTGACCATAGAGTTTCAGGTCATTAGGACTTTCAATCAGAGAGTTTTGGACATGAAGAACTCAGAGTCTCAGTCCAGTGGGATTCTTGGTCATAGAGTCCCAGTCCAATGGGACTCTTGACCATAGAGTCTTAGATCATTGAGACTCAATATCAGCCATCAGATCAGGTAGAAACTCCTATTGTGTGTGACCCCATAGGTTTGAATCCTAAGCCACAAAAACTAATTTTCTGTACCAATCGATGTGACCATCTAGCAATGGTACCTGACATTTGGAAAGATCGAATATTGTAATGCAACATCAATGAACCTGTGGCATATGGTTATCGTATAATTCATTCCCTTGACCTCGATGCTCAAAACATGATTTAGGCTTTACTGTCTATCCTAAAATTTATCCACGGTGTATTTCAAAATTTAGCATCCATCATATGGACTATCCCGATCGAGGATTTTCTAAATTTAAAAATAGCGATGCACTTGCTCCAACACTTGGAGGGGTCAATCCCATCTTGACTCATACACCAACAAGCCAAGTACTTGACTGCACCCAGTAGCCTTCCATCACTGAATTAGAAATTCAAGTAGTCTGGTACCTAAGTGCAATGAGTTGCTTGCAGGTCACCGTGGTGATCTTAGATCTAAGGGACACTCATACCCATATCCTTCATGAGCAACTCTTGATTGTAGAGAGCTCCGCAGTTAGATCATGTTCAGTGAAATGTACCCCTACACTTCACCTGCATGCCATAATAGTATCTCCATACTTCTTGGTTAAGAGGATAACCAACACCTATGGGATATAACGACCTACACTCGATACGTTGTCATCCTAGATAACAACAAATCATTTGGTCGTGAACACGTTTGAGGACTAAATGACAAATCCTTCTTTATCGAATCTAAATAGTCTTGAGGACTTCATTATAGAAGAGTTCATTATAGAAAGATGTACAAAGTGATGAATATACTAAAAGAATAATTTTATTCATTAATAATTTAAGTATAATTATACTTAGCTCAACAATCTACAACTAGATGGTTGGCTTTAAGATACATTTTTTAACAACTCCTACTTAGACTAAAGCCACTCAGAATAGTATCGAATACCCATCTTCCATTTGTGATTGTCAAACTCTTTGATTTTGAGAGCTTTAGTAAAGGGGTCAGCCATATTCTCCTTTTCGTCGGTCTTTTGAAGCTCGACATCACCTCACTCCACGATCTCTCATACAAGATGGTAGCCACATAGAATATGTTTGGTGTGCTAATGTACCTTTGGCTTCTTCACTTGAGCTATGGCTCTAGTGTTGTCACAATATAGCAGAACTGAACCATCCATGGTGGGCGCCACTCCCAGCTCATCGATGAACTTTCGCAGCCACACAGCTTCCTTCACAGCATCAGATGCCGTGACATACTCCGTCTTGCACACATAATCGACTATAATGTGCTACTTAGAATTCTTTCAGCAGACTGCTCCACCATTTAGGATAAACATAAAACCTGACACACTTTTGCTATCTTCATTGTCCGATTGAAAATTGGAATCAGTATATCCTACAAGTTTTAAATCAGAATCTCTATAGATGAGCCACTGGTCCTTAATATTTTTTAAATATTTGAGGATAGTTTTTACAACATTCTAGTGATTCTCACTGAGATCAAACTTATCTTGTCACTATCCCTAGTGAGTATGTCACATCCGATCTCGTACACATCATGGCATGTATAATAGAACTCACTGTCGAAGTATATGGTATTCTACTCATACGGTCTCTATCTTGAGGAGTTGTTGGACAATCCCTCTTGGAGAGTGAAATTCCATGGCCTACCGAAAGATAGCCCTTCTTGGAATTCTCTATGCTGAATCATTTCAACATAATATCAATGTACGTAGACTGGGACAATCCAAGCAACCTTTTAGATCAATCTCTGTAGATCTTTATCCCTATGATGAAGGATGCTTCTCCTAAGTCCTTCATCGAGAATTGAAACGATAGCCAAATCTTTATTTTCTATAATGCAGGGATGTTATTTTTGATTAAGAGAATGTCATCTACATACAGTACAAGGAATACAATAATAGAACCATTAGCCCATTTATATATGCAGGGTTCTTCTCCATTCTTAACAAAGCCATACATTCTGATTACTTTATCAAAATGCATGTTCCAGCTCCGTGATGCCTGCTTTAATCCATAGATAGATCTTTGAAGCTTGGACACCTTAGACTCATTGTGGATGTGAAATCCTCAGACTGTATCATATACACCTCTTCATCCAGCTCTCCATTTAGAAAAGCTATTTTCACATCCATTTGCTAGATCTCATAGTCTAGGTATGCCGTTATCGCAAGCATGATCCAAATAGATTTGAGCATTGCCATCGGAGAAAATATCTCATCATTATCAATACCATAATGCTGACGATATCCCTTGGCAACTAGACGGTCTTTATAGGTCTCCACCTTTCCATCTACGTCCCTTTTTCTTTTGAAAATCTACTTACACCCAATGGATTTTACCCCTTCAGGTGGATCAACCAGTGTACATACACTATTGACTTTTATAGACTCTATTTTGGATTTCATGGCTTCTAGCTACTTATCGAAGTCAGACCTTTGCATGGCATCCATGTAGGTGATTGGATCCTCATCATTCTCATCAAGTTCGATAGGATCACCTGAAGGAAAAATCCTGATTTCTCGAATCAGGTTCGTTCAGATCTGATCGAATCAAGAGATATATTTTATAATTTTTTCTCTTTAATCCAGATCAGATCTAAAATATTTTAGATCTAATTTTTATTATTTTAATAATTAAAATAAATTTAGATAAATTAAATCAAATTTAATTTACCTTGACGTAGGGTAATTCTATTACCCGTTGATGATCCTATAAGCAGCGGAAGGTTCTGGATCTAGCCATGCAAGTGCCTGACCTCTACCGATATCTACTTGGACTGGATCTGGAGATCCTCTTCTTCTCTATCACATCTCCAAAAATTAGATCTGGATCTAATTTGGAGGATCTTCAAAACACCTTTTGAAGATCAGCAGTTGTCCTTTGCAGCAGCGCAGCCTTCTAGCTTTCTGTCGCCTTTCTCTTGTCTGGATTGTACCAACCAATATCCCAAACCACTTTGGGCATGGAGAGGAGAGGGAGAAGATGGGCTTGGCATGGAGGAGGAGGAGAGAACCAGCCTTGGGGTGTGGGAATTTTCAATGCTCTTTGGGTTGGGTGCAGGGTCTTATTTATAGACTATGTGTGATCCAACTCCTCTTCTTCCCAACCAATCACAACCCTTTGTGAAATTAGATCTAAATCTGATTGGTGGAAATAGAGTCCCTTGGATTCCACCTTAGATGGTGCCTAAGACCAGTCAAACTTGGTTCTTAGGAGGAGTCTAATTGGAATCCAAAAAGGAGATGGAGTCCCTGTCCAATAGAGACTCCTGGGAGCCTCCAACTTGGGCACACGCCAAGGGTGGCGTGCGCCCTCCTCCTTGCCAGGTTCTGGCAGGGGCACAAGCCTCCACCAGCTCTCCAATAGGTGCATGACACATGGACAAAAGTCAAAGTATCAATGGTCAACATTTGACCAATCAAAGATCAATTTTTGACCAAAGTCAAAGGACGAGAAATAGCAGGTGATCAAAAATGGTAAGTATTATCTTACAAAATAAGACAATCCTTTTTTGATTTGGACAAGCTCTAGTCAGACCAAGTGAAGGCCTCTGATCGAGCATAAACTCCTTTGGCTCAGTCAGGATAACTTTTTATGATAGTAAAAGAAGAACGTTTGGTTCAATCGAGTGCTAGCATGATTTCTTTGAACCTAATTAAATCTCATTCAGATCAATTGAACTGGATTAGTTCAATTGATGATCACCTAATTCAAACCCTTGTTTGTGTGACCCAGTTAGATTCAATTATATATGGTAATGGGATATGTCATGATCTCTATCATCGACATCATCGAAACTCCTTTCGATGGATCAGAACTCTTCTGATTCGAATAGCTAGAATGATCGATCATCTAAATCATTCTAATTGCTCCCAAAATCCATCAGTAACACCTAGCAATATATGGTGGCAACCCATCAGAGCTGAATACGAAGCTCTTGGTGCAGCTACCTTTGTGATTAAGTTTTTCTATCTTGAGCGTCGATCAAATTAGGGTTAAGGTGAACTCGTCAAACCCTAGTTTTTGTCATATGATGTAATCATTCGATTCAAGTCCGATGTGAAAATCTAAATAGAAATTTTTTCTATTATTTCACTCTGCCATGGCCATGGGCTTTTGGACTTGATTCTCATGATCATCATAGGGCTGCTCCTCTACCACTGAGGTAGATAGATTCCATCTTGATGCAATCCAGTTTCTACAATGAACATGCTATAGCCAACATACACCTCAGGATTCTGAATGGCTAGGAGACCGAGTTATGGTATAGTCAAACTATAACATCCTCAAGGTGAACTGTCGATGCACCTCAGGTCAAAAAACCAGACACACTACTGCAGCATCGAGTTAGTCATTGATGAGAAGGTAGACTTCCTAATGACTACTCGAGGTGGTCACGCTCAGTGCCCTCATTCTCTAACGAGTATCTGTACTGTCGCTCCGGTGTCTTCACACCATAGACTTAAGATTCATCTACTAAAGAGAAGCGATTATACACCAACCTTCTGGATCAATCACCATCCTCGTGTTGATCCTATGGTCGGGAGCATTTTATGAGTTAATAATGATTATTCATGTCTTAAATTTTCAACTCTTGAAAATATGAATTATCATTATTATTAACTCAAAGGATGTGTCACAGACACTAAATACACATATGTGATAGAAAATAACCCATTTTATTGATTTTAGTCAAAATTATAATTTTGCCCCTAGAAGTGTATTACAAGTGTCAGCCAATTCTGACTTCTAGGGCACATATATCTAACAATCTCCCACTTATCCTAAAGCCAATTGGCTACAAGTCTAAGTCCCATCTTCTTAAGGTGGGCTTCGAATTTTTGTTATCCCAATGGCTTTGTATGTGGGTCAGCCGCATTGTCTGCGGAGTTGACTCTCTTGATCTCGACGTAATCTTTCTCGAGATAATCACGGATGAGGTGGTATCGTCGCTCAATGTACTTGAATTTCTGGTGAGACCTCAGCTCCTTAGCAAGGGCTATGGTGCCATTGTTGTCGCAGTATAGAGGAATGGCATCTGATGGCATTACTCCAATTTCTGTAGCAAACTTCTTGTACCAAAATGCTTTCTTTGCATCCTCTGATGCAGCGATATATTCTGCTTCTATGGTGGAATCTACTATCACAGTTTGCTTGAAACTCTTCCAGTTGACAGCACCACCATTGCACACAAATAGACTCCTAGATGTTGACTTTCGATCACCTACATCGGACATAAAATTCGAGTCTGTGTATCCCTGGACTTGGAGTTCTCCGTTACCAAAGACCAACATCATATCCTTAGTTCTTCTTAAGTACTTAAGCATACATTTCATAGAAGTCTAGTGTTCTTCTCCTAGATTTGGCTGATATCTGCTTGTGACACTCACTGCATGGGCTATATCTGGTCGTGTACATAGCATGGCATACATGAGGCTCCCTATTGCAGAAGCATAAGGGATCTTCCTCATGCATTCTATTTCCTCAGGTGTGCTAGGGCACATCTTCTTGGAAAGATGAATACCATGTCTGAAGGATATTAAACCCCTCTTAGATTTTTCCATAC
>QRFJ01003365.1:77771-113502 GCA_006176705.1 Cocos nucifera | reverse complement strand
TAAACCTTTTTATACTCTCTCTTTGATACACTCTGTGAAAGTCCTAGCATCCTATTCGGTCTATCCCTATAGACCTTAATTCCTAGAATAAAGGATGCTTCACCTAGGTCTTTCATGGAGAATTTCTTGGACAACTATATTTTGACTGTCGTCAACATGAGAATATCATTCCCAATAAGGAGAATGTCATCCATGTACAATACTAGGAAGATAACAGCACTCCCATTAACCTTTTTGAAGACACACAGTTCCTCTTCATTTTTTATGAAATCAAACTTTTTGATCACATCATTGAAATGAGTGTTCCAGCACCGAGATGCTTGCTTAAGTCCATATATGACCTTTCAGCTTGCAAACCTTTTGATCAGTATCACTGGATGTGAAACTAGCGGCTGTTCCATATATATATCTTCCTCAAGATATCCATTTAAGAATGCCATTTTTATATCCATTTGCTATATTTCATATCGAAATAGGCTGCAATGGCAAGCAATATCGGATGGATTTAGCATAGCCCACTGGGAAAAAGGTATCCTATAGTCATGCCTTCGCGTTGACTATAACCTTTTGCCACTAGTCTAGCTTGAATGTCTCTACATTCTCATTCTGCACCAATTCTTCTCTTGAAGATCCATTCACCAATAAGTACTATACCTTTTGTAGATCTACCAAGGTCCAGACTTGGTTGAGTGCATTGAGTCAATTCTGACTGCATTGCCTCTAGCTGTTTCTTGGAGTCGATATCTGATATCGCCTCGTTGTAGGTTTTTGGATCATCACCATGAGCACCATTACCTACGAGGAACATTTTCTCTACTTCTTTCTGAAATAATACCTAAGTATCTTTCAGGAAGATGAAAACTCTTTCCGATGTACAAGGTGGAGGAGGTAGTGTTCTTGTTGGCTCAACCTGATTTGGTTCCAATTGGTCCTTAGCTTATTGTACTTGTGAGACTTTCTCATCAAGCTTGATCTACTTTCTAATGCCACTATCTTGAATAAACTTTTTTAAGAAAGATGGATGTCAACTCATAATCACATTGTGGTCTTTTGAATGTAGAAATAGTTATCTCTATTGACTCTTTAGGATATCCTATGAATCGAGCTCTGAAGGACCTAAACTCTGACTTGTCTGCTTGTTGTCTTTTGACATGAGCCAGACAACCCCAATTCTGAGATGGACTCAGACTTGGTTTCTTACCGTCCCATATCTCATTGTTGTGGTATGAATGGTTTTATAGGAAACCCCAAGGTGGGGTGGGTGAATCTCTCTCTTTCGAAGATCAGCAGTTGTCCTTTGCAGCAGTGCAGCCTTCTTAGCTTTCTATCGCCTTTCTCTCATCTGGATTGCACCAACCAAGATCCCAAACTACTTTGGGTGTGGAGAGGAGAGGGAGAAGATGGGCTTGGCATGGAGGAGGAGGAGAGAGGCAGCCTTGGGGCATGGGAATTTTCAATGCTCTTTGAGTTGGGCGCAGGGTCTTATTTATAGACTATGCATGATCCAACTCCTCTTCTTCCCAACCAATCACAACCCTTTGTGAAATCAGATCTAAATCTGATTGGTGGGAATAGAGTCCCTTGGATTCCTCCTTAGATGGTGCCTAAGACCAGTCAAACTTCGTTCTTAGGAGAACTCTAATTGGAATCCAAAAAGGAGATGGAGTCCCTGTCCAACAAGGACTCCTGGGCGCCTCCAGCTTGGGCACACGCCAAGGGTGGCGTGCGCCCTCCTTCTTGCTAGGTTCTGGTAGGAGGACAAGCCCCCACCAGCTCTCCAATAGGTGCATGACACATGAACAGAAGTCAAAGTATCAATAGTCAACATTTGACCAGTCAAAGGTCAATATTTGATCAGTCAAAGGTCAACTTTTGACCAAAGTCAAAGGATGAGAAATAGCAGGTGACCAAAAATGGTAGGTATTATCTTACAAAATAAGATAACCCTTTTCTGACTTGAACAATCTCCAGTCAGACTAAGTGAAGGTCTCTAATCGAGCACAAACTCCTTTGGCTCAATCAGGATAACTATTTATGATAGTAAAAGATGAACGTTAGGTTCAATCGAGTGCTAGCACGATTTTCTTGAACCTAATTGAATCTCATTCAGATCAATTGAACTGGATCAGTTCAATTGATGATCACCAGATTCAAACCCTTGTTTGTGTGACCCAGTTAGGTTCAGTTCTGTATGGTAATGGGATATGTCATGATCTCTATCATCGACATCATCGAAACTCCTTTCGATGGATCAGAACTCTTCTAATTCGAACAGCTAGAATGATCGATCATCTAAATCATTCTAATTGCTCCCAAAATCCACCAGTGACACCTAGCAGTATATGGTGGCAACCCATCAGAGCTGAATGCGAACCTCTTGGTGCAGCTACCTGTGTGATTAAGTTCTTCTATCTTGAGCCCCGATCAGATTAGGGTTAAGGTGAACTCGTCAAACCCTAGTTTCTGTCATATGATGTAATCATTCGATTCAAGTCCTGATGTGAAAATCTAAATAGAAACTCTTTCTATTATTTCACTCTGCCATGGCCATGGGCTTCTGGACTTGATTCTCATGATCATCATAGGGCTGCTCCTCTACCACCGAGGTAGATAGATTCCATCTTGATGCAATCCAGTTCCTACAATGAACATGCTATAGCCAACATACACCTCAGGGTTCCATATGGCTAGGAGACCGAGTAATGGTGTAGTCAAACTATAACACCCTCAAGGTGAACTGCCGATGCACCTCAGGTCAAAGAACCAGACACACTACTGCAGCATCGAGTCAGTCATTGACGAGAAGGTAGACTTCCTAATGACTACTCGAGGTGGTCACGCTCAGTGCCCTCGTTCTCTAACGAGTACCTGTACTCTCGCTCCGGTGTCTCCACACCGTAGACTCAAGACTCATCTACTAAAAAGAAGCGATTGTACACCAACCTTCTGGATCAATCACCATCCTCGTGATGATCCTATGGTCGGGAGCATTTTATGAGTTAATAATGATTATTCATGCCTTAAATTTTCAACTCTTGAAAATATGAATTATCATTATCATTAACTCAAAGGATATATCACAGACACTAAATACACGTATGTGATAGAAAATAACCCATTTTATTGATTTTTAGTCAAAATTATAATTTTGCCCTTAGAAGTGTATTACAAGTGTCAGCCAATTCTGGCTTCTAGGGCACATATATCTAACATCACCATCCCAGACCAAGAAATCATAGTATCTATCCGATTGATGTGGTACTCTTCTGAATCTCCTTGGTGCTATTTCAATAGGCTCTGGGTGTGATCTTTTCAAATTCAGTTCGCAGGTTCACTAGAACGTATCGATTCTTCCATCTATCGAACTTCATTAAGTTCAACATTAGAGGCAGCTATTCCTTCACTAAGAAACTCTTTTTTTAAAAAGACTACTCTATTGCTGACGAACATCTTTTATTCTTTAACAAGGTAGAAGTAATAACTCATAGTTTTCTTGGGGTACCCTATGAACAAGCATTTATCGAACCTAGGTCCAAGCTTTTTTGGCTGCAAATATTTAACATAAGCCGAACATTCTCAAACCCTAAAGTGAGAGAGTGTCGGCTTACGCCCAGTCCATATCTCATATGGAGTCTTTGCAACAGACTTGCTCGAAACATTATTCAAAATAAAATAGGCAGTCTCTAGTGCATAACCCTAAAATGAAATCGATAGGCTTGTAAACCCCATCAAGGACCGAACCATGTCCAACAGGGTTCGATTCCTCCTTTCAGATACACCATTATGCTATGGTGCTCCAGGAGGGGTCCATTGTGAGAGAATTTCATTCTCTCTTAGATATATCAGAAACTCATTAGAAAGGTATTCCCCTCCTTGGTTAGATCGAAGAGTTTTAATACTCTTTTCAAGTTATTTTTCTACTTCATTTCGATATCGTTTGAACATTTCAAATGAATCAAATTTATTCTTCATAAGATAGACATACCCATACCTAGATAGGTCGCCAGTAAATGTAATGAAGTAGTAATACCCACCTCTAGTACATGTGTTCATAGACCTACATACATCAGTATGTACTAGACCCAGAAGCTCAATGGCCTGTTCACCTTTTCCAATAAAAGGTGATTTGGTCATCTTTCCAAGAAGGCAAGACTCGTAGGTATTTAATGATTCATAATTATCAATATCAAGGATACGCTTCTTGCCTAACTTGTTAATCCTATTCTTGTTTATATGATCGAGCCTACAGTGCCAAAGATAAGCATTAGAGACATTATCTAATTTTGGTCATTTATTCGACGTGTCCATTACACTAATAGGCTATGATATAATGTAAATATCATTTCTCAATTGTCCTTGTAGTACTGTAACATCATTCATAATGATATTATAATAATTTTTTTTATTGATAAACAATAACCATCCTAGGCCAATAGCCCAATAGATATTTTGTTCATCATAAAAGATGGATAATAGTAACAGTCACTTAAAATGATACTTTTATTTTTGAAAAATAATTCAAGAGTTCCCAATGCTAGGATTGAAACTTGACTTTTATTTTCGACATTAAGAAATCTATCACTATTCTTAAATTTTCTACTAATTTGAAGTTCATGCAATGAATTGCATATATGAATCAGACTTTCGATATCTAATACCCAGGTAGATGTGTCATATACGGAGAAATTGCAAGATGTTATCATATAACAGTCTTGACCAACAATCACTTATTGATTTCTCCTGTTCAGCCTATTTGGGTTAAGAGGACCATTCCTCTCTGGGTCTATCTTATTAGGGTCAACAATAGACTCCTTGTTCTTTGGTCCTAAATGCTTACCACTATCCAATAGTGAATGGAGTGGACTTATTCTAGCCATTCTATTTATCTGAAAGAAAAAACATGAAACCTAACAAATACTTGAATAAATTTAAATTCTAAAAACTTGGACTTTAGTCTAAAGATCCTTCCACTATTTTTAATAAATTGGTAGCCTCTATCTCCAATTCGAGGAATTACACTAACTCCTTAGTGGGTACTAAAATCCACATAGACTACAGATGGGTCCGAGAAAAGCTCTGGCTAACCCATGTGCATCTACAAGTAGGTTCATAATCAATTATCTTTTTAAATAATTTTTAGTATTTAGGTTTTGCCCTAGATATCAAATCAGTAGGCTATGGCCTCCACTGAAAAAATCTGGTTAGGTCCAACCATTAACATGATTAACTTCAATGCATCAAACCAATGATAACCAGATTTGAGGAAAGCTCTGGCTAACCTAATCATCACTAAGAGAGTGCGATCTAATCATCATATGATGGATAGTAATTCCAATATCTAAATGAACACCAGATGTAAGGCACCTCCAATGTCCACCTAGAAAATTGGACTCATTACTATTCATCTTAATGGAAGGCTATGACTTAGTTATCTCCAAAACTTAGTCATTTTAAGAATCTAATAATTTAGAGAATTTAGGTTACTTGTGATTTAAGGATAGAAAGGATATGGATCAAATTTCTTCCACTGACTTCACCAAGTCAAGTCCTCCCACTGACTTCACCAAGTCAATAAGTTAGGACTAGGATCAATTTAGGTCCAAGGGCATCTTATTCAGTCTTACTGTTTGAAATCAGTCAAACTGATTCCTAATGACATGGATCAGTCTGAATCACCAAGTGATCTAATCAAATCCCAATCGACCATGTCGACCAGGTAAGTAAGATCAGTGGAAGGGATATGCCATTAACTCATCAAAGATCAAATTAGTGCGAGTAGCTCCCAATTAAAAACCACTGGTCTAGACTGCCAAACTTACCATAGACATCAATCGATTAATTAGATTTAATTTGATCAACCTAGCAATTTTAGACTTAACCGTTTAGCCATGAATTAAGCCCATTTTGGTCTTGTTAAAGACATGTACTCATCCAACTACAACTATTGGAGTTGATTTTAGAGTGTCCTTGATCTAATCTAATACAACACTTGATTAGATTTGGTCAATTACTCTAGATTAATCCATTCTTTAACTAATCTTATGTCTAACCTAATTAATGGATCTAATTCATCTAACCCTTTAACCCACAGTCTTATGCCTTTGTCTTAGAATCTTAATTCACAATTCTAGACCCTATGAACAATACTTAATTTCTTTAATTAAGTTTTGGGCTAATGGGTTGGGGTTCTATATTTTGAAAATAATTTTTAAATTTTGAAAAGTTCTTTACAACTTAGCATTATTCACTAATTGACTCGACTCATTTTAAAATTGAATCGGCTCAATTCACAAACAATACTAGTTGTAGGGTTTAATTTGAAACTATGTACAATATATAATACTAAATCATGAATCAAACTTTAGATCCTATCTAAACATGCATTCATGATAAAAAAATTAGATTAAATTTTAATTTAACATATCATAAAAAATTAGATCTAATCTAAAAACTTTATGATCAATTACAAGATCAAGCACGTACAAGGACAACCTTTGCACTACAGAGAGTAAATCCTACAGCAGGACAACCTGCAGTTTGTGCGATCTTGATTAAAATTTTTTGATCTAATTAATTAGAATATTAGATTAATATTTAGATTAAATCTAAATTATTGATCTAATCATAAAAGCATATCATGTTTAGCAAACCTACACTCTGATACCATTTGAAGGACGCAGTATAGGATTTGCAGTGCTACTTTCAGAAAATTTTTTAAAAATATCTAAAATATAGTAAAAAATTAATTAATCTAATTAATTAATTTTTTATCATATCAAAATATTAAGTACAATACTAAAGATCTAAACATAATATGCATGTATTCATATAGATCTGAAAATAAAACTATGCAGCAAACTCTTTACTACATCTATCTATTCAGAACACAATACCTTTTCATGGGCTGATCACCATAATCTGAATCCACCAAATAATGCTCTGGTATCACACAATAGCTGCACATATGTTCAGCCTCTATGGTTGGTCCACACAGAGCTCCTGGTCTCAATCAGCCCCACTAGAGTGCTAGCTTCTCGCTGAGGCCTTCAATGGCTGATTATGATCGATCCAATTGATCATATATCTTTTGATTTTTTAAATACTCTAAAAAATTAGAACACAAATACTAGAGGATGATGAAGAGGTGTTTCAAATTTGGTGGTGATCCGATGCTCATAGCACTTGATCTCTCCACCCGAACCAAGATTTTCAAATCTAAGGTTTTACTTGGCCTAAAAATCTTGACACACTGAAAATCCTATCACGCCCTCTCTATGTGGAGTTTTTTTATGAAATAAGTTTTCATGAAAATATGACTTCTAGATCTATAAATCTGATCCAAATCATATTTAAAAATTAGGTATCCTTAGAGATGAAAATCAAAAGAGAAGAGAGGCATGAGGAAAAATTAAAGTGCTATAGAACCCTGCTCACCTTCACTCCAAGATTTTTTTTGCCCAACACTAATGGTTACTCACTCTAAAAATTTTACCACATAATTATAAACCCTTCTTGTGCTTGCAAAAAATTTTTCATAATTTATTGATATGAATACCATGGGAAAAATGCATGGGAAGAGATAAGGGTCGAGTGCTTGGGTGGTTTTAACCACTCACTTGATTTCAAAAATCAAGTGAGCCTCTTATCCTTATCCAACGCCCCCTCCCATGTGTTTAACACCTAGAAGGACTCTCCTTCTACATGTGCACATTTTTATTTCTCTAAAAAATATTCAACAAATAAAAGAGAGGGCATGGGAAGCAGATAAGGTTGGATTGGTTCCAACCTCCAACAAACTAAGTTGAATTCAAAACTCAACTTACTTTGAACCGCTCCAACCCTTGGACCAGATCAAAAGCAGATAAGAGAGGGGGTGCAAAAACATTTTGGGTGATAAAAAGGTTACATACAAAATTTTGGGCATGGAATAAGAGTGGAAACATCAAAAAAGGTGGGCGCATGGGAGAGTTTGAATTCAAACTTCATTTAACTTGGTCCTAATTGGTTTCAACCAAACTAATTAATCTAGATCCAATTAGACCAGATTAAATCCAACCAAATTAGGCTTAACCTAATCAAATAAAATTCTAATCAAATTAGAAATTAATTAGGTTCAGGTTCTGATCAAATCAAGGTCAAAACTCCCATAGCGATTAGGTCATCTCATAACCTGATCGGATCAAGACCAATAGAATCAAATTCAATCAGACTTGATCGAATCCTAATTTCTTAATCAAATTAAGCTAATCAATAATTGAATTATTAATTAATTTTTTAAAAAATATTTGAGTTCAAATCGAATGGATTATCGAGCAACAGAGTTCCATCAACATGAAACTTCTGAAGAGTTCCAAACCAGTGGGACTCTTGAACCCAGTGTCCCAAACAAATCGAACTCATGATCATAGAGTTCCAAACTCATGGAACTCTTGATTAGAAAATCTCAAATGAGTAGGACTCAAAGTTTTAGTCCACTAGGACTCTTGGTCATAGTGTTTCAGTCCAGTAGGACTCTTGACCATAGAGTTTCAATCCAGTGGGACTCTTGACCATAGAGTCCCAGGTCATCAGGACTCTCGATCAGAGAGTCCCAAATATGAAGTACTTAGAGACCCAGTCTAGTGGGACTCTTGGTCATAAAGTCTCAGTCCAGTGGGACTCTTGACCATAGAGTTTTAGATCATCGAGACTTAATATCAGCTATCAGATCAGGTAGAAACTCCTATTGTGTGACCCCATAGGTTTTGAATCCTAAGTTGATAGCATGAAAACTAATTTTCTGTACCAATTGATGTGACCATCTAGCAATGGTACCAGATGTTTGGATAGGTTGAATAATTATAATGCAACATCGATGAACCTGTAGCATATGATTACCATATAATTCATCCCCTTGACCTCGATGCTCAAAAGATGATTTAGGGTTTACTGTCAACTCTAAAATTCATCCACAGTGTATTTCAAAATTTAGCATCCATCATATGGGCTACCTCGGTCGAGAATTTGCTAAATTGAAAAACAGCGATGCACTTGCTCCAACACTTGGAGGGGTCAATCCCATCTTGACTCACACATCGACAAGCCAAGTACTTGACTGCACCTAGTAGCCTTCCATCACTGAATTAGAAATTCAGATAGTCAGGTACCTAAGTACAGTGACTTGCTTGTAGGTCACTGTGGTGATCTCATATCTAAGGAACACTCATATACTATTACAAAAAAGGGCTACGACAATAATTTGTAACCGCTGTCGTAGCCCAAAAAACCACTGCCATAGGCTATGGCAGTGATTTTCTAACTGCTAAACCATTGCCGTAGCCCAAAAAACCACTATCATAGGCTATGGTAGTGATTTTCTAACCGCTGCTACTGCGGTCATCGCTGTAGCTCTATGGCAGTGGTTGTTAGAATCGCTGCCATAGATGGCCTATTGCAGCGGTTTATAAATTGCTGCAAGAGATTGACCTATCGCAGTGATTACGTAACTACTATTATTGATATCCTATGGCAGTAGTTACATAACCGCTGCCATAGGTAATCTATAGTGGCAGTTTCTTAACCACTGCCATAAGTCTAGTGTAGCGGTTGGCATTAGACCTATGGTAGCGGTTGGCACGGATATGGAAGCGATTATAAAACCACTACCGTAGATCTTAAATAATTAAAAAAAATAAAATTTTTATTTTTTATATATTTTACTAGATAAATATAAATATATAATATAAGAAAATATAATAAACATAAAAATTATTCTAAAATGCCAAAATTTTATTATCAAATAAAATTTATCATAATATTTTTTTTAAAAAATAAAATACATCAAAAGTCTCCTAAATCTACATCATCATCATCGTCGTCATCACCGGGAGCCGAAGTCGAAGCTGGAGTTGGAGCCAGAGCCGGAGATGAAGTTGGAATGTGGGCTAATATATCCTTGAAGCTTGTAACTCCAAAATGCATACTGAGCATCGACATCATATCTCTCATGATGCCCTTCAGATGAGATGCGCACTCCTCAACCCGATCTGCCCACCTCGCAGCATGATCTGCCCATGCCAATGCCTCCTCAAGCTCCTCCCGACTGACGACTCTAGAAGTCTGTGAGGAGATGCTTACTTCGGACCAGTAGCTCATCGACGTGTGTCCGAGCCTACATTGGATCCTTCTAGAGTGCTCAGGCCCCAAGATCTAAGATAGATAGTCATGGGGTCCAGAGGTATCTGGGCCCTCGCTCATAAGCACATCTAACTAATTTTATAATTATAAATTAAAATAAAATTTTATAAAAAATACTATAATATTAATCAGATATACTAATATATTTAATACTTACAAAAATACGTCCGATCACGACATTCATCGGCCTGTCCGTCTTATCCATGCGGTTGGATCAGAAGATCTCACTATGGCTAGACATCACTCCATCTCTCATTAGCTATAATAAAAAATAAATTTATCAGAAAGATGATAAAAAATATGAATTTAATTTATCTAGTAAGATTTAAAATTAATTACCTCTTTATGCACACGATCGGCCATAGACTCATGGCCTAGAGTGTGCATATACTTTTGGACTGCATGGTTCTTCCGATTCTGACAAGAGATAGCGTAATAAGTATTCAAATAAATAATAAATATTTAAAAAAATATTTAAATAAAACTTTAAGCATATTGAAAAATTCAAAAGTTAGAAATTTTATCTCAAACTTTTGGCTCCTATAGTGTCTAACCATCCTCTCCCACTGACTTGGAGAACAGTCCTGTATCCAAGGAACAAGCTCCTTTGAAGTATCTCATCGGTGCTCGAGCCATCCTCTATGAAGCTTGACCTTGTAACCCCGGTACAACTCTCTGATTTTTTTTAGTCAGGCATCTCGAGCCCTCTCGTGATCGAAAAAATTATACCTTCTTTGCATAAATTTATCAAAAATTAGTTACAAAATTATTCTAATCAAATATATATAGTGTAAACATATAAAATGCATAAATATAACTAAGATGCATTTACTTACCTATATCTCCTCCCATACCCAGTCCATGATGGCAGCATCCATCAAATGCTAGTCTCTGGGCTCTACGAAAATGATGTCCGACCGCCCCACAAGCACTCCAAAAAGAAATGCATCTCTCATGCGGTCTCCGCTACAGGCATCCCCTCAGCATCATACTGCACCATCACCTGATGCTGGCAGTTCCACACGTGTGCCATACTTATGGGACCGCAAAATGTCCAGCTGGATGATGCACCTACAATGTAAATACGTTATGCAAATATATAAGTGTACAAATACTATATAAAAAATAATTTTGTGCTAATATAATAAAAATGTACACTCAGATGCATGCAATGGTAGAGGCTCAACTGTCGGTGGAGTAGATGCCATCGGTGGAGTAGATGCCGATGGTGAAGGTCTCTGAGCAGTCGATGTCGAGGTGGATGGAGTATGTCCGACTACTCCTCAGATGCTAAACTGTGCGTAACTCATCGAGAGATAGGGGTGAAAGCTAAATGGCATTTCGGTGCCATCATGACCTACAATATTAATGAATATTAATCAATATAACATGATGACAGATCAAATTCTATTCGCTTGGAAGCCGAATCGGCTCCGTGCCTGAGACAGTCGGCTCCATGCCTAGACATCCAGCTAGGATCCTCCCCCAGCTGGCTCGATCATGACCCGAGCCGGCTCGACTGCATATTCGAGTCGGCTTGATTGTGTGCCATCCCCTGGATCACTCCCTCTCTCCCTCTCTCAATCTCTCTAATCGGTGATGGTGGCGAGGCCGAACCCCTCTCTCCTAGCTTTTTCATCTCTCGATCTTCCTCTCTCGCTCTCTCGATCTCCCTTGTTGATGAGACTGGACCCCATCCCTCCCTCTCTCACTCTCTCAATCTCCCTCGTCGGCAAGGCCGGACCCCATCCTCCTAGTGATGCCGGTGAGGATGGACCCCATCCCTCCATCTCTTGCTCTCTCGATCTCCCACTCTCCCTCTCTTAATCTCCCTCATCGACGAGGCTGAACCCCCTCCATCCTAATGAAGGCGGTGAGGCCGAACCCCCTCCCTTCCAATGATGGCGGCGAGGTCGGATCTCTCCCTTCCTCTTTCAAGTACAGATCCATTGGGTATTCAAATTTAGATCCGATACTGATAATTAAAATTAGGTTTGGATCTGAATATCCAGAATCTAATCTGACCCCAACCCATTGATAGATCTAGTCCATAGCCGTCGACACGGCACGGCCCAAGGCTACCACCATGGCATGACCTAAAAACTACGGCATGCAGATAGTTATAATATTTATAATAAATATTTATAATATTTATTATAAATATTTTATAAATTATTATAAATATATATAATTAATAAATAATACTATAAAATTAAAAAAAAATTATACCTATGGCTATAGATAGTGGGTCGCATCGAAAGCTCTGAGGGTTGCCAGCGATGACGCTAGAGACGGATGACAGCACTAGAGGTAACCTACAAAATAAAAGCAAAATATTGAGCTAGAGAAGAGAGAAAAGAGAGAAAAAAGAGAGAGAGTAGGGGCAGTCGAGGATGGGGGGGGGAGGGGGGGAGGGAGGGGAGGGGGCATAGTGACGAGGAGGCCGAAGGTGGCTTTGCTCTCGATCAGGGGAGGATCAGAATGGTGGTGGTGGTGGGGGATGGAGTTTTTGCGGGGCTGAAGGAGGGTCAGATGGGGGTTCGCTAGAGGGGGGGTCGCTAGGGACCGAGGAGGGTCGGATGGAGGGGCGGGGGGGGGGGGGTTTCACGGTGGTCGAAGGAGGGTCGGATGGGGGTTCATTGGAGGGTGGGGTTCGCTAGGGATCGAGTGTCGGTTGGATGAAGGGGCGGGGGGGGGGGTGTGGGGTTTTTGCTGGGCCAAAGGAAGGTCGGATGGGGGTTCGCCGGAGGGAGGGTTTTCTAGGGACCGAGAGAGGGTTGGATGGAGGGGTCGGGGGGGCATGGGGTTTCACAGGGGGCCGAGCGAGGGTGGTGGGGGGTTCGTCGGAGGGGGGATTTCGTTGGGGGGTCGAGGGAGGGTCAGATGGGGGTTCGTCGGAGGGGTGTTTCGCTGGGGGCTGAGGGAGGGTCAGATGGAGGGGTGGGGGGCCGGATGAGGGGTGGGGGTGGCAGATGGCGAGGAGGGGTGGCCGGGAATGGGGGGCTAGAGATGGAGGAGGAAGGAGGGGCGATGCTAGTCGGGAGGGAAGGAGGGGCGACGTCGGTAGGGGGAGGAGGGTTGACGTCGGTCGGGGGGAGGAGGGTCGACACCAGTCAAGGGGAGGAAAGGCGACATCGGTCGGGGGGGAGGAGCGATGACGTCGATCGGGGGGAGGAGGGGCGATGCCGACCAGGGAAAAGGAGGGGTGACGCCAGTCGGGGGGAGGAGCCTTATCGATGACGAAGAGGAGGGGGAGAGAGAGCGAGAGAGATTGAGCGCGCATGAGAGGGAAGAAAAAATTTGGAGATTTTTAACCTAACCTATGGTTGTGGTTATCAAACCGCTGCCATAGATCTATAGTAGTGGTTACCCAAAACAGCTACCATAGATCCCGATCTATAGCAGCGATTTTTGATAACCGCTGTCATAGGTGGAAAATAATATTTTTCTCATTTTTTTTCTAAATATTATATAATTTTAAATTTAATGCCCATCTTTACCATTCATTATCTAAATAATTATCATTAGAGTATCGTCGCAAAAGGTCACCTCAATCCGATGGCCCTAGCTTCATCGATCAAAAAAATTTGATTTCGATGATCATGAATGATGATGCAATGATCTGATAGATGGAGACCTTCGATGGATCCAAAAATCTGCAATGATGATTTCGATGATATTTCTAGCATACTATCAAAGTTTTACTTCAATTGAATATCATTATCATGATCAATTTAGTATGGAATGATTTCGACCATTAAATTAGAAACAAGCGATCAAAGGGTTAAATGGCATCCAATTATGAGATAATTTTTTAGTTAAATAATTTTTATTATAATTTTAAATATTTTATATGACAATGATAGTAAAATTTAAATTATTTTCATATAAACTATTCATGTTAAGCAGATATTGCAAAAGCACGAGCATAACAACCAGTGAAGTTTCAGAATGGTTATCAGAAGATGTATAGTTTTAGATCTTTCTTAATCTCACGAGTTGAATTTTATAATCACCACTATAAAAAATGATTAAAGTAGTAGCCAAGATCATTTATAAAAAAAATTATCTCATAATCAGACACCATTTGGTCCTTTGATCAATCGTTTATTATTTAACGGTCGAAACTAATCTATACTAAATTCACTAAGATAATCATATCCGATTGAAATGAAACTTTTATAGTATACTACAAACATCATAGAGATCATCGTTGTAGGTTTTTGGATCCATCAAAGGTCTCCATCTATCAGATCATTGCATCATCATTTGTGGTCGTCGAAATCAAATTTTTTTGATCGATGAAGCTAGGGCCATCAGATCGAGGCGATCTTTTGTAACAACACTCAAATGATAATTATTTAGATAATGAATAGTGAAGATGGATATTAAATTTTAAAATTATATAATATTTAAAGAAAAAAATTATAAGATAGCAGTTATAATTAACCACTGTCATAAATCAGATTATAGCAGTAATTGTTACTAACCGCTGATATAGATCCAACTTATGGCAGTGGTTATAATGAACCACTGCTATAGGTCGACCTACGATAGCAGTTTTCGAAATCATTATTATAGGTCCGACCTACGACAGTAATTTTCGTTAACCGCTGCTATATGTTGGACCTATAGCAGTGGTTAACGAAAATCACTGCCATAATAAGTGCTGCCATAAGCCATTTTTGTAGTAGTGATATCCATATCTTTCGTGAGCAACTTTTGATAGTGAAGAGCTCTGCAGTTGGATCATGTTTAGTGAAATATATCCTTATACTTCACCTGTATGCTATGACAGTATCTCCATACTTCTTGGTTAAGAGGACAACCAACACTTATCGCACACAACAACCTACACTCGATACGTTATCATCCTAGATAACAATGAATCATTTGATTGCGAATATGTTTGAGGACTAAACGATAAATCCTTCTTCATCGAGTCTAAATAGTCCTGGAGACTTCATCACAGAAGAATTAATTACAAAAAGATGTACAAAGTTATGAATATGCCAAAAGAATAGTTTTATTCATTAATAATTCAAGTATAATTTTATTTAGCTCAACCATCTATAACCTAGATGTTTGGCTTTAGGATTTATTTCCCAACAGTCCTAAAACTGATGGCCATGGTAGTGTGAAATAATAGAAAGAAGTTTCTATTAGGGTTTCACATCAGACTCGAATCAAATGATTCATTGATATGATGGGTGTTGGGTTTAACGAGTTTACCTTAACCCTAATCCTATCGGGGCTCATGATAGAAGATTCCAATCACACGGTAGCTGCATTGAGAGGTTCGCTATTTGATTCTGATGGGTTACCACCATATGCTACTAGGTATCACTGATGGATTTTAGGATCAATTAGAATTATCTTGATGATCGATGATTCTAATTGGATGAATCAGAAGAGTTTTGGTCCGTTGAATGTTGTTTCGATAATGTTAATGATGGAGATTGTGACATGTTTTATTATCATATAGAACTGAACCTAACTGGATCATGCAAACAAGGATTTGGTTTGGGATGTTGTCAATTTGGCTAACCTAGTTTGATTGATTTGGATTAGATACGATTAGGTTCAAGAAAATCATGCTATCACATGATTGAGCTTAACATTCTAAATTTTTTAAAATTGTCATTGCTTAAATCTAATCCAATCAGACCGATCCAACAAAACCTTTAACTAGTATTAGAGTTGGTTTCTTGGTTCATAGATCTCTATTGTTTAGATCTGAATCTAAGTTTTGATGAGATTAAAATAATTTTTGATTTTTATCACATGAGATGTAATCTAAAATGATACATGAGGTGTATGCAAAGCATGTTTAGAGTAGATCTTAGTTCATTTATGTGATATATGCTATAGATCTAGTTTTGTTAGTAGTAATAATTAATTATTTATGATTGAGGTATTCCTCTTAGCCGTTCGGTCATAAATGTAAGAAGGGTTTAAAGGTCCCAACTTTTCATTCGATTAGGTGCTCTTAAAGCATATAGGGGTGCTGCATGTCTATCATCAATTAGAAAAATCAAAATTTACTTTCTGCTAAATTCTAGATCCAAAAATCCTAAGATCTATTTTTATGCTTTATTATTTTGAATCCTGTTAAACTTAATTAAGAATTAAGTTATGAAATCAATTAGATCTAAAAATTAAGAATTTAAAGATCTAAGACACCTTCATAAAACATGGGTTCAGGGTATGGGTAGCTTGATTAGATCCAGCTTAAGTGGTTGATCAAATCAAATCAAGAGTTGATTAGGATGCAATCAAGAGTGCTCAAAATTGATCAGCCCAATAGTTGTAAGTTTGGTCAAGATCGATTTACAGTCATATATGATCGATCACCTCAAGACCTAATCTGGCTCCACAATTCGAGCCTGGATCATAAGCAAACCCGATCAATTCTAGATTAACAAATTAGTCTAAGATAAGTTTAGTAGATATGATCAGTAGTTTTTAATGGAGAGCTAATTGCCCAAGATTTATCTAACACTGAGTTAATGACATATTCCTTCCACAAATCTCACTTAACTAGCCAATTGGATCGATCAAGTTCTGTATTGAGGATGACAATGATTCAAGCTAGCACATGCTACTAGGTTAGTTATAACTGTTATCACTAGTTAAGATTAAAGAGACCTAAATTAAAATCTCCCTGAAAATATTAAGTCAAGTAGTCTTCCACCATTGTAGTTGTGCAGGCCCTTTTCAGGGTTGATTATTCTCGGCTGGATATAGTGGTTCAGTTGCACCGAGAAGTTGCAACCACAACTATTAAGCATGGGATGCTATGGATTAGAGGAAGGATTGGACTCAATATTTTGGATATGGTGAGGGTCCCAATCACGAATCCTTTTCATACAAATGGTTGGTCTGACTTAACTAAAGAGTTGAGCAATATTCCAGACATGGTGAGCTTCATGATTTAGAGATCGAGTTGGGTGCAACATGTTTATAGAAACATTGGACAAGAGTTGTCCACTCATCATTTGACTCATTACTAATAACTGTTAGGTGAGGTGCTGAGCCAATCGGTGGGACCGCACCACCCATTAAAAATCTTTGATTGCAGAGATTTTTGCATCTCTTTCAAGAAAGTGTAGTGATCCAAAAAAATAATAGGAGTCCTAATTTATTTTAAAAATAAAATTCCTAAAACAAATTGATTAAGTCAAATTCAAATCTAACTAAAAACTTTGACTCTCTATAGAAAAATGTCTGCTTCAAACCCTCTAGCCAGGATTCTAGAGACCAACCATCTAACTAGACCTTATTTTAAGGATTGGCTTTGGAACTTAAAAATAGTTTTGAATTTTAAAAAGCTGACCTATGTCTTAGACCAGGACCTTCCCCCTCTTCCAACTCATCTGACCACTGATCAGAGAGCATCTCATGAGAAGTGGCAAGATAACGAGAATAAGGTCAGGTGCTATGTATTAGCCTCAATGTCTAACAAGTTGCAATGCCAACATGAAGACATGAAGACTGCCAGTTAGATGCTAGCTTACTTGCAAGAGTTGTATGGTGAGTAGAGCCACGTAGCATGCTACAAAGTATCCAGGAGACTCTTCAAAGCACAGAAGCATGATGGGCAGTCGGTCCATGATCATTGCTTGTCAATGATCAAGGACTTAGAGGAGATCGAAAAGTTTGGCATGTCAATGGACAAGGATCTATAGATTGATCTAATTCTATAGTCCTTGACTGATTTATATTGATAGTTTATAGTAAACTTCCATATGAATAAAATCCAATGCACCTTAACCGAGTTGTTGAATATGCTGGTGACTACTGAAGGGATCTTGAAGAGTTCATGGGGCTTAGCTCTTACCTTGGAGCGGACTTCTTCCAAGAGAAAGACCTCTGAGAAGAAGAATTTTGTAAAGAAGTAGAAGATGGAGGGAAGGAAGAAGGAGAAGAAGGGTGAGCTAAAGAAGAAGGCTATGGAGAAAGAAAAGTATTTTTACTGCAACTCCGATGACCATTGGAAGCGGAACTATCCTACTTACTTGGCAAGCTTGAAAAATAAGAGAAAAGGAGGACCTTCTGAAGGTATGTTCATCATTGAGACGAACCTAATGATTTCATCTGCATCCAGTTGGGTGCTTGGCTTTGGATCTAGTACTCGTTTGTGCACTTCTTTGCAAGGTCTTGATAGCAGGAGGTTAAGGGATGGAGACATGATCCTATGCATCAAAAATTGAGCAAAGATTGCTATTATGGCTATGGGAACATACCCTCTGTAATTATTATCTAGGAGTGTTTTAATACTTAGGGACTATTTTTATGTACCTACTATGAGCAGTAATCTAGTTTCTATCTCATCTTCAGCACAGGATGGATATGTAATCAGTTTCAATAAGAACCACTGTATTATTCTTTATGAAAGAAATAAAATTGGAAGTGATTTCTTAATTAACGATTTCTATCGATTACGTTAGATGTACCTATAAATTATATTGAGCAAAATGTGAATGTCATAAGATCTAAACGACCTAGAGATAGTGTAAATGAAAACTACTTGTGGCACCTTAGACTAGGTCATATAGCAGAAGACAGGATTAATAAATTAGAAAAAATCGAACTAACTGATCCATTAACTTTTGAGTCTTATCAAATTTATGAGTCATGCCTTCAAGGCAAAATGACCAAGCTATCCTTTGTGAGACATGGGAAAAGGACCACAGAGTTACTTGCTTTGGTGCATACAAATGTCTACGGCCTATTTGATGTATTGGCTAGAGGTGGGTTTGTCTACTTTATCACCTTTACTGATGATTTTTCTTAGTATCGATATGTATACTCAATGCATCATAAATTTGAAGTTTTTGAAAAGTTCAAGAAATTTAGACATGAAGTAAAAAAATAGATCAAAAATCTATTAAGGTTATTCGATCAGATCAAGGAGGCAAAAATCTTAGTAGAGAATTTCTGGACTATTTTAAGAAGCATGGCATTGTCTCATAGTAGACTTCACCTAGAATGTCTCAACTTAACGGGATTTCGAAATGAAGAAATTGGATCCTATTACATATGGTCTGATCCATGATGAGCTTCATGGACATTTCCATTTATCTTTGGAGATATAGTCTATTAACAACCATTTATATACTAAATGTGGTTCCTTCTAAAATCGTTCCCACTGCATTGTATGATATATGGCATGGTAAGAAGCTAAGTCTAAGTCATCTCGAGATTTGAGGTTGTCCGACCTATGTCAAGAGACAGCAGGCAGATAAGTTAGAATTAAAGTCCCTTAGAGCTTGATTTATCAAATATCCTAAGGAGTCTTTAGGATATTATTTCTATCTTCCAGAGGACCACAATGTGATTGTGAGTCAACATGCTATCTTTTTTGAAAAATAGTTTATTCAAGATGGAGATGTAGGAAGATAGATCAGGTTCAAAGAGAATGTCTCTGAAGAGCAACGAGCTGAGAAACCTAAGAAACCTGATCAGTTTGAGCCGATCCACAAACTACCTCCTCAACCTCGTAAGTCAAGTAGGGTTTTTCATCCTTTTTAGAGATACTTAGATATCATTTTAGAGGATGTAGAGAAAATATTTTTTTATAGAAAATAGGGTTCATAGAGATGATCCCAAAATCTATGGTGAGGCGATATCAGATGTCAACTCCAAAAAATGGCAAGAGGCAATGAAATTAGAAATTGACACTTTGTGCTTGAATCAAGTTGGGACCTTGGTAGATCCACTTAAGGGTATTGTACCTATTGGGTGTAAATGAATCTTTAAGAGAAAGATTGATGTAGATGAAAATTTAGAGACATTTAAAGCTAGGTTAGTGGTGAAAGCGTATAGTCAGTACGAAAGCATTGACTATCAAGATATCTTCTTACTAGTGGCCATGTATAAATCCATCTGCACACTACTTACCATTGCAGCATATTTTGATTACGAAATATGACAAATGGATGTGAAAATGACATTCTTAAATTGATATCTTGAGGAAGATATCTACATGGAACAGTCGTTTGGTTTCATCTTGAGTGATAGTGTTCACAAGGTTCGCAATCTGCAAAGGTCCATCTATGGACTTAAGAAAGCATCTTGGAGCTGCAATGCTCATTTTAATGATATGATCTAATCATTTGGTTTCATCAACAATGAGGAGTCCTATGTTCAAGAAGGTCAGTAGAAGCACTATTGTCTTCCTCATACTATACATGGATGACATCCTGCTAATTGAGAATGATATTTTCATGTTGATCCCGATCAAGATTTGGTTGTTTAAGAAGTTTTCTATGAAGGACCTAGGAGAAGCATCATTTATTTTGGGGATTAAGGTGTATAGAGATAGATCGAGGAGGATGCTAGGCCTATCATAGAAGATGTACATTGAGGAGGTGCTAAAAAGGTTCAGCATGGAGAACTCCAAGAGGGGTCTTGCATCCTTCAGATATGAAATTCATCTCTCCAATAAGATGTGCCTTAATACATCAAAAGAGATTGAACGCATGAGCAAGATCTCTTATACTTCGGTAATAGAGAACCTCATGCATGCCATGCTTTGTACACAACTTGATATTGCATATGCTGTGAGTGTCATAAGTAGGTATTAGTCGAATCTAGGTGAAGAGTACTGGATTTCTATAAAATATATTCTTACGTACTTGAGAAAGACTAAGGATATATTTTTGATTTTTGGTAATGAAGAACTCCAATTGCAGGGATATATAGACTTAGACTTTATGTCTGATATTGATGATCGAAAGTCGACATCAGAAAGTCTGTTCTTGTGCAATGGTGGCACTGCAAGCTGGAAGAATTTCAAATAGACAGTGATAGTAGATTCTACCATGGAAGAAGAGTATATCGCTATCTAGAAAGCTATAAAGAAGGCATTCTAGTTCAAGAAGTTTATTGCAGAGCTAGGAGTGATACCATCTGATGTCATCCCTCTGTACTACAACAACAATAATGCCATAGCTCTAGCTAAGGAGTTAAGGTCTCATCAGAGGTCCAAGCACATCAAGCGGTGGTTCCATCTTATCCACGATTACCTCAAGATGGGATACATCAAGATGAAAAGAGTTGACACTATAGATAATATGGCTAATCCACTGACAAAGCCTTTAAGCCAATAAAAGATTGAAGTCCACCTTGAGAAGATGGGACTTAGATTTGTAGCCAATTGACGTTAGATCAAGTGAAAGTTTGTTAGATGTATGCCCTAGAAGCTAGATTGGCCAATACTTGTAGTACATTCTAAGAGCATAAATATAATTTTGACTTATTATTAATAAAATTTGGGTTATTCTTTTAATCATATTTTATATATTAAGTGTCTGTGATTCATTCATTGGGTTAATATGTATGATAATACATATTCTTAAGAATTGAGAATTTAAGATGTGTTATCATAATTAACTTATAAACTGCTCTCGATCGTAGGATCATCACGAGAATGGTGATCGATCCGAAAGATTAATGTACGATCACTTTTTAGGATAGATGAATATTAAATCTATGGTGTGAAGACATCAGAGTGAGAATGTAGGTACTTATTAAGAACAAGTGTACTGAGCATGACCAACTTTGAGAAGTCATAAAAAAGTCTACCTTCTCATCGATGACTTGCTCAATGTTGCTATTGTGTTTTTGGTTCTTTAACTTGAGGTGCATTGGTAGTTCATCGTGAGGGTGTTATAGTTTGACTATACCATAACTTGATCTCCTAGTCATTTAGAATCTTGAGATATATGTTCGCTATAACATGTTCATTATAGAAATTGAATTGCACCAAGATGGGATCTATCAATCTTGGTAGAGGAGTAGTCCTATGATGATCATGAGATTGAGTCCTAAAGCCCATGGTCATGATAGTGTGAAATAATAGAAAGAAGTTTCTATTAGGATTTCACATCGAACTCGAATCGAATGATTCAATCATAGGAAAGGAATTAGGTTTGATGAGTCAACCTTAACCAAGATCCTATTGCAACTTATTGGTGTAGAAATCTGTAAGGATGCTAAAGATAGCTGGAGCTGAAAAGATGAGGCCATTGACTGGACTTATAAAATAAAATCCTAATCGAAGGTTGGTGGCTCCAGCAGGACCCTCCGATGCTCAAGTCAGTTTTTTGGTTAACTGAAATGGAGTACTTAGGAAAATAGAGAAGCAGAATAATGGGAGAGAAGAGAACTTAGAGAAAAATATATCTGAAGGATTTGTTTTATAGATGGAGCATGTAACAAACTGATGGTGATAGCCATAACCATCTAGTAGTAGTGGATCGCTCAGGGCACGTGGAGTTTGTTATGGAGGATGAGTTATCGTTTGTCAAGACTTGTAGGTAGTGGAGATCTTTTTGTTGAAGTTCGGATGTAGGTTGGAGACTTTGATATATGTAGTGGACTTATGACTGGTCGAGGTCCATTGGGGGCAATGTCTAGTGGCTTTAAGGAGTTCGAAAGCCTCCTGGGTCATGCGTAAGTAGGTGCCTCTTAAATTGAGACCTGAAGTTCCATGCTCCATCCTTCATCGAGTAGTTGTCATGAATCAATGATTTGATGAGGTTCTTTTGGATGGTTTCGACTAACAAGTGCAACATGGACTAAGTAGGTCCATGACTGGCTGGAAGAAGCCTACCCTAAAAAGTATTTAATGGAAGGACCTTAGCTGAAGGAAGCATGACTGGAAGGAGTGCGTCCGAAAAGAGTACACTTCGAAGGAGTGCTACTGAAAGAAATTCATCTGGAGGGAGCGTGCCTGGAGGAGTTCATCTAGAAGGAGCGCGATCGGAGGAGTTCATCCGAAAGAAGCGTGTCTAGAGGAGTACATTCAAAAGGAGCATGATTGGAGGAGTTCATCAGGAAAGAGCGTATCTAGAGGAGTTTGTTCAGATGGAGTGTGACTAGAGGAGTTCATCCTAAAGAAGCATGCCCAGAGGAGTTTGGTTGTAAGGAACACATTGTCCGCGATATATAAAACTTCAACTATCTTTAAAACTTGTCAGCAATCAAGGTCAAGAGGGTGAAACTTTGGTCCTATCATTTATTCTAAATTAAGAAGCAAGGTTATTTAAATAATGGTTCCTCTTTACTGTTCAAGATCGTCCTGCTAGGTATTGTCGTGCCTTTGACAAGTTTCATGGTATGGACTAGTTGTTGGGAGGATTAGTGAATTCCTTCAGAATGGGAGTTGGTGACTAAGGAGTTCGACAAGGATTATTTTACCCCCAATATTTATTCCCCTACTCACAAGTTCAAATTTTAAATGAAGGGAGTACATAAAAAAATTACTGCAGCCAAAGTCCTTCATCAGCTTCCCGCTTCATGGAGAGTAAAACTTTTTGGCTTTTTTAAATTGGCGTCAAGGTTTAATGCCAAATGACCTGAAAGGACAAATTTTCTCGAAGACTCATCTGGTGAGGAGCTCCATGTATGGCATAATTATTATTTCACCAAGTGCTAGGAATGAGTGGGATAAGCGGTGGATTAGGGTTGGCTGAAGAGATTCTGTAATCATAACTTCCTCTGATTTCCTCCTTTTATTTAAGCCCTTCTTCTTCCTTCCAATGTCTCATCTCCATTTGTGCTTTCTATTTCTCCTCCCTCCCTCATTCTTCTTCGTCTCAGTGTCCTACCCTTCCCGTCGATTCTCCATCCATCATCGACTGATTTCTGCTCTCTCAATCATCTCACCTTATTTCCTCTTGTTCGCAACCCATCCAAATGTTGAAGTCTCTTTCGGCTGCACCTCATCCCTCTGGTCATCTTCTTAGCAATCTAGGTTAGTCCTCAATTGCATTCTCTCTTCTTTTCTTTTGTTTTTTAGCTTTTTAGTATTCTATACGAGTTTTGCTATTCATTCCCCAAGATTTTACAATCTTTTCCTCATTGCTTTCTCAGAGATTTCTAAGTTTCTTTTGATTCGAATGTCTTCCAAAACTTCATGATCGTCTGATTCTAGGAGTCCATCTTTCAAAAATCCTAATTTCGAAGCAAAGACTGAACTTGAGGATGCACCCTGGCTGAACTTCATACTTGGAACTATTCTGTGTTCCTTGTCCCTAGACAACCTTTTCTTGATCAGGGTTCGATATGAAATCCCTCCTGATTACGAACTGGAACTTCTTGGGCCAAGCAACCGGGCTTGTTCCCCTCCTCCAGGATATTTTTATTTGTATTTAGAAGCTTTTCGTGCTAGATTGAGGCTTCCTTTCCCCCGTTTTGTAGTAGTAGCCTTTTTCCATTTTTTGAACATCTCCTTTGCTTCCATAGTGCTGAACTCTTTTAGGTTCATTATTGGATTCATCTCCCTTTGCCTCTCTATCAAAGTTCGTCCAACCATTTTTCTACTTCGTAACTATTATACTTTTAAACATCATCCTTCTATGAAGGACTGGTAGTACACCTTTTAATAGTTCAGTTAGAAAGAACTGTTAAAATGTGCTCTTTCTTCTATCTATAACTAGAAGGAAAGGTTCTTCTTTGTATCCTGCCCAACTTTAGAGTTAGGACTTCCTTCCTAGGGTTTTCTTAGAGAATTAGTTCATCGAGCTCCTAGTTTAGAGAGGGACGATCTTGATTCCACCAATAAACTCAGGAACCACCGGGCCCCTGTCTTATTCGAACTTCTGAAGGATCAGATTTTGTTCAATATGGGCCTGAGACCTCTGAATCCTGCTGGTATATCTCCGCACTTTACAAAAATCCTTCTTTTTTCTTTCTTTTCCTTTCTCATTTTTTTTTTGACCATTCTCCTTTTGTTATTGTGGAGATGGATGCTCAAGCAGCTGAAATGCTCGCTAGGGGGCTCAAGCATACAAGAGAATAGGGAAGTTTCCCAGCGAGGCATCAAAGTAGGCGAGGGTTGACACCCCAAGCTCTGCAGTAGCTACCAATGTCACTGCCACTCCCGAGGTCCCTGATGACATCGAGGTTGTTTCGATCATCGAGGTGGGTGCTACTGATGGGGCTGCAGTGCCCCTTACATCCTCAAGCCCTTCCGCCAAAGTTGGAGTTTCGAAACTTCCTGCAGGAGGAGAGAAGAAAGAGAAGAGAAGAGAAAGGAGAAATAGAAGTCAATTACTATAAAAGTTTGATGTAAAGCTCATCCTAATAGTCCAATAACGGTGACGAAGACTCGGAAGAAAATTTCTTCTGCAATCGAAACATCATCAAAGATTTAGTTGACAAGTTTGCCCTAATCGAGGTGGTAGACAAGATTGCTAACTTCGACTATGAGCAGCACACTTGGGATTCCCTCAGGGCCTTCCTTGAGGTAATTACCTTGTCCCTTTATTCTTTCCCTCCCCTTTTTTTCATGCATATATATGCCTAACCCAATTTACTTCTTATAGTTGGGTCACCAATTACTTGCTCACATTAAAATGATAAACTGTTTGAGGTCGGAAGTATTAAAGGCTCAAGAGGACCATCAAGCCAAAGTCTGCCACTTCCAAGAAGAAAAAGCCATCAAGGTTGATCGCCATATGAAGGAGAAGGCTACGAAGATCGAAGCTCTTCAAGAAGTGCTCAAAAAGGAAGAGCAAACATCAGTAAAACTGAAGACTATCTTGGTCTTAGAAGAAAAGAGGAGGAAGAAAGCTGAAGCCAAGATCATCAAATTGAAGGAGCAAGTTTCAAGATAGATCTCGGAGGTGAAGACCCAGGCAGTAGAAAAGTTCAAGGTCTCCTCTGAGATGAGGGACCTAAATGTCAAGTTTGGCAAGGAGGCCTTCATCAAGGGGTTCGAGCTTTGCAAGGACAGGATAGCCAGCAAGTTTCTTGAGCTCGACCTTGGCTTCCTTATGAAGAAGCGGGACCATCTACTGCCACCACCAACCTCACCCCCACTGAGCTTGCCACTAAAGAACCGAGGCCAATCGACACTGTATCGAACTCCTCAATTGCTCTCCCAGAGGTCTGAGATCTTTCAATTTGTATTTTTTCTTTTCATTTATCTCTTTTCCTATATTCGAGAAATATTTTGGTTAATAAAAATAAATTTATTTTAAGTTTGTATCATGGTGCGCATATTTTTTTTTTCAGAATCCCTCTAGTAAAGATAACCACAATTTGACTCTCCCTACCCATGCTGCCCCACTGCCCTAGGGCCTTCCTTCGTAATCTATCGTTAAGAATCTGAAGAGGAAGGTTCACCAAACTAAGAGGAAACTGAAGAAAGCAGAGGACGAGCTTCAAAAATTGAAGAAGCATTATTCGAAAGCTATAATTGAAGTCACTCATCTTTATCAAGTCCATAAAAAGAATGCTATGGACTATAATAATAAGAAGTGCCATCTGACAGAAGAGTTGGAATAAGTGAAGAAGCTCGGTAGTGACAAGGTGTGGACTCTAATGGCCAAGGCAAGCTCTCTAGAGGTTAAGTTGAAGGCTATGCAAGAAAGGATTTGGTAACTCGAAGGAAGCTCGGCATGGTCAACCAATCAGGAGGAATATGACTAGGACTAGATAAAGAAGTTCTCCAAGCTCCAAAACCAATTACAGGCAGCTGAGGATTCTCATAACGAATAGAGATGCAACTGGTGTGGCCAAGTCGTCGATCTCAAGGGGAAGCTTCAAAGGGCTGATGATGAGATCGCTCGTCTTAGGTGATAATTATCTGAAGGAGCCCGAGCTAGTTCGAGTAAGGACTCGGTGAACATTCTATCTTTATTGAGCTCTCTGGAGAGCTCGTATACTTTGTATGGGAATAGCCAAATGGAAGTGCGGGAGTTGAAGATGTAGATGGTGTACCAATAGAATATTATGAAGGATGTAGAGGTCGAGTCGGCTGTGCTAAGAAAGAAGTTGAGGAAAGTTGAGGATGACTCACGAAGGCATGAAAAGTTGTTAAATGAAAGCCTGATGATTTGGCAGGAGCTCGAAGAGAAAATTAAAGACTTGAAGTTGTCCTTTATATTAGTCGATGCTGGAAGTCCAAAGTCTGACTTCGAATAGGGCTTTGGCATCTTTTTTTCTCTCTTTTTTTTTTTGTAATTGGTCTCATGGACCTTCCCATGTATTGAATTTTTTATTTTAATGAAAATATTATTTTGATTGCTTTATCTCAGTTGTATGCTTGCGATGTTTTTCACTTTTCCCTCCTCCTATCTTAAACAACTGGAGGTTTTCAACTGTGTCAGGATGGGGTTGCCTTTTGTTCTTATTAGGATGAGGTTCTCCTCCTATTCCTAACAAGATCATTGGAACATGAAAAGATCATTGAGAGGGCCTCTCCTCATTGACCCATATTAGGATGAGGTTCTCCTCCTATTCTTGACATGATTGGCTTTTATCTTTGTTAGGACGAGGTGCTCCTATTGTCCCTAACAAAGTTATAGGAGCACAAAAGGACCATTGAAAGGATCTCTCCCCTCCTCCTATCTTAACCAACCAGAGGTCTTTATTCATGTTAGGATGAGGTTCTCCTCCTGTTTCTGACACAATTAGCCTTTACCCTTGTTAGGATGAGGTTCTCCTCCTATTTCTAATAAGATTATCAAGGCACGAAAGGGCTATTGAAAGGGCCTCTCCTTTTTGACCCATATCAGGACGAGGTTCTCCTCTTATTTCTGATATGGTTGGCTTTTATCTTTGTTAAGATGAGATCCTCCTCCTATACCTAACAAATTCATTGGGACACAAAAGAACCATTGAAATGACCTCTTCTCTCCTCTTGTCTTAAACAACCGAAGGTCTTTATCCATATTAGGATGAGATTCTCCTCCTTTTTCTAACACGGTTAGCCTCTACCCTTGCTGGGATGAGGTTCTCGTTCTATTCCGAACAAGATCATCGGGATACGAAAGGATCGTTGAGAGGGCCTCTCTTCTTTGACCCATGTCAGGATGAGGTTATTCTCCTATTCCTGACATGGTTGGCTTTTATCTTTGTTAAGATGACGTTCTCCTCTTGTCCCTAACAAAGTTATAGAGGTACAAAAGAGCAATTAAAAGGGCCTCTCTCCTTCTCCTGTCTTAAACAACTGGAGGTCTTCATCCATGTCAGGATAAGGTTTTCCTCCTGTTCCTGACATTGTTAGCCTTTACCCTTGTTAGGATGAGGTTTTTCTTCTATTCCTAACAAGGTCATCAGAGCACGAAAAAGCCATTGTGAGGGCCTCTCTCCTCCTCCTGTCTTGAACAACTAGAGCTCTTCTACTTTATTTAAGGATGGAGCTCAATTAAGCTATATCTTGCCATCATATAGTTTGCACGAAAGAACAATAATATTGAAATAAGAAAATTTTATTGAAACAAGATTATTGATAATATATTTGCAAGTTCTCCGAGTTCTAAGGTCGTGGAGTGCTGATCCCCTGAGCTTCTTTAGGTAATATGTTTCTGGTTGGATTACTTCCATGACCCCATTGGGACCTTTTTAGTTTGGGATAAGTTTTTCTTGATTTTAGGAAAACTTGCTAAAGCACAATCTTCTATAAATTTGCTCGACCTAGAATTAGTATGATACTTTGCTTAGATCCTTCAATTTGAGCCTTCTCACTTTTCTCCAATAGTCGAGTTTCTAGATCTGTGAGTTTGCACTAAACTGAGAATGGATGGTGTGATAAGCATCGTAAATTCACCAATAAAAGTATTAATTTATTAATTAATTTATATTAATTTTTAAGAATTATCAATCAATTTATATATAATTTTTGAAAAATTCATATTTTTATTAATTAAAAAATTAATTAAAAAATAATAAAAAAATAATAAAAATTAAAAAATAAAATTTTATTATTAAATAGAAAGAGCTCATTTTTTTGATCACAACGAAATAAATTTCAAGTAAAACGGAGCTAAAATGAAAAAGATATGAATTTTTAAAAAAAATATAAAATAAATAAAAATTAAATAAAAAAAAGAAAACGGCTCAGCCGACTCCGCAAGCCGAGCCACCAAGCCAAGCCGAGCCACCAAGCGAAGCCGAGCCATCAAAGCCGACTCAGTCATTGAAGCCATCAGCCGGTCTACGATCCAGGCGTGGACCGCCAGCTCAGCAAAATCCGGCGAATCAGAGCCTGCCACGTGGTGGACCTAGACCCTTAAAGGGTCTACAAAATTTTATCGCGGCTCACAGGGCAATCTGGTCATTTCACTCGGTGACAGAAGCGTTGATTGGTTGCGGTGTGCGGTGCGGCCGGTCTACGCGGTCCATGGGAACAGTAATTGCGCGATCGGACGGTTGCGGTTGATTGCGGTTAAGATCGGACGGTCAGCATTTTTTTCGGTTGCCAACTTCACTCGGATCACCATCAAACGGCAGCGCCTGATTCCAGCTTCGATCCGACGGTCCAGAACGCTCCCGGCGGTGATCAGGACTCCCGAAGCGCGATTTGCGGCCAGATTTCCTCGATCAAGCGCGATCGGACGGCCAGTATTTCAATTCGAGCTGATCTGGGCTGATAGGCATCCGATTTTGACGATTTTTGAACCGTTCGATTCCTATCGGATAGCCTGATTTTACCAGATTTACCAGAGACGTAACAGGATTGTTTTTATTCAAATTTTATTCAAATTTTTACGATTACAAAGGGAATTAGTCCCATATTGCTTTTAGAAATAAAGATCTACCTCTTCTAGCTCTATAAAAAGGATCCTAAGCCTCTAAGAAAGGAGGAGGGTTGGAAGAGAAGCTAAGGTATAGGGTGGAAGTCAAGCTCGGGATTAAAGGTTGCTTCAAAGCTGCGGTGCTGCTGAGAAGAAGAGCCGGTCTTCTACGCCATCTTCATGCCTACGCCGATCTGCGATCTTCATCTAGTTTTTTTTTTCCTTTAATTTCTTGTATTAAAATTCTGAATTTTCTTTAATTTCTTGTATTTAAATTCTGCATCTTAGTTTTAAATTTAATAAAGAAAGTTTCATTATTCTTTTCAATTCTAGCTCTTTAAATTATTTGTTCTTTATTGCTCTTTAATTTTACTATAAGTAGTTGCTAAGATCTAAATAGTAGATCTTAGTATCAAATTTATTTTTGCATAATTTAAATTCTATTTTTATTTATAGATCTATTTTTCGACTTTAATCTTTGCTTTCTTTTCTTAAAAAAAAAAAAAAAATCAAAGATTTTAGAAATAAATCATTGCCTCTCTGTGGATTCGACCCGACTCACCACTTTCTTCATAATTTTTAATTAGTTTAAAAAGTAAAGAGTCGGATTTAAATTGATAAACACGGTGTCTTAACGACAGCATCGTGTCCCTATCAAGTTTTTGGCGCCGTTGCCGGGGAGGCATAAAAATTAAAATTTCTTTATTTCTTTGATTTTTTTTTTACTGCCTACTCATTATTTTTTTATTTATTTTGCAGAAAAGAAAAAAAAAAGGAACAAGGAAGATTAGGGCACGAACAAAACTCTCAATCCTATTCGGTGAGATCATTCCTAAACCCTAAATCTCTTTCTTTATTTTTAATATTTGCTTTATTTTAAATTAATTAAAAATATTACCTACATAAACCTAATTAAAAATCTCATCACAAGATTAGAAACCCTAATTATTTAGAGCATCCATCATATTAGTTTTTATTCTTATTTTTGGTGATTGCTGGAGTCAAGGTAAGCCTTTTTATAATTTAATTAATTAGTTTAAATTGCATAGAACTCTTTGATTGGAATTTTTTTTTTTTTTGCATATTTCATATTAAACCAAATTAAGGGCACAACCCATTAAACAAGATAAGGTGGGGATTTGATCACCCTTCCTTAGCCCACAAACAACCAACCAGCATCCTGCATTAACCCAAACCTTAAATCTTAAAATCAATTAGACATTAACCTTTAAGGATATTCGAGCTCAATAGGACAAGAAATCCTAAGAGTTGAACCAAGTTAGGATTAATCAATTTGACTGGTGTCTAGGAAAGTGGTTCAGGGACGATTGGGCCCGAAAGAAGGTGGTTACTTAATTGGTTCTGTTCGCTTACCTGGCCAAGCACAATTGGTGTCTAAGGCAAGCAACGGAGGGACTCCCACCGACTTTACACTTACCTGGCCAGTTGATTGGTTAATCCTCTATTTGGAGGGCTTGAAGGTGATCTTGGCAGTTAGGAGCTGTCTAGATCTAGGATAACTCTTAGTCAGGATTGATTGCCTAACTTGTTTGCCAAATAATATCTAACATAAAAATTAACTCCTCCCTATCTTCTCCAGATTTAAGATTCTTTAGGATTTTTCCTCTTCTTTCTTTCTCTCTTCTTTTCTTAAAAAAATAAATAAATTAAAAAAAATAATAATAATAATTTTAAAAAAAAAAAAAAATTGAACCATATATCAAATTGCACTAGTACATGCACGGTAGAAGATCACTTTTACCTGACCTAGTTAAACCAGATCCTGAAATTGAAAGACTAATTCATTTAAGACCAGGATAATCAAATGGCTGGAAATCGTGAAGAACCACCTAGGCAGATGAAGGAATACTTTATTCCTTCCACCTACAACCCATCGACTTGCATCCACATACCTGATATCCCTGCTAGTCACTATGAGATTAAGTCAACCACAATCCAGATGCTCCCATCTTTTTATGGGAATGCCAATGAAGACCCTTACAAACATCTGGATGAGTTCTTAGAAATCTGCTCTACGGTAAAAATTCAGAATTTTTCTGATGATGCCCTTAGACTGACCTTGTTCCCTTTCTCATTAAAAGATAAAGCCAAGTACTGGCTTGGCACATTAGGAAGAACAATTCAAACATGGGCAGAGATGCAACATGAATTTCTTAAGAAATTTTATCCCATAGGACGAACCAATACCATGAGGCGAGCCATCACGGGATTTGCTCAGCTTCCAGGGGAACAAATTCATGAATCATGGGAAAGACTTAAGGAACTCCTTAGAAAATGCCCACACCATGGTCTATCTAAGTGGCAAATTGTACAAGCTTTCTATGAAGGTTTAGGAGATCAATATAAGCAGATGGTTGATGCATCCTGTGGAGGTGCATTCATGAGCAAAAGTGAGGATGAAGCTTATACCTTGTTTGAAACTTTAAGTGAAAACTCTATTAACCATGCTTCATTATCTTCTTATGAAAGATCAATTTCTCAACAAAAACGGGCAGGAATTTATGAGATCAAAACTTCGGAACTCAATTCTAAGGCAGATTTGAACATAATAGCACAAAAATTAGATAAAGTCGACCTTATTGCACAGAAATTAGATCAATTCCTAAACTTAGGTCAACAATCCCCTGCACAATACACACCAGCTTCTAATTATCAAGTGATTTGCTCTATTTGTGCTAGCCCAACACATCATGTAAGTGAATGTCCCACGGTTGCACAATTACCACCTCTTATCCAAGAACAAGTCCAAGCTGCTCAAGGTTACTCAAAACCACTTAATGACCCATATTCAAATTCATATAATCCTGGTTGGAGAAACCATCCTAATTTCTCTTGGAAACCACAACAAACTCAGGCTCAGACCCAAATCCCACCAGTTCAGAATTATCAAAATAGGCCCCAATACCAGAACTATGCCTATAATAAGGGTCAGCCTAGTCAGTCTTCTCAACCACTACATTATAATCAACCCTCATACCCACCTCCTCAACAGACCAATCTAGCCGACGATAAATTCAATCAACTTCAACAATTAATTCTAAGCCAACAACAATCAATCGCCAGACTAGAAGCTCAAATAGGACAAATAGCTGAGTCTAGCATGAGGAGAGAACCGGGTCAATTACCAAGCCAACCAATTGCAAATCCTAAAAATAATCCATCCAATGTCTATCAACCACCTGGATTTACTCATCCATCTAACATTCCACCTAAGAACCCCCAATTAGAAAATGCCAAAGCAATATCTGAACTTAGAAGTGGTAGGATTCTTAAGGACCCATATCAAGACCAGGTGATAGAGGCCAATACTGATGTTAGCCAAGATGAGAAATTTGAAGAAGAGGATAATCATATAGAAGAACTTGAGCTTAAGACTGGTACTGACACTGATAAGATGGATAAAGAAAAGAAGAGAACAGATGAATTAGCTGAGACATATAAACCCAAAGCCCCGTTCCCTTCGGCCTTAGAAGCAGGCTCTTCTCGCAAAAAGCAAGAAACACGCAACAAGGAGCTAATGGAACTATTTAAACAAGTTCATATTAATTTACCCCTCATCGATGCAATTCAGCATGTTCCAGCCTATGCTAAATTTCTTAAAGAACTCTGTACCCAAAAGCGTGAGCCACGAACCACCAAAAGAGTTATGCTATCCGAGGATGTAAGTGCGGTCCTGTTAAATCCAATACCTCAAAAGATGAAAGATCCTGGTGCACCCTTAATTTCATGTGTTATTGGAGGTATAACCTTTGACCGAGCATTACTAGACTTAGGAGCTAGTGTAAACCTCCTTCCAACCTCGGTTTATGAAAAATTTGGGATTGGAGAATTAAAACCCACGTCAGTCATTTTGCAATTAGCTGATAGATCTATAAAAACACCGCGTGGTTTAATTGAGGATGTTCTAGTTAGAGTAGATAAATGTTATTTTCCTGTAGACTTTCTCATACTTGACATGGAACCATCCCAAGAGCTGAACCAAAATCCCATAATTTTAGGACGTCCATTCTTAGCAACCGCGAATGCCAATATCAACTGTAAAACGGGAGCTATGGATATTTCTTTTGGGAATCAAAAAGTAAGAATTAATGTTTTTAATACCCCAAAGTACACCCAAGAGGAGGAAGACTGCTTTGTAATCAATCAGATAGATGAAATAGTTGAATCTAATTCCTCCTTAGATTTACTACAAGATGATGAACCCACTGAAGATACTCAAACCCAGGAAGTAAATACCCTGCTTAATTTACCTCAACCATCACATTCATTACCTTGGTCAGTGAAAATTGAGCCCTTACCTGAGCGAAAAATTGAACCACTACGTCCTTCAATTCAGGCCCCACCACAACTTGAACTAAAACCTTTACCTGAATCACTTAAGTATGTATTTTTAGGATCAAAGAAAACCCTACCAGTAATAATTGCTTCCAACTTAACTACTGAACAGGAAAACCAATTGGTAAATATTCTAAAAACATATAAAGAGGCCATAGGGTGGACCGTTGCCGATTTAAAAGGAATTAGTCCGTCAATATGCATGCACCATATTTATACAGAAGATAATGCCAAACCAACTCGAGAGATGCAAAGAAGGCTTAATCCTAACATGCAAGAAGTAGTCAAGAAAGAAGTAATTAAATGGTTAGATGCTGGAATTATTTATCCTATCTCTGACAGCCACTGGGTGAGTCCTACACAAGTTGTTCCAAAAAAATCTGGACTTACGGTTGTCCGCACTGAACATGGAAACTTAGTACCAACACGACTTTCCACTGGGTGGCGTGTCTGCATAGATTATAGAAAACTCAATACAACCACCCGAAAAGATCACTTTCCCTTACCCTTTATCGATCAAATCCTAGAAAGACTAGCAGGCCAACAATACTTTTGCTTTTTAGATGGATACTCGGGATACAATCAGGTAGCAATCTACCCAGGAGATCAAGAAAAGACCACCTTTACATGTCCTTATGGAACCTTTGCTTTTCGTAGAATGCCATTCGGATTATGTAATGCACCTGCAACTTTTCAACGGTGCATGATGTCAATATTTTCAGACATGATAGGAGATTTCTTAGAAATATTCATGGATGACTTTTCGGTCTTTGGAGAATCTTTTGAGAGTTGTCTCAACAATTTGAAGAAAATATTAAAACGATGTATTGAGGCTAATCTAGTGTTAAGCTGGGAAAAGAGCCACTTCATGGTTCAAAAAGGGATCGTTTTAGGACATATAGTATCCAAGAAAGGGATTGAGGTAGATAAAGCTAAAGTTGAACTAATTTCTAAACTTCCTCCTCCCACTTCTGTCAAACAAATTCGATCTTTTCTTGGTCATGTAGGATTCTATCGTCGCTTCATCAAAGAGTTCTCTAAAATTTCTCGTCCTTTGTGTAATCTCCTTGCTAAGGATGTTTCTTTTAACTTTGATGAAAATTGTCTTAAAGCTTATGAAATTTTAAAAGAAGCTGTGACCAAAGCTCCAATCATACAACCTCCTAATTGGTCACTACCTTTTGAAATTATGTGCGATGCCTCAGATTTTGCCATAGGAGCTGTCCTAGGCCAAAGGGTAAACAAATGTCCTGTAGTGATCTATTATGCTAGTAGAACTCTGAATGAAGCACAAATGAATTATACCACCACTGAAAAAGAGTTGCTAGCCATTGTGTTTGCCCTAGAAAAGTTTAGATCATATTTATTAGGATCAAAAATCATAATTTACTCGGATCATTCAGCCTTGAGATACCTGCTCTCAAAGAAAGATGCTAAACCACGATTAATTAGATGGATTTTACTGTTACAAGAATTTGACATTGAAATTCGAGATAAGAAGGGATCTAAAAATGTTGTAGCAGACCATCTGTCTAGGATCCTAGTGAAAGATAATGAACCTGTATCAATCAGAGAATCTTTTCCAGATGAACAATTGTTAACAGTTTCACATACAAAGACTCCTTGGTTTGCAAATATTGTCAATTACTTAGTCATAGGACAAATTC
>QRFJ01003365.1:0-76771 GCA_006176705.1 Cocos nucifera | reverse complement strand
TTTTCCTGTAGACTTTCTCATACTTGACATGGAACCATCCCAAGAGCTGAACCAAAATCCCATAATTTTAGGACGTCCATTCTTAGCAACCGCCGAATGCCAATATCAACTGTAAAACGGGAGCTATGGATATTTCTTTTGGGAATCAAAAAGTAAGAATTAATGTTTTTAATACCCCAAAGTACACCCAAGAGGAGGAAGACTGCTTTGTAATCAATCAGATAGATGAAATAGTTGAATCTAATTCCTTCTTAGATTTACTACAAGATGATGAACCCACTGAAGAATACTCAAACCCAGGAAGTAAATACCCTGCTTAATTTACCTCAACCATCACATTCATTACCTTGGTCAGTGAAAATTGAGCCCTTACCTGAGCGAAAAATTGAACCACTACGTCCTTCAATTCAGGCCCCACCACAACTTGAACTAAAACCTTTACCTGAATCACTTAAGTATGTATTTTTAGGATCAAAGAAAACCCTACCAGTAATAATTGCTTCCAACTTAACTACTGAACAGGAAAACCAATTGGTAAATATTCTAAAAACATATAAAGAGGCCATAGGGTGGACCGTTGCCGATTTAAAAGGAATTAGTCCGTCAATATGCATGCACCATATTTATACAGAAGATAATGCCAAACCAACTCGAGAGATGCAAAGAAGGCTTAATCCTAACATGCAAGAAGTAGTCAAGAAAGAAGTAATTAAATGGTTAGATGCTGGAATTATTTATCCTATCTCTGACAGCCACTGGGTGAGTCCTACACAAGTTGTTCCAAAAAAATCTGGACTTACGGTTGTCCGCACTGAACATGGAAACTTAGTACCAACACGACTTTCCACTGGGTGGCGTGTCTGCATAGATTATAGAAAACTCAATACAACCACCCGAAAAGATCACTTTCCCTTACCCTTTATCGATCAAATCCTAGAAAGACTAGCAGGCCAACAATACTTTTGCTTTTTAGATGGATACTCGGGATACAATCAGGTAGCAATCTACCCAGGAGATCAAGAAAAGACCACCTTTACATGTCCTTATGGAACCTTTGCTTTTCGTAGAATGCCATTCGGATTATGTAATGCACCTGCAACTTTTCAACGGTGCATGATGTCAATATTTTCAGACATGATAGGAGATTTCTTAGAAATATTCATGGATGACTTTTCGGTCTTTGGAGAATCTTTTGAGAGTTGTCTCAACAATTTGAAGAAAATATTAAAACGATGTATTGAGGCTAATCTAGTGTTAAGCTGGGAAAAGAGCCACTTCATGGTTCAAAAAGGGATCGTTTTAGGACATATAGTATCCAAGAAAGGGATTGAGGTAGATAAAGCTAAAGTTGAACTAATTTCTAAACTTCCTCCTCCCACTTCTGTCAAACAAATTCGATCTTTTCTTGGTCATGTAGGATTCTATCGTCGCTTCATCAAAGAGTTCTCTAAAATTTCTCGTCCTTTGTGTAATCTCCTTGCTAAGGATGTTTCTTTTAACTTTGATGAAAATTGTCTTAAAGCTTATGAAATTTTAAAAGAAGCTGTGACCAAAGCTCCAATCATACAACCTCCTAATTGGTCACTACCTTTTGAAATTATGTGCGATGCCTCAGATTTTGCCATAGGAGCTGTCCTAGGCCAAAGGGTAAACAAATGTCCTGTAGTGATCTATTATGCTAGTAGAACTCTGAATGAAGCACAAATGAATTATACCACCACTGAAAAAGAGTTGCTAGCCATTGTGTTTGCCCTAGAAAAGTTTAGATCATATTTATTAGGATCAAAAATCATAATTTACTCGGATCATTCAGCCTTGAGATACCTGCTCTCAAAGAAAGATGCTAAACCACGATTAATTAGATGGATTTTACTGTTACAAGAATTTGACATTGAAATTCGAGATAAGAAGGGATCTAAAAATGTTGTAGCAGACCATCTGTCTAGGATCCTAGTGAAAGATAATGAACCTGTATCAATCAGAGAATCTTTTTCCAGATGAACAATTGTTAACAGTTTCACATACAAAGACTCCTTGGTTTGCAAATATTGTCAATTACTTAGTCATAGGACAAATTCCTGATGGCTGGTCTAAGAATGAAAAGGATCGATTCTTTGCTCAAATCAAATATTATTTTTGGGAAGATCCTGAGCTTTTTAGAATTTGTGCTGATCAAATCATTCGTAGATGTGTTCCTGAATCTGAACAATGGAGTATCTTACAATTTTGTCATACTCTTGCTTGTGGAGGACACTTTTCTGGACGAAAAACTGCGGCCAAAGTGTTACAAAGTGGTTTTTATTGGCCAACATTATTTAAGGATGCCCATACTTTTAGTCAGGAGTGTTTTAAGTGTCAAGCCTTAGGGAATATTTCAAAGAAAGACATGATGCCTTTGAACCCCATTTTAGTGGTTGAAATTTTTGATGTATGGGGAATTGATTTTATGGGACCTTTTCCACCTTCCAATGGATTTGAATACATTTTGGTAGCTGTTGATTATGTTTCTAAATGGATTGAAGCAATAGCAACTCGAACCAATGATCATAAAGTAGTCCTAAAATTTATTCAGAAGAATATCTTTTCCAGGTTCGGATTTCCACGTGCTATCATTAGTGACGGGGGTACCCATTTTACAAATCATCAATTTAGAACTTTATTACGAAAATATGGGGTGACACATAAGATAGCTACACCATACCATCCGCAAACAAGTGGTCAGGTAGAAGTCTCTAATAGGGAAATCAAGAATATCTTACAAAAGACTATTAGGCCTGATCGAAAAGATTGGTCAGATCGATTGGATGATGCATTATGGGCCTATAGGACAGCTTATAAAACTCCCATTGGAATGTCTCCCTATAGATTAATCTATGGAAAAGCATGTCACCTTCCGGTAGAACTTGAACATAAAGCATATTGGGCAATAAAATAATTAAATTTCAATTTAAACAAAGCTGGTTCCAATCGGATGTTACAATTAAGTGAATTAGAAGAATTAAGGCAAGAAGCTTATGAAAATTCAAAAATTTATAAGGAAAAAATGAAAGCCTTCCATGATAAACATATTTCAAGAAAAACCTTTGAGCCAAATCAACAAGTCTGGTTATTTAACTCAAGGCTTCGATTATTTCCTGGAAAACTAAAATCCAGATGGGATGGACCTTATATAGTTAATCATGTATTCCCACATGGTGCAATTAAACTCTATGATCCCAGGACTAAAAATTTTTTTAAGGTAAATGGCCAAAGGCTTAAACCATATATTGAAGGGATATCATTACATCGAAATATTGATCAAGTGCAATTAATAGAACCACAATGAATTAAACTGCATCTTGTCTGGCTGAAGACAATAAACTTAGCGCTTATTGGGAGGCAACCCAATACTTCTTGAATCTAATTTATTTTTTCTTTTAGGCTAAGTTGGAGAACCAAAAAGTGGGAGAAGGATCATAAGCTTCAAGACCCATGCTAAATAAATAAACATAATTTACACTCTTTTATTGAGGACAATGTCAATTCAATTGGGTAAAAAGTAAAAAAAAAAAATATTAAAAAAAATAATAATAATAATAAAAAAAATAAAACAATATATATATATATAAATAAATAAATAAATCAATAAAAATAAAAATTAATAATAATAATAATAATAATAAAATAAATAAAGTATTAAAAAATTTAAAAAAAAAATTAAATAAATAAATAATATATATAATAATAATAAAACTATTAAAAAAATAATAATAATAATAATAAAAATAAAAATTTTGAACAAACCATATTTTGGGAAAGAGAATCTTAAGCAAAATAAACTAGGATAAGTAATAAAGTTAGAAAGTATTAACTAATAATGGTAGCGAGTCAAGAAGCAGATTATTTGGTCAGACCATTAGCAACCTACTTAGGTCATTTAAAGGCTAACAGCACTTCTACTTGCACATGCACACTAATGAAGCACAGCAGGTGTTTGATTATAAGGCTAAATTGAGGATTCAATTATCACTAAAAATTGATAGTTTATATATACTTCAATTAAAGAAACTTGAATTTAAGGAAAGAGCTACCTGCTTCTAAAAAAAAAAAAAAAAAAAAAAAAAAAAAAAAAGTGCAAAAAACAGAGTATATGTGGATTGCCCTAAACTAGAACTTTGCACCTTAAATGTAAGAAGTTCACATCAAATGGTGAAGGGAAGGCCAGGATGCTCAGCACAATTTTAAAAAAAAAAAAAAAAAAAAAAAAAAAAAAGAAGCAGTGTGAAAGCTACCTTAATTCATGCACTTAACTTGGGAGTATATAAAACTAACCAAAATAGGTGATAAAAAGAAGATTCATTTGCCCTTTGAATCAACACCCAAATGCTAAGTTAGTATTCACGACACAAAGTGCTGAAAATCTTTAGATGAACTCTAAGAAAGTTTCTAATTAATCTGCTGTGAAATTTACTTCTGAAACTCAATACTTAGTTAGTGATACTGTCTAAACTTTTGATCTTAAATTCTAGATTTATTTTTGTGAAAGAAGATCTCAACAAAATATGGTAATTGATCTAAACTAAATTCTTTCTTTACTCGAGGACGAGCAAAGCTTAAGTTGGGGGGTGTGATAAGCATCGTAAATTCACCAATAAAAGTATTAATTTATTAATTAATTTATATTAATTTTTAAGAATTATCAATCAATTTATATATAATTTTTAAAAAAATTCATATTTTTATTAATTAAAAAATTAATTAAAAAATAATAAAAAATAATATAAAAATTAAAAAATAAAATTTTATTATTAAATAGAAAGAGCTCATTTTTTTGATCACAACGAAATAAATTTCAAGTAAAACGGAGCTAAAATGAAAAAGATATGAATTTTTTTTAAAAAAAAATATAAAATAAATAAAAATTAAATAAAAAAAAGAAAATGGCTCAGCCGGCTCCGCAAGCCGAGCCACCAAGCCAAGCCGAGCCACCAAGCCGAAGCCGAGCCATCAAAGCCGACTCAGTCATTGAAGCCATCAGCCGGTCTACGATCCAGGCGTGGACCGCCAGCTCAGCAAAATCCGGCGAATCAGAGCCTGCCACGTGGTGGACCTAGACCCTTAAAGGGTCTACAAAATTTTATCGCGGCTCACAGGGCAATCTGGTCATTTCACTCGGTGACAGAAGCGTTGATTGGTTGCGGTGTGCGGTGCGGCCGGTCTACGCGGTCCATGGGAACAGTAATTGCGCGATCGGACGGCTGCGGTTGATTGCGGTTAAGATCGGACGGTCAGCATTTTTTTCCGGTTGCCAATTTCACTCGGATCACCATCAAACGGCAGCGCCTGATTCCAGCTTCGATCCGACGGTCCAGAACGCTCCCGGCGGTGATCAGGACTCCCGAAGCGCGATTTGCGGCCAGATTTCCTCGATCAAGCGCGATCGGACGGCCAGTATTTCAATTCGAGCTGATCTGGGCTGATAGGCATCCGATTTTGATGATTTTTGAACCGTTCGATTCCTATCGGATAGCCTGATTTTACCAGATTTACCAGAGACGTAACAGGATTGTTTTTATTCAAATTTTATTCAAATTTTTACGATTACAAAGGGAATTAGTCCCATATTGCTTTTAGAAATAAAGATCTACCTCTTCTAGCTCTATAAAAAGGATCCTAAGCCTCTAAGAAAGGAGGAGGGTTGGAAGAGAAGCTAAGGTATAGGGTGGAAGTCAAGCTCGGGATTAAAGGTTGCTTCAAAGCTGCGGTGCTGCTGAGAAGAAGAGCCGGTCTTCTACGCCATCTTCATGCCTACGCCGATCTGCGATCTTCATCTAGTTTTTTTTTTTTCCTTTAATTTCTTGTATTAAAATTCTGAATTTTTTTTAATTTCTTGTATTTAAATTCTGCATCTTAGTTTTAAATTTAATAAAGAAAGTTTCATTATTCTTTTCAATTCTAGCTCTTTAAATTATTTGTTCTTTATTGCTCTTTAATTTTACTATAAGTAGTTGCTAAGATCTAAATAGTAGATCTTAGTATCAAATTTATTTTTGCATAATTTAAATTCTATTTTTATTTATAGATCTATTTTTTGACTTTAATCTTTGCTTTCTTTTCTTAAAAAAAAAAAAAAAATCAAAGATTTTAGAAATAAATCATTGCCTCTCTGTGGATTCGACCCGACTCACCACTTTCTTCATAATTTTTAATTAGTTTAAAAAGTAAAGAGTCGGATTTAAATTGATAAACACGGTGTCTTAACGACAGCATCGTGTCCCTATCAACTACCTCGATCCTAAAAGTAAATGCGAAAGAGGTTTCTCCAGTTCGCAACCTTTGAGTGGTTCTATAAGCCCAGACTACGTGATAAAGTTCATCCACCTAGGTTTTTTTTGCTCTTTCGAGCCTGACCTTTATTTCTTAAAGCAAAATTCTGTTAGTTACTTCAATCTCACCATTCAACTATGGATGAGCTACTGATGTGAAGTGGTGAGAAATATTCAAATTTTCATAGAATTCAGCAAACTTTGCTCTTGCAAACTGGCATCATAATTAATGTCCATGGTAGACCAAATTTGCAAACTATTGATTTTCAGATGATGTCCTACACTTTGGCTTCAGTGATCTTCGCCAGAGGTTCGGCCTTAATCTACTTAGTGAAATAATCTATGGCCATCAATAGGAACATTCGTTGTCTAGGCACCATGGGAAAAGACCCAAGTATGTCCATCCCCCATTGTGCAAATGGCCAAGGAGCACTTAACGATGTGAGTTGTGAAGCTGGCTATCTTTGAATGTTTGCATTTCTCTGACATCTATTGCACTTCCTTACATAATCCATTACGTCTTGGTGCATTGTTGGCCAATAATGTCCCTATCGAAGCAATTTATATATGATAAGGATCTCACCCCCAGATGATTTCTACATGTTCTTTCATGAACTTCTCTCAAGGCATAATTAGCTTTAGAAGGTCGGAGATATTTGAGAAGTGGTAATGAGTACGATTTCTTGTACAACTTATTTTCATATAAAATGTAGCGGAAAGCTTGATTTCTTAGCTTCCGAGCTTCCTTGTGGTCTTTGGGGAGGAGTCCATCTCTAAGATAAGCAACCAATGGGTCGATCCAACTAGGCTCATGATCGACATGCATTATTATCGAGGCTCTTCCAAACTTGGATACTTTAGAACTTCAAAGAAAACTTCCTTAGGTAGCTTATTTGGGAGCTAGGGTGGCTAATTTGGAGAGAAGGTCTGCCCTGACATTTTCTGCTCTTGAGATCTATTGAATATTGAAACTGTTGAAGGCCAAGATCAGGGTCCTCATCTTTTTCAGATATTTCATCATGCTCCCCTCTCGAGCTTCATAATTGCCACTAACTTATCCTACTAACAACTGAGAATTATTATAAGCCTGGAGCCGATCTGCCTTCAGTACTCTGGCTATCTTTAACCTCGCAATTGGAGCCTCATATTCCACCCCATTATTTGTTGCAGAAAATATAAAATGAAGCATATATTTGGCGATGATTTCCTTGGGGTTAACCAAGATTAGACCCGTGCCTATGCTGGAAGCATTGGATGAACCATCCACATACAGAGCCAAGAAGCCCTCAGGGAGATCTGCTACTTCTTCAATGGAGCTCGATCGCAACCATGGCACATTGGCTACATTTTGCTTAAGTTCTGCTTCATCCAGAAGAGTGCATTCTACTATAAAATCATCTAGTATTTAAGCTTTAATAGGAGGCCAGGGTTGGAAATTGATGTCGAACTCAGTTAATTTGATCGCCTATTTTGCTATTCTCCCTATGGTATCGGGCCGATGCAAGACTGCCTTAATGGATTGATCAGTGAGAAGAGTGATTGTATGTCCTTGAAAATAAGGTTGGAGCTTCCTGGCTGTAATCAATAAGGCATAAGTTAATTTTTCTAATTTGGTGTACCTTATTTCTGCATCCCTCAAGATTCTACTTATGTAGTAGATCGACTTTTGAACTTTAGCTTCTTCTTTGATCAGGATGGCTCCAATGGCTGCTAGAGACACTGCAAAATATAAGAATAGCTCTTCTCCAAGTTCAGGCTTGGCTAGGAGCAAAGGCAAACTGAGATAGTTTTTCAATTCTTCAAAGGCCTGTTGGTACACAAGAGTCCAGTTGAAATCCTTTGGCTGTTTAAATACTTGGAAGAAGGGCATGCAATGCTCCGCTGACCTTGATATGAAGCGATTCAGGGCCGCTACCTTGCTTGCGAGGTGCTGACTTCTTTTATTATTTTCGAGGTGGTCATTTCTTGGATGGCTTTGATCTTCTCTGGGTTGGCCTCAATGTTATGCCCTGACACCATGAATCCGAGGAACTTTCCCAAGGTTACTTTGAAAGCATATTTTGTAGGGTTCAGCTTCATTTTGTACTTTTAGATGATATTGAAGGTCTTCTCAAGGTCTGCAATGTGACTTGGAGAGAATTGACTTTTGACCAGCATATCATCTACATAAACCTCCATGTTGCAGCCGATCTGCTCCTTGAAGATTTTATTCGCCAAGCACTGATAAGTTGCATCTACAATCTTAAGCCCAAAGAGCATAACCTTATAACAATAAAGAGCACGGTCAGTAATAAAAATAGTCTTCTTCTCATCCTCTGGTGCAATCCAAATTTTGTTATAGCCAGAGAAGGCATCCATGAAGATGAGGAGTTCATGGCCCAAAATTGCATCCACTAGTTGGTCAATCTAAGGCAAGGGGTAGCTGTTCTTTGGACAAGCCTTATTCAAGTCTGTGAAGTCTATGCACATCCTCCACTTGCCATTTGCCTTTTTGATAAGAATGACATTTGCGATCCAATTCGGATAGAGCATTTTTTGAATGAATCCTACTTTGAGGAACTTGTCGACCTCGTCTATAATAGCTTTCTACCTCTCAGGTGCAAAGCTACACTTTTTCTACTACACTGGCTAGCATTTTAGATCCACTCCCATGCAATGTTCCATGATCTCTGCATCAATCCCAGGCATATCCATAAGCATCAAGGTGAAAACATCTACATTCTTTTGCAAGAAGATGATGAGCTACTTTCTGACTTCTCCTTTCAGACTGGAGCCAAACTTTATGGTATGTTCTTTATTCCCATCATTCAAAGGGATCTCCATAAGATCGTTGATGGGTTCTCCTCTTTCTTTAGATAGATCATCACAGGCATCAAGCCCATCCACCAGACAAGAGTGTACTTGTCTTCCTCCCTATAAGACAATATTGTAATAGTGTCGAGCTAGTGCCTGTTCTCCTCTAACCTTCCCAACTTCGTGCTCTATTGGAAACATTATTTTCAGGTAGTAAGTCAAAACCACAGCCCAGAGTGCATTCAAACCAGGTTGGCCAAGGATCGCATTGTAGGAAGAAGGGGCTTTAACTACTAAAAAATTGACTTGAGCTCCAGATTGTTTTGGGTACCAACCTACTACTATGGGCAATGTTATTATTCCTTCTACTAGCACTGCATTACTGGTGAATCCTACTAATGAAAAATTCATCGGACCCATCCTATCATCAGATATTGACATTTTAGAAAAAAGCATCATAAAATAAGATGTTAGCAGAGCTTTTATTATCAATTAAAATATGACATACATCATAATCAATAATATTTAAAGTAACTACAACTACATCATTATTTGGAAGCTGAACTCCTTGAGCATCTTCTTTAGTGAAAGTGATGGATTCTTCAGTCTGCTATTTCTTTGCTAGTTTTGTTGATTCATTGGTCTCCCCTTGCCAATGTACCTCAATTATGGTGTTGATGATTCTAAGGGAAGGCCGATCTTCTTGCAGTTCATCTCTCGGAGATGGCTCGGGCTGTGACAGCACTCTTAGACAATCTTCTCTTATCTCTAACCGATGCCTAATAAATTGATCTATCCAACCTCTTCTGATTAATATTCGATTTCATCCTGGAACTAGATACATTCTTCAGTGTAGTGACCATGGTCATGATGGTAGAGGTAGTACTTGTTAGGGTTGCACTTGGTCGGATGAGTCCACATCCTCTTCGATCATGGCAGCTGCTCGCTTATCTCCATTAGTACTTGGGTCCTTGAGGCATTCAAGGGAGCATAGTTGTTGAATTTTCTAGGAGGAGGGTTCCACTGGGTCCTTTGATTTGGACTTTCTTGTCGATGAGCTCGAGTAGGAATTTGGGCTCATCTACGCTCGGGAGGAGTTCAGGAGTGCGGTTGAGCTTCACTCAGCTTGCTTTCAAATGCAGACTTGTTGGATTCACCTACCTACTACACTCTTATAGCCTCATCATCCTTCAATTTGTAGGTCTCCTCAGCTCGGGCATAATATTCAGCTCAGGTCGATATATCAGCAAAATTTTTGGGGTACTTTCTTTTTAGGAAGGATAGAAGATCATTTTTTTGAAGACCACCTTTCAGTGTGGCCATGGCTATAATTGGTCCAAGTTTTGGACCTCCAACATAGTAACATTAAGCAGCTAACATAAGCTCGGATAGATTTTCCTTTCTTCTACTTTATATTGATGAGGGAGTCTGAGCCTCATCTTGGTCATCGGCTGCTTATGAAATGAGCTGAAATTGATGGCTCATTTAGTCAAAAGAGAAGATCGTACCTGACTTAAGATTCGAGTACCAGTTTCTTGCTGCTTCTTTCAGAGTGGATGGAAAAGCTTGGCATAGAATGGTGTCCGACACACCATGGAGCAACATCATCATCCGAAAGGCCTTAAGGTGGTCGATCGGATCAAAAGTCTCGTTGTAACTCTCGAATTTGAGAAGTTTGAAGTTTGATGGGATGGACTACTATATTATTTTGGTGGTGAAGGAGGGATCTATGTAGATGTCATCATGGTGGACCTGGGCGACATGGCGGAGTTCTTTAATCCATCGGTTCATATCCTGATGCTTTTGATCGAGAGCATCACCTCGATCATGGATCTTAAAGGGCTGCCAGCTGTAGACAAAAAAATCTCCTTCGAAGAAGAATCATGATCAGAGTAGGGGCTTTCTACTCTCTGCTTTCCCTTTCTAGGGGTAATCGATCTGCTGACATAAGTTGTTCTTCTTGGTGATGGTTCTTGAAGCTCTAGCTAGGATTTCTCTGGTTGGGCTACCACCGGAGGCTACTACATGGCCTGCACCATTTCAGTGAGGCCCTGAACTTACTATATCAATAGGTTGAACTGCTCTGGATCCACCATAGTCATCGATGGAGGAGGTTGAGGTATTGGTGATGTAGCAGGGCTGGTAGATCTAGCTCAGATCTAGTGGCAGAAGTAGTAGACCATCGGATGGTTGTCTTCTTTGAAGTCATTTCCTTCCTCTAGCACCAATCATTTTGTTGCAGAAATCTATGAGAACGTCAACAGTAGCTGAAGTTGGGAAGATGAGGCCGTTGATTGACCTACAAAACAAAATTCTAACCAAAGGTGGGTGGCTCCGGTAGGACCCTCCGATACTCAAGTCAGTTTTTCGGCCAACTAGAATGGAGTGTTCAGAAAAATAAAGAAGCAGAATAATAAGAGAGAATAGAACTTAAAGGAAAACATATTTGGAAGGTTTCTTTTATAGATGAAGCATGTAACAAACTAATGGTGACAATTATAACCACCTAGTAGTGGGTCGGTCAGGCCACGTGGAGTTTATTATGAAAGATGAGTTGTCATTTATCACAACTTGTAGGTGATGGAGATCCCTTTGTTGAAGTTCGGACATAGGTTGGAGACTTTGGTATATGCGGTGGACTTATGATCGGTCAGGGTCCATTGGGGGCAATGTCTAGTGGCTTTAAAAAGTTTGAAAGCCTCTTGGGTCGTGCGTAAGTAGGTGCCTCCTAAATTGAGAGCTGAAGTTCCATGCTCCATCCTTCATGGAGCAATTATCATGAATCAGTGATTTGATGAGGTTCTTTTGGATGGTTCCGACTAACAGGCGCAGCATGGACTAAGTAGGTCCATGACTGGCTGGAAGAAGTCCACCCTCAAAGGTATTGAATGCAAGGATCTTGGCTGAAGGAAGCATGACTGGAAGGAGTACGTTTGGAAAGAGCTCGCCTAGAAGGAGTGCTGCTAGAAGGAATTCATATGGAGGGAGCATGCCTGGAGGAGTTCGTCTAGAAGAAGCATGACTAGAAGGAGTACGTTTGGAAAGAGCTCGCCTAGAAGGAGTGCTGCTAGAAGGAATTCATATGGAGGGAGTGTGCCTGGAGGAGTTCATTCAGGAAGAGCGTGATTGGAGGAGTTCATTTTAGAAGGAGCGCAATTAGAGGAGTTCATTCAAAAAAAGCATGACTAGAGGAGTTCGTCCAAAAGGAGCATGCTTGGGGGAGTTCGGCTGTAAGAAGCGCATTGTCTATGATATATAAAATGTCAACTATCTGTAAAACTCGTCACAATCAAGATCGAGAGGGCGAAACTTTGTTCCTATCATTCATTGTAAATTAAGAAGCAAAGTTAAATAAATAATGGTTCCCCTTTACTAATCAAGATCATTTGGTTGGGTTTCGTTGTGCCGTTAACAAGTTCTGTAGGACGGACTCGTTGTTAGGAAGATCAACAAATTCCTTCAGAATGGAGGTTGGTGACTAAGGACTTCGACGGAAGTTATTTTACCCCCAATAGGGCTCATGATGGAAGAACCCAATCACACGATAGCTATACCGAGAGGTTCATATTCAGCTTTGATGAATTACCACCATATACTACTAGGTGTTACTAGTGGATTGCAGGATCAATTAGAATTACCTCAATGATCGATAATTCTAATGGATCGAATCAGAAAGAGCTTTGGTCCATTGAAAGGTGTATTGATGATGTCGACGATGGAGATCATGACATGTTCCATTACCATATAGAATTGAATCTATTGGGTTACACAAATAAGAGATTGGGTCTGGATGTCATTTATTAGACTCTCATAGTCTGATTGATTTAGATTTGATCCAATTAAGTTCAAGAAAATCATGCTAGCACACGATTGGACCTAACTTTCTGCTGCATTAGATTTTTTGATTGATTTCGATTCAGTCAAATTGGATTTGGCTCATCCAGGAACCTTATATAGATTTGTCCTAATCTAACTAGATCTTGTCCTAGTTAGATTAGGCCTTGTCCTGATTTTTCATGAAAGAATTAGGACAAGGGGACACCAAGAGTTGGTGGCCCCAACTTTGACTTGGTCTTGCACATAAGAAAGAAAGGAATGGGTGCACACACCCTAGAAATTCTCTAGGAGCGCGCACCCCTAGATGTTTTTTGAGAGAGAGGGTGCATGCCCCTTCCTAGTGTGTGCCCCTTGGAGATAAGGAGGGAGGTTGTGGAAGTCAAAGTTTGTTTCAATTTGAACTCTATTTGAACGAGTCAAACGAGTTCAAATCAATTCAAACTTTGAAGGAAATTTTATCTGTGTGTCACATCACCTTATCTAATAAGGTGGCACATGCCGAGTACCCATTTTGTGTGACAAAAAAGTAAAAATTATGAAAGGAGGCATGGGGCTTTGTGAAGAGTCCTTCTACTTTAACCAAATTAACCCGGTCAATTGCTAAAAGCCCTAGGACTCCAAGTCTCTTGTTTTCTCTATAAATAAGAGACTAAGCCAAATTGTTTGATAATTCAATTGACCCATGGTGAAGTCCTGCTCCTCTTCTCCATGCCTCCTCTCCCTCCTCTAAGTCCTCTCTCCCATGCCTAAGAGTTGGGCTGATCGCATCTTCGAGCATCAAGGTGTTATCTATGCAAGTAGAAGTTAAAGGAGTTCTTGATTGTGTGTCGATCAGACTACTACGGAAGATCAGATCGAAGGCAAGTGAAGGAGATCATTTTTTAATTTTTTAGAAATCAGATCAAGAAGAAGATGACCTCCAGATCTGACCTGAGTTGATATTGGTAGAGGCCAGATGCGTGCACGGCTCAAGTCGAACCTCAGATTAGCTTCAGATCATCATTATGAGTAGATCGTCTACTCAAAAAGTGGTATTTTGAATACCTTAAAGTATTTTTAGTTTTAGATGTATACAATCAGATCTGAGAATCTTTAGATCTGATCTGATTAGAATAAAATTTTTAAAATTTTTGCTTCTTAAATCTTATTCGATCAGGCGATCTAGTAGAACCTTTAGGTACGGCCTTAGTGAATGGGTTTGCTATATTGTATTTTGAGTCAGCTCATTCTAAGACAACATCTTGTCTCTCTATAATTTGTCAAATGAGGTGGAAGCATCTAAGGATGTGCTTGGTTCTTTGATGAGACCTACATTCCTTGGCTGGAATAATGGCCCCAATGTTATCACAATAAAGTGGCGTTATTCCTTCAATTTCAGGAACTACACCTAATTTCATGATGAACTTTTTCATCCAAACAACTTCCATAATGGCTTCACTAGTAGCGATGTACTCTACCTTAGTGGTCGAGTCAGCTACTATCTACTATTTGGAACTTTTTTAACTTACTCATCCACCATTTAGGGTAAATACATACCCTGATATTAACTTGCTATCATCTGAATCAGATTGAGAACTAGAATCTATATATCCCTCTAGTTTCAACTCTGATACTTCTCCATATATTAGAAAAATATCTTTAGTTCTCCTTAGGTACCTGAGAATGTTTTTCACTATCCAATGATCCTACCTTGGATCAGCCCAAAATCTGCTAGATATGCCTAAAGCATAGGCTACATTAGGCCTGGTACATGGCATGGTATATATTATTGATCTCACAGTCGAAGCATAAGGGATTAAACTCATTCTCTTCCTCTCCTCTAGTGTCTTAGGATACATTTTCTTGGAGAGACATATGCCATGACTTAAAGAAAAATAACCTCTTTTACTTGCCTCCATGTTGATGAAGGAAATAGATCTAGGGTTTCATGATCAGATTTTGAAACTTTTTTAAAAATGCGTAGTGGAAAAGATGAACTTATCATATTAATTCATTGATAATACATGAAAGAGATCTAGATCTAGGATCTTGTTACATGATCTAAGCATGCTGTTAAATCTAAAATTAAAAATAATCAAAAGGTAATATTGATCATATCAACATTCAGGCAATTCTAGATCTGATCTAGATATATAAGAGAGATCGTATCTCTCTTACCTTTGCAAGATGAGTTTCTTAACTCACTGATCCAAGGTTGAGGTCGTCGCTCTGAGTAGCACATGCATCCAGCTTCTATAGTATGTCCACATAAGGCCTCGATCGTCGATATGAAGTCTGATGGCCTACCGCTGGATGCATCTGATCTAATCAGATTTGTAGCAAAATATTTTTAAAAATTTTCTATGATCCGATCAGATCCGAGAGTTCTCAAATCTAATTTGATTGATCTAAAATTAGAAGTAAAATAAAAACAAAAATAATGATAATAGTTATCACTTGATCGGATAAACTATTTTTCCATTGTGATGATCTAACGACTGATCCGAGCTTCTAATTGAGCCATGCACGCATCCGACCTCTACCGGTATCAACTTAGATCAGATCTAATATTTTTTCATAGAGACTTCAAGATGAACTTCAAAGGCTATACGTTCATCTCATGAACATCGGCGTCTCTTGCTGATCATCACACCGATGAAACTTGATCTTTGCTCGTAGATTTTGCCTAACTCTTCGGCATGGAAAAGAGGAAGAGAATCAGATGTGGGAGATGTGGAGATGAATATTTTGGCAAGACTTTTCCATAGAGAAATCGCTATGCACAATAGCTTCCATAGGATCCTATTTAGAGACCTAGTCAAGAGTTCCTTCACATATAACTTTGAACAGGTCAAAGTTTAACATGCAGAAGGACTCCTTAACTGATCTCCATGCCCCACCCTCTAATTCTTCTGATTTTATCACACAAAAATTAGAGAAAATGGCATGGAGATGGGAAGATAAATTTGATTGGCACAAGCAACTTATCTCCCTTAGAGTTTGATCCCATCAAGTATGTTTGACCCATTCAAATGGGATTTGAATGGGAAACCTCCACCCTATCCATATGGGGTGCATGGCTAAAGGGGGAGTGCACCTCTTATTCCTCATGTAAATCCCAAGGGGGCGTGCACCCTTAGATAGTCTCTAGGGGGTGCACGCCCCTCTCCCTTTGTTTCCTGCATTCGAGTCAACATTTGACCCTTGTCCTTTTCCATCTTATGAGATTTAAGACAAAACCTTTTCAAGTCCCATCCAGTGGATTTATGTCAAGTCCTAATCAAGTTAGAACAAGCCTTGATCAAACTAGGACTCGATCCTGTCAGATCAAGAAAAATCCATCTAGAAATTTTGGGAGAGGCTTGTCCAAATTTCATCTCATGATTATAGGACAAGCCCTAATCTAGCAAAGACAACCCTTGTCTTGTTCCCATCTTCTGAGATTTAGGACAAGTCTTGATCAGGCCAGGACAAAATTGAGTCAGATCAAGATAAATTCCTATAAAGTTCCCAGATAAGTCTTTTCCAAATAGTTCCAAAAATTAGCAGATCTTGTCCTGTTTTCATCTGATGGATCAGGATAAGCCTAGATCAGGTTAGGATAAGATATTTTTGACCTAGACAAGTTTTAGTCAGACTAGGATAGAGCCATACAAGGCTCTTGGATAAGCCAAATCCAATTTGGCTCAGTCGAGGTGAACTAGAAAGATGATAGAAGGAGAATATTAGGTTCAATCGTGTGCTAGCATGATTTTATTGAACCTAATTAGATCTAATCCAAATCAATCAAACTGGGTTAGCTCAATTGATGGCATCTAGACCCAAACCATTGTTTGTGTGATCCAGTTAGGTTTAGTTCTATTTGGTAATGGGATATGTCGTGATCTCCATCAATGACATCATCGAAACATCTTTTAATGGACCAAAACTCTTCCGATTCACCCAATTAGAATCATCGATCATCAAGATAATTCTAATTGGTTCCAAAATCCATCAGTTATACCAAGCAGTATATGGTGGCAATCCAGCAAAATTGAATAGCAAACCTCTCGGTGCAGCTACCTGTGTGATTGGGTTCTTCTATCATGAGTCCCAATGGGATTAGGGTTAAGGTAAACTCGTCAAACCCAACACTTGTCAAATGAATGAATCATTCGAATCGAGTTCGATATGAAATACTAATAGAAATTCCTTTCTATTATTTCACACTACCATGGCCATGGGTTTTAGGACTCGATCTTATATTCATCATAGGACTACTCCTCTACCGAGGTTTACAGATCCCATCTTGGTGCGATTTAATTCCTATAATAAATATGCTATAGCCAACATACACCTCAGGATTCCGAATGACTAGGAGATCGAGTTATGGTGTAGTCAAACTATAATATCCTCAAAATGAACTATCAATGCACCTCAAGTAAAAAAACTAGACACACGCTGTAGCATCGAGCTAGTCATCGATGAAAAGGTATGCTCCCTTATGACTACTTGAGGTGGTCATACTCAGTGCTCTCGTTCTCTAATGAGTACCTATACTCTCGCTTCGATGTCTCCACAATGTAGACTCAAGACTTATCTATCCTAAGTAAGCGATCATACATCAATCTTTCAGATCAATCACCATCCTCGTGATGATCCTATGATCGTGAGCAATTTATGAGTTAATTATGATAACACATGCATTAAATTTTTAATTCTTGAGAATATGTGTTATCATGCCTATTAACTTAGTGCATGTATTTCAGACACTTTAATACACAATGTAATAGAATAAATAATTCTTTAATTAATTTTAAGTCAAAATTATGAAAATGCTCCTATAAAGTATTTAACAAGTATCAACCAATTTGGCTTCTAGAACACATATCTAACAAACTCTCACTTGACCTAAAGCCAATTGGCTGTAAATCTAAGTCCCATCTTCTTAAGGTGGGCTTGGGTCTTCTGCTAGCATAAAGGCTTTATCAGTGGGTCAGTCGCATTATCTACAGTATTGACTTTCTTGACCTTGACGTATTCCTCTCGAGGTAATCATGGATTAGGTGGAACCATCTTCTTGGAACTATTCCAACTTACAGTACCACCAGTGTATAAGAATAAACTTTTAGACATCGACTTTCGATCATCTTTATCAGACATAGAGTATGAGTTTACATAGCCCTGGATCTAGAGTTCACCATGCTAAATCTCTTCAGCACCTCCTCTATGTGAAAGGCCCATCATCCTCTTCAATCTATCCCTATAGACCTAAAATGAAGGATGCCTTACCTAGGTCTTTCAGAGAGAATTTCTTAGATAACTATGCTTTGACCTATCTCAGTATGGAAATATCATTTCCAATCAGGAGAATGTCATCCACATACAATATGAGGAAGATAACAATGCTCCCAGTGACTTTCTTGAACACACTTGATTTCTCCTCATTCTTGATTAAACCAAATGATTTGATTACATCAAGCATTCCAACTTCAAGATGCTTGCTTGAGTCCATAGATGGACCTTTGTAGCTTGTAGACTTTTGTGATCACCATCAATGGATGTGAAAATAAATGGCTATTTCATATAAATATCTTCCTCAAGATATCCAATTATGAACTCCATTATCACATCCATCTGCCATATTTTGTAATTAAAATATACTGCAATGGCAAGCAATGTGCGGATGGATGGCCATTGATGAGAAGGTAACCTGATACCTTTTCATCACTAACCTAGTCTTGAATGTCTCCACATTCCCATCCGCACATATCTTTCTCTATTTATACCCAATAGGTACTATATCTTTAGATGGATCTACCAAGATCTAGATTTAGTTCGAGTGCATCAAGTCAATCTTTGACTTTATTGCCTCTTACCAATTCTAGGAGTTGATATCTAATATCGCCTCATCATACGTTCTGGGATCATCACCATGAACCCATTTTTCATGAGAAATATTTTCTCTACATCCTCTAAAATAGTACCTAAGTACCTTCAGGAGGATGAAAAATTCTATTTGACCTACGAGATGGAGGAGGTAGTGAATTATGGATCGGCTCAAACTAACTAGGTTCTTGAGGTTCCTTGGCTCGTTGCTCTTTGGAGACTTTCTTCTTGAACCTAATCTATCTTCCAATTTCACCATCTTAAATAAAGTATTTTCAAAAATGGTGTATCAACCTACAATCACATTATGATTTTTCGAAAGATAGAAGTAATATCCTAATAACTCTTTAGGATATCTAATAAATCGAGCTCTAAGAAACCTAGACTCTAACTTATCCACCGTTGGACAACCGTAATTCTGAGATGACTCAGACTTGGCTTCTTACCATGCCATATCTCATATACAATGGTAGGTACGATTTTAGATGGAACCCTATTAAACTATGTTCCTAAAGAAACTCAGGAAGATTCATGAAGCTCATCATGGACAGACCATATCTAATAGGATCTATTTTCTCCATTGTAAAATTCCATTAAATTGAGACATTCTAGGCGAAATTCATTATGAGACTATACCATTATCCTTGAGATAGTCCAAAAATTTTTGACTAAGGTATTCACCTCCTCAATTTGATCAAAGAACCTTAATGAACTTTTTGGTTTGCTTTTCTAGTTTATGTCTGAATTTTTTGAACTTTTTAACAACTTCAGACTTATGTCGTATCAAGTATACATACCCATACCGAGATAGATTATCAGTAAAGATAATAAAGTAGTCATAATTACCTCTGGCCAGTATATCGAATGGGCCACACACATTTATCTGTACTAGGGCAAGTGGGTCTGTAGCCCTTTCCCATGTCCCATAAAAGGAAGCTTGGTCATTTTGCCTTGAAGGTATGATTCACAAATTGGATATGACTTGAAAGTCAACGGATCCATTAGTCTAGATTTCTCCAATTTGTTAATCCTATCTTCATTTATATGACGTAGCCTATGATGCCACAATTATCTTTCATTAACACTATCTCTAGATCATTTTGATCCTATGGCATTCACATTTTGCTCGATAGACTCAATGACGAGCATTCCTTCAGAAGGTCCTTCTTCCTTCTTGTTCTTCAGGCTAGCTAGGTACGTAGGACAGTCCTACTTTCAATGGCCATCGAAGTTGCAGTGGAAACACTTTTTCTTCTCTGTGGCCTTCTTCTTTGGATCGCCGTTCTTTTTTTCTTCTATTTTCTGCTTCTTCATAGACTTCTTCTTTCCAAAAGACTTTCTCTTGAAAGAAGTCTACTCCATAGCTAGAACTGAGCCCTTTGAACCCTTCAAAGTTTGCTTAGTAGTAACCAGCATATTTATTAACTTGGCCAAGGTGCTCTGGAGCTTATTTATATGGAAGATGATAAAGACCTACCCATACGAATCAATCAAGGACTGCAGGATCACATCAATCTGCAGTTCCTTGTCCATCAAGACTCTAAGCTTCTCAAGCTCTTTAGGTTTTTGATCATTTGCCAAGCAATAATCTTGGACCAACTGCCCATCATGCATTTGCAGCTTAAAAGATCTTTTCAAGACTTGATAATGTCCTGTGCGACTCTATTCACCGAACAACTCTTTCAGGTGCGCTAATGTTTGGCGAGCAGTCCTAATGTCTTCATGTTGGTGTTGTAATTCTTCTAACATTAAGTCCAACATGTGGTACCTTACTTTGTTATGATCATCAGATCACTTCTCGTGAGACGTTCTCTGATCAGCAATCGGACGGGCTAGTAAAGGAGAGATCCTGGTCCAATACATAGGTCAACATTTTCGAACCCAAAATAATTTTGAAGTTCTTTAGCCTGAATCCTTGTAAGAGGTCTTAGGATTCAGGCTAGGAATTTTGATGCAGACATTTTTCTATAAAGAGTCAAAATTTCTAATTAGACTTGTAATTTGACTCAACCAATTTATTTAGGAACTTTATTTTTAAACAAATTAGGCTTCCACTATTTTTTTGGATCCTTACACTCTCTTAGTAGAGATGCAAAAATCTTCGTGATCATTGATTTCTAGTAGGTGGTGCGGTCCTACTGACTGGCTCACCACCTCACTTAATAGTTATTGGTGATGGATCAACCGATGAGTGGACAACTTTTATCTAATATTTCTCTAAACATGGTGCACCCAAACTTAATCTCTAATTCATGAAGCTCACTGTGCCCAGAATATTACTCCACTCCTTAGTTAAGTCAAACCCATCATTTGCATAAATTGGATTACTGATTGGATCCCTCATCATATCTAAAATATTGAGCCCAATCCATCCTCCAACCCATAGCATCCAATGTCTAATAGACATGGTTGTGTCTACTCGGTGCAACTGAACTACTATTCCCAATCGAGAATAATCAACCTCGGAAAGGACTTGCACATCTACAATGGTGGAAGACCTAGGACTTAATATTTTCTTAGGGATATTTGATTTGGTCTCTTAGACTCAACTAGTCATAACATTTATGACTAATCTAGTGGCATGGGTTAGCTCGAATCATTAGCCACCTCAAACTAGAACTGAAATGATTCAATCAGCCAGGTAAGTAAGATCAGTAGAAGGAATATGCCATTAACTCATCATGAACGTATTCAGATCAAGTAGCTTCCAATTAAAGTCCACTGATCGTATTTACCGTACTTAGACACTGTCTTATCTGATCAGAATTGATCGGATTAGCTTACAATCCAGACTTGAACCGTAGAGCTAAATTAGATCGTAACTTAATCGACCACATGTGACTGTGAGTCGATCTTGATCCAGACTTAATCCTATTAGGCTGGTCAAATCGAAGCACTCTTGGTTTCACCTAATCAACTCTTGATTCGGTTTGATTAACCGCTATACCTAATTGAGCTTCCCACACCTGAACCCATGATTTATGAAGGTGTCTTAGATTTAAAAAATTCATAATTTTAGACCTAATTAATTTTATAAACTTAATTCTTAATTAAGTCCAAGGGTTCAATAACAAAATATGGATAAAAATCCTAGGGTTTCAGGATCTAGGATTTTGCAAAAAAGTAATTTTTTGATTTTTGATTAAAGACAAATGCGCAGCGCCCCTATATGTAATAAGAGCATCCCATCGAATGAGAAGAGAGGGTCTTTAAACCCTTCTTACTCTTATGACCAGACGGCCAAGGAAAATGCCTTAATCAGAAATATGAACTATAGTATAAAACTATTAGATCTAAAGCATATAACTATTATATGATTAAGATCTAATCAATACATGTTTTGCATACATCTCACGTATCAAATTTAACATTTAAATTTATGTTTCAGATTTGATTACATCTGATGTAATATCTAAAAATAAAACTTTAAATGATCTCATCATAAAAATTTTTAATCTAGACTACTCATGGCATAGATCTATGGAACTAGTCTAGACATGCATTGCATATATCATACATATGAAATTTTTAAATGCATCTCATGCTTTCAGATCTAATTATGTTACATATAATATATAAAATTTAACTAATCTAATCACATAATCTTCAAAAAATTAAATGAACATTTCATAAAATTTTTGATCTAGACTATGAGATTAAACTAGAGATCTAGTCTAGATATATGCTGCCTATATCATATATATCAAAATTTTAAATTAGACCTTATATTTTAGATTTGATTACATCTAATGTAACATCTGAAACTTAAATGATTAAATCATAAAAATTAAATCAGATCTAATAAAAAATATATTTGAAAACTATCATGATATGGAACAACAGATCTAGACTAGAACATGCATTATTTATGTCAAACATATATATTTAAAACATGCAATTTTTGATTTTAGATCAGATTACATCCTATGTAATATCTGAAAATAAAATAATTAGATCATAAAAAATAATTTTAGATCAATCTAAAGATAGATCTGGAAGTAGCAACCTAGCTCTGATATCAGTTGAAGAAAAAATTAGATTTTCCTGACGCAGGATGCATCTGATCGGATCAGATTTGCACTGAAATATTTTTGAAAATTTTTTATAATTCAAAAAAATTTGAGAGTTCTAAGATCTGATTAGATTGATAAAAAATTAGAAGTAAAATAAAAATAAAAGTAGTGATAACAATTATCACCTGATCGGGTAAACTGTTTATCCATTGTGATGATCTGACGACTGATCCGAGGTTCTGATTGAGCTGCACACATGCCTGGCCTCTACCGATATCTACTTGGATTAGATCTGAAAGTCTCATCCTTCTAGATTTAATCTTCAAAGATTAGATCTGATGTCTTTCCGTAGAGACTTCAAAACAAACTTCGAAGGTTGCGTGTTTGTCTCACGAACATCATTGTCTCTCGCTGATCTTCACCCTGATGGAACCTGATCTTTGCTCGTAGGTTTTGCCCAACTCTTAGGCATGGAGAAGAGGAAGAGAATCAAATTAGAGAGGTGTAGAAATGAATATTTTGATAGAGCCTCACCATAGAGAAATCACTATGCACAACAGCTTGCGCAGGGCCCTATTTATAGACCTAGTCAAGAGTCCCTTCGCATATAACTTTGAACATATCAAAGTTTAACATGCAGAAGGACTACTTAACTGATCTCCATGCCCCACCCTCTAATTCTTCTAATTTTGTCACACAAAAAATAGAGAAAATGGCATGGAGATGGAAAGATAAACTTTGATGGGTGCAAGCAACTTATCTCCCTTAGAGTTTGATCTCATCATGTATGTTTGACCCCTTCAAATCCCATTTGAATGGGACACCTCCACCCTATACATATGGGGTGCATGGCCAAAAGGGGAGTGTGCCCCTTATTCTTCACATAATTCCCAAGGGGGCTTGCACCCTTAGATAGTCTCCAGGGGGCGCATGCCACTCTTCCTTTCTTTTCTGCATTCGGATCAATATTTGACCCTTGTCCTTTCCCATCTTATGAGATTTAAGACAAAACATTTTCAAGTCCCATCCAATGAATTTATGTCAAGTCCTAATCAAGTTAGAACAAGCCTTAATCAAACCAAGACTTGGTCCAGTCAGATCAAGAAAAATTCATCTAAAATTTTTGGGAGAATTTTATCCAAATTTCATCTCATGATTTTAGGACAAGCCCTAATCTGGCAAAGACAACCATTGTCTTGTTCCCATCTTATGGGATTTTGGACAAGTCTTGATTAGGCTAGGACAAGATCTAGTAAGATCAAGATAAATTCCTACAAAGTTTTTGGATAAGCCTTGTCCAAATAGTTCCAGAAATTAGTAGGTCTTGTCCTATTTCCATCCGATGAATCAGGACAAGCCTAGATTAGGTTAGGACAAGACTTTTCTAATCTGAAAAAGTTTCAGTCAGACTAGGATAGAGCCATACAAGGCTCTCAGATAAGCCAAATCTAATTTAGCTTAGTCGAGATGAACCAAAAAGATGACAGAAGAAGAATATTAGGTTCAATCATATGCTAGCACGATTTTCTTGAACCTAATTGGATCTAATCCAAATCAATCAAACTGGGTTAGCTCAATTGATGATATCTAGATCGAAACTCTTGTTTGTGTGATCTAGTTAGATTTAGTTTTGTATGGTAATGGGACATGTCATGATCTCCATCAATGACATCATAAAATAGCTTTTGATGGATCAAAACTCTTTCGATTCATCCAATTAGAATCGTCGATCATCAAGATAATTCTAATTGATCCCAAAATTCACCAATGACACCTAGCAGTATATGGTGGCAACCCATCAAAATCAAATAGCAAACCTCTCGGTATAGCTACCTATGTGATTGGATTCTGCTATCATGAGTCTCGATGGGATTAGGGTTTAAATAAACTCATCAAACCCAACATTCGTCATATGAATGAATCATTCAATTTGAGTTCGATGTGAAATACTAATAGAAACTTCTTTTATTATTTCACACTACAATGGCCAAGGGTTTTAGGACTCGATCTTATGTTCATCATAATAGAAACTACTCTTCTACCAAGGTTGATAGATCCCATCTTGGTGCGATCCAATTTCTATAATGAACATGCTATAGCCAACATTCATCTCAGGATTTCGAATGGCTAGAAGACCAAGTTATGGTGTAGTCAAACTATAACACCCTCAAGGTAAACTATCGATGCACCTTAGATCAAAGAACTAGACACTCGCTGTAGCATCGAGCTAGTCATCGATGAGAAGGTAGGCTTTCTTATGATAAATCGAGGTGGTCACGCTCAGTGCCCTCATTCTTTAATGAGTACCTGTACTCTCACTCCGGTATCTCCACACTATATACTTAAGACTCATCTATCCTAAGCAAATGATCGTACATCGATCTTTCAGATGGATCAACATCGTTATGATGATCCTATGATCGGGAGCAATTTACGAGTTAATTATGATAACACTGCCTTAAATTCTCAACTCTTGAGAATATGTGTTATCATGCTTATTAACTCAATGGATGTATCACAGACACTTTAATATATAATGTGATAGAATAAATAATTCTTTAATTAATTTTGAATCAAAATTATGAAAATATTCTTAGAAAATATTTTATAAGTGTCAGCCAATTTGGCTTTTAGGGTACACATCTAACACTTAGTTCATGTTGTGTCTATCGGCTAGAGCCATCCAGAAGGACCTCATCAAATCATGATTCATGACAATTGCTTCATGAAGGATCGAGCATGGTGCTTAAGATCCGAATTTAGGAGGCACCTACTTATGCATGATCCAAGAAGCTTTTGAACTCCTTAAAGCCACTAAACATGGCCCCCAACGTATCTCGATCGATCATAAGTTGACCACATACACCAAAGTTTCCAACCTACGTTCAAACTTCAACAAAGGGATCTCCACCACCTACAAGTCACGACAAATGATAACTCATCCTTTGTAATAAACTCCAAGGTCTAAGCGGCCCACTACCAGATGGTTATGGCTATCACCATCCATTTGTTATGTGCTCCATCTATAAAAGTGACCCTTTAAATACGTTTTCCTCTAATCTCTCCTCCCTTTCTCATTATCCTAATTTTCTATTTTCTTGAGCACTGCATTCCAGTTGGCTAGAAAACTGACTTGAGCATTGGAGGATCCTGCCCGGGCCAACCACCTTCAGTTAGAATTTTATTTTGCAGGTCCAATTGACTGCCTTATCTTTCCAACTCTAGCTACCTCCGATGTTCTCACAAATTTCTACACCAACAGGATTGGCACTAGAGGAAAGGACTCTAGGCCCTTGTTCTAAAATGAGTTCCCAGTCAATCTTATCTGCTTTCTTCCTCTTCTAATCTCTTTGAATCCATTTCCATTTGATCTTCTTTTACTTTAGAAATGCCTCCAAAGAAGACATCCATCCAGTGGTCTACTACTTCTGCAGCCAGATCTGAGCTAGATCTACCCATTTCGACTCCATCACCAACTCCTCAACCTCCTCCACTGACGGCCATGGTGGATCCAAAGTAGTTTAATTTGCTGATGCAGTAGGTTTGAGGCCTCATTGAAATGGTACAGGCTATGCACCAGCCCAGCCAGAGAGACCTTTGCCAAAACTTCAAGAACAGATGTAGAGAAGCATAACCTAGGTCAGCAGGCTTGAGTAGGGATCCCCTGCTCTGATCATGATTCTTCTCCAGTATAAACTTTTTATATCTATAGCTGGTGGCCCTCTAAGATCCATGGTCAAGATGATGCTCTTGATCAAAAACTTCAGGACATGAACCGACAAATTGAGGAACTCCGTCATGTTGCCTCGGTCTATCAAGATGACATCTGCACCGATCCTCCCTTCTCCGCCAAAATCATGCAAGAGTCCATCCCACCAAACTTCAAGCTCCCCCAGTTTGAGAGTTACGATGGGACTTCTGATTCGATTGACCATCTTAAGGCCTTCCGAATAATGATGCTGCTTCATGGCGCATCAGACGCCATTCTATGCCCAACTTTTCCATCTATCTTGAAGATAGCAGCAAGAAACTGGTACTCGAGCCTTAAGCCAAGTATGATCTTTTCTTTTGACTAGATGAGCAATCAGTTTGTAGCTTATTTCATAAGCAGCCGATGTTTGAGATGAGGTTCAGACTCCCTCATCAACATAAAATAGAAGGAAGAAGAATCTATCTGAGCTTACATCAGCCGCTTCAATGTTGCTGCACTGGAGGTTTAGAACTTGGACCAATCTATAGCAATGGTTGCACTAAAAGGCAATCTTTAGAAGAATGATCTTCTATACTTCCTGGAAAGAAAGTACTCCAAAAATTTTGTTAATATGTTGGCCCAGGCTGAAGGTTATGCCTGAGCTAAGGAGGCCTTCAAATTGAAGGATGATGAGGCCGCAGGAGAGTGATAGATGGGTGAATCCAGCAAGCCAACACCTGAAAAAAAGTCGAATGAAGCTCGACCATGGTCCTGATCTCCTCTCAAGTACAGACGAGCCCAAACTCCTTCTCGAGCTCGTCGGTAGGGAAGTCTGAATGGAATGACCTGATGAAACTCCCCTCCTAGAAGATTCAACAACTATGCTCTCTTGAACGTCTCAAAGATCGAAGTGCTAATGAAGATAAGGGAATAGCTGCCAAGATTGGAGAGAATGCGGACTCATCCAACCTAGCGCAACCCAAATAAGTACTGCCTCTACCATCATGATCATGGTGACGATATTGAAGAATTTATCTAGCTTTAGGATGAGATCGAGGCGTTGATCAAAAGAGGTCAGCTGGATCAGTTGTTAGGCACCAACCAGAGACAAGAGAAGATCATCCAAGAGTGCCACCGTAGCCCAAACCACCTCGAAGAGATGAACCATAAGGAGATCGGTCTCCTCTTGAAATCATCAACACTATTATTGGGGGACATTGGCATGGGGAAGCTAGTAGGTCAGCAAAGCCAGCTATGAAGCAGCGGATTGAAGAACCCATCACCTTCACCGGAGAAGATGCTCAGGAAATTTAGCTTCCGCATAATAACATGGTTGTAATTACTTTAGATATTGCTGATTAAGATATACATCATATTTTAGTTGATAATGGAAGCTCTGCTGATGTCTTATTTTTTAAGTCTTTTTCTAAAATGTCCATACCTGATGGTAGGATGGGTTTGATGAATTGCTCATTAGTAGGGTTCACAAGTGATGCAATGCTAGTGGAAGGAATAATAACGTTTCTTGTGGCCGCAGGTCGGTATCCAAAATAATCTAGAGCTCAAGTTGATTTTTTAGTAGCAAAGCCCCTTCTACGTATAATGCGATTCTTGGTTGACTTGGTTTGAATGCACTTTGGATTGTGGTTTTGACTTACTACCTAAAAATGAAGTTTCCAATAGAGCATGGAGTCGGGGAGGTTAGAGGAGATCAGGCACTAGCTCGGTACTATTATAATATTGCCTTAGAAAAAGGAAGGCAAGTAGACCTTTGTTCGGTGGACAGGCTTGATGCCCGTGATGATCTATCTAAAGAAAGAGGAGAACCCATTGACGACCTTATGGAGATCCCTTTGAATGATGGGAATAAAGAATACACTATGAAGATCGGCTCCAGTCTAAAAGGAGAAGTCAGAAAGTAGCTCGTCATCTTCTTGCAAAAGAATGTAGATGTTTTTGCTTGGTTGCCTACGGAGATGCTTGGGATTGATGCGGAGGTTATGGAACACCACCTGAGAGTGGATCTAAAATATCATCTAGTGAAGCAGAAAAAGCACAGCTTTGCACCTAAGAGGCAGAAAGCTATTATAGACAAGATCGACAAGCTCCTCAAAGTAGGATTTATTCGAAAAGTGTTCTATCTAGACTAGATCGCAAATGTCATTCTCATCAAAAAGGCAAAAGGCAAGTGGAGGATGTGCATAGACTTTACAGACTTAAACAAAGCTTATCCAAAGAACAGTTACCCCTTGCTTAGGATTGACCAACTAGTGAAAGCAACTTTGGACCATGAACTTCTCACCTTCTTAGATGCCTTCTCTAGCTATAACCAAATTTGGATGGCACCAGAGGATGAGGAGAAAATTGCTTTTATTATTGACTATGGTCTTTATTGTTACAAGATCATGCCCTTCGAGCTTAAGAATGCAGGTGCAACTTATCAGCACTTGGTGAATAAAATCTTTAAGGAGCAGATCGATCACAACATGGAGGTTTATGTAGATGATATGCTGATAAAAAATTGATCCTCTCCAAGTCACATTGTAGATCTTGAGGAGGCCTTCAATATCCTCTAAAAGTACAAAATGAAGTTGAACCCTACAAAATATGCTTTTGGAGTAACCTCGAAAAAGTTACTGAGATTCATGGTGTTAGGGCATTGCATTGAAGCCAACATAGAGAAGATCAAAGCCATCTAAGAAATGACCACCCCAAAAATAAAAAAAGAAGTTCAGCACCTCATAGGAAAGGTAGCAGCCCTGAATCACTTCGTTTCAAGATTGGTGGAGCAATGCATGCCCTTCTTCTAAGTATTTAAATAGCCCAAGAACTTCAATTGGACTCCTAAGTGCCAGTAGGTCATTGAAGAATTAAAGAACTATCTCAGTTTGCCTCCACTCCAAGCCAAGCCTGAACTTGGAGAAGCGCTGTTCTTATATCTTGTAGTTTCTCTAGCAGCCATTGGAGCCATCCTAGTCAGAGAAGAAGCTAAAATTTAGAAGCTGATCTACTATATATACAGAATCCTGAGGGATGCAGAAATAAGGTACACCAAATTATAAAAACTAACTTATACCTTATTGATTACAGTCAGAAAGCTCCGATCTTATTTTCAGGGACACACAATTACTCTTCTCACTGATCAACCCATTAAGGCAGTTCTACATTGGCCCGATACCTCAGGGAGAATAGCAAAATCGGTGATCGAATTAACTATGTTTGACATCAAATTTCAATCTCGATCATCTATTAAAACTCAAATACTGATCGATTTTATAGTAGAATGCATTATTCTGGATGAAGCAGAACTTGAGCAAAATATAGCCAATGTGCCATGGTGGCTGTTGAGCTCCATTGAAGAAAGAGTAGACCTCCTTGAGGGCTTCTGGGTCCTATATGTGGATGGTTCATCCAATGCTTCTAGCGCAGGCATGGGTCTGATCTTGGTTAACCTCAAGAAAATCATCATCGAATATGCACTGCATTTCAAATTTTCTACAATAAATAATGGGGCGGAATATGAGGCTCTAATTGCAGGATTAAAGATAGCCAGAGAACCGGAGGTAGATTGGCTCCAGGCTTACAGTGATTTTCAGTTGATAGTTGGATAAGTTAGTGGCAATTATGAAGCTCAGGAGGAGAGCATAAAGAAATATCTAAAAAAGATGGGGAGCCTGACCTTAGCCTTTAATAGTTTCAACATTCAACAAATCCCAAGAGCAAAAAATGCCAGGGCTAACCTTCTCTCCAAGTTAGCCACCCTAGCTTCAAATGAGCTACCTAAGAAAGTTTTCTTCGAAGTTCTAAAGTGTCCGAGTTTGGAAGAGCCCTAAGTAGTAATGCAAGTTGATCATGAGCCTAGTAGGATCAATCCATTGATTGCTTATCTCAAAGATGGACTCCTTTCCAAAGACCACAAAGAAGCTCGAAAGCTAAGAAATCAAGCTTCCCGCTACATTTTATATGAAAATAAGTTGTACAAGAGATCATACTCATTACCACTTCTCAAATGTCTCCGATCTTTTGAAGCTAATTATGCCTTGAGAGAAGTTCATGAAGGAACATGCGAAAATCATCTGAGGGTGAGATCCTTATCATATAAATTACTTTGACAAGGATACTATTGGCCAAAAATGCACCAAGATGCAATGGATTATGTGTGGAAGTGCGATGGATGTTAGAGAAATGCAAATATTCAAAGATAGTGGGCTTCATAGCTCACATCGTTAAGTGCTCCTTGATCGTTTGTGTAATGGAGGATGGACATAATTGGGCCTTTTTCCATGGCACCTGGATAATGAAAGATCCTGTTGGTAGCCGTAGATTATTTCACTAAGTGGGTTGAGGCCGAACGTCTGATGAAGATCACTGAAGCCAAAGTAAAAGGCATTGTCTGGGAATCGATAGTTTATAGATTTGGTCTACCACAGACATTAATCACTGATAATGGATGCCACTTTATAGGAGTAAAGTCCATCGAATTTTGTAAAAACATGAATATTTCTTACCACTTCACATCAATAGCTCATCCACAGGCAAATGATGAGACTTAAGTAACTAATAGAATTTTGCTTCAAGGAATAAATGCCAGACTCAAAAAAGCAAAAGGAACTTGGGTGGATGAATTTTATCATGTACTCTGAGCTAACAGAACCACTCAAAGGTTATCAACTGGAGAAACATCTTTCGCATTGGCTTTTGGTATAGAGGCAGTCATCCCAATCAAGCTCAAACTTCTTTCAGCATGAGTTGAAGCTTTTAGTGAGTAGAGCAACTCACAGGATCTCAAGACAAACCTCGATCTATTAGAGAAAAAGCAAGAGAAGGCTTAAATTCGAATGGCAGCCTACACGCAAAAAGTAGTCCACTACTATAATTTTAGGATTAGAAGCAAGGCATTCAGAGTAGGAGATTTGGTGCTTTGGCGAGCAGATATTTCACAATCTTAAAATCAAGGAAAGCTTGCCCCGAACTGGAAAGGCCCCTACGAGTTCGTAGAAGTAGTCTGATCAGGAACATATTATCTGAAGGAGCTTAGAGGATCAGCACTCCCACAATCATGAAACTCGGAGAACTTATGAATGTATTATCAATAATCTTGCTTTAATAAAATTTTCTTATTTCAATATTATTTTTCTTTCGCATAAACTATATGATGGCAGGAAATAGCTTAACCAAGCTCCAACCTTAAACAAAGTAGAAGACCATCAGTTGTTTAAAATAGAAGGAGGAGAGAGATCCTTTCAACGGTCCTTTTGTGCTCCAATAACTTTATTAGAAATAGAAGGAAGATCTCATCCTAACAAAGGTAAAAGCCAATCATGTCAAGAATAGGAAGAGAACATCGTCCTGACATGGGTCAAAGAAGAGAGGTCCTCTCTGTCGAGAATACGCACTTTTTCCACATGGATCGGCATGGTCGCCAGTGATTAGCCAAGCAACAAGGAAGTACTTCTTAAAGATTTCTATTAAAGCACGATCAAACAATTTAAGGAATAGAGAAGAAGAGATTTTTAGAAGAAAAGAGCTTTTTTTCAGTATATTTTGGCCTCATTACAACCTTGACCTATTTTCAGTATATATATTTTACAAAGGGTCAAACTCAAGCTCATAGAAAACTCTCCAAACCCAAACAATCCACGTACACAAAATAATATCCCACGAAAACTGAGCCAACCCAGTTTCAGATAGAGCCGGCTAACCTATGACTAGGTTAACTCAGTCCCAAACTGAGCCGACTCAGTTGTGTACCATGTCAACAGTCCAAAAATACTGCTTTCTATTTGAATTTTTCTCTGAGAGCTAGTCGATCTAGTGCTGGACTGAGCTGGCCCAGTTCTTAACTTAGCTGACTTAGTCACAGGATGAACCAGCCCAATTTCTGAACTTTGCTAGAAGAGTTGATTTCTCTTTCAGCTCGCTTCCATCTTCCCATGACCTATCTTCTCATGTTTTCAAAACTTGGGAGTACCACTTCTCATGCTTTCAAGTCCTTGTGAACTCATCTCTTCTCAACAGACCCATCTGTGCCACACATCTCTGAAAGCTATCTTTGGGGAGTACTTTCATGAGTGCATAAGATTGATTCTCTTTGGTATGGTCATTCATCAGTTTCATTTCATCTTCCTCCACCAGCTCTCTGATCCTATGGTACCTCACGTCTATATGCTTTGTGCGTGCATGGTAGACTGGGTTCTGTGCCAACAATAGAGCACTCTGACTATCACTGAATAGTGTAATCTTGCTCTGCTCCACCTCCAACTTATTAATCAGCCTCCTGGCTTCCTTTGCAGCCTCCGTTATCCCAATGTACTCGACCTCTATGGTAGACAAGGCCATGATTGGCTGAAGGATTGATCTCTAAGACACCGATCCATCATATATGCAGAAAAGGTATCCAGTAGTAGACCTCCTTGTATCAAGATCACTAGCATAATTTGCATCAACAAACCCTTCCAGAGGATCTAAACCTTAACACATCTTCATAGATTGTTCTTCAAATCCTTCCGACTGCCCACCAAACACCAAACCGTAATCCCTTGCTCCATGCAGATATCTCAATATCCATTTTAATGCTTTCCAATATTCTTTTCTAGGGTTAGCCATATATCTACTAACCTTGCTTACTACATGTGCTATATCTAGTCTACAACACATTATAGTGTACATCACACTACCTACAGCATTTGCATAAGGGACGCATTTCATGTACTCTCTCCTCTTCTGATTGGAGGCTCTGTAACTTGGAGAGAGACATATGGCTCTGCAATGGCGTCTCTATAGGTTTGGCCTTCTCCAGTCCAAACCTCTTTAGAAGCTTCTGGACATACTTTTCTTATGACAAATGGAGCACTCCTTTGCACCTATCTCTACAAATCTTCATTCTAAGGATTTTCTCAGCTGGACCCAAATTCTTCATCTTAAACTTAGATGATAATGCCCTTTTCAACCTTTTCACAGCATCCATGCTTCTACTAGCTATGAGCATATCATCTACATACAATAATAGGTATCGGACATCCTCCTCATCTACATCTTTGACATAGACACAATAATCATGTTCATATCTGCTGAAACCCAGGCTCAAGATAAGCTATCAAACTATCGATACCACTAACGAGAGGATTATTTCAAGCCATACAAAGACTTCCTAAGTAAACACACCTTTTCTTCCTATCCCATCTCCATGAAACCATCTAGCTACTTGATATAGATTTTTTCCTCCAAAGTCCAATGAAGGAAGGCCGTCTTCACGTCCATCTATTCTAATTCCATGTTATGCTGTGTCACTAGTGATAGCAAAACTCGAATAGATGTATGATGTACCACGGGAGAAAAAAACTTTTGTGTAGTCAATCCCTTCCCTTTGTGAGTATTCTTTTGCTACCAGCCTTTCTTTGAATTTGACTCCACCTTATTCTGAAGGTGCTTCTTTTTTTGTGAACACCCACTTTGAACTAATAGATTGAGCACCCTCTAGAACATCCACCAGCTGCCATTCTGATTCTTCTCAAGTGATTCCATTTCTTCCATCATGGCCTGTATCCATGAATCATGATTGTCACTCTCCATGGCCTCTGCATAATTCTCTGAATCTCCATTAGCAGTGATGAGTGCATAAGAGATAACTTCATCAATGCCATATGTAACCAGCCTCCTAATAGTATGTTGGGGCTTGTGCAAAGCTACTTCCATTAGCACATCTCTGCCTGATGTCTATGGCTGCTCCTGCACATCTGTCTGAACTGTTGGCCCTCCATGTTGATTTTCAATTTGAGACAATACTTTTTTGCCTAGCTCCACCTCAACAAAAATACACCTGTAAGTGGATGTAACCTGCAAGCCATCATTTTCTGACTGGCCACCACTGTTCACCTTTGTTTCTTCAATTTCATCTATCCTAGACCTCCTCAAGATGCTCTTCTCATCAAAGATAAAATCCCTACTGATCATTGACTTCTGTGCCTGAGAGTCCCACAGCAGGTGTCCCTTGACTCCTAATGGATACCCTATGAACATCATCTTTTGAGATTTTGAATCCAATTTGCTTCTCTCGATTGCCTCCACATGTGCATAGGCTGTGCAATCGAAGACTTTCAGATGGCCAAGCTCCACCTTCTTTTCACTCCAGACCTCCTCTATAATCCCTCCATCCAACTTATGATGAGGGGACCTATTCATAAGAAACTAAGAAAAAATTAGAGCATCACCCCAAAAGGACTTTGGGAGTGACGTTTCCAGCATCAAACTCTGCCTTCTTGGTCAATGTCCGGTTCATTCTCTCTACGACACCATTTTGCTGGGGAGTCATCTTCACCATGTAATGGCGTTTGATGCCATTTTTCTCACAATACCTCCTAAACTCCAGGCTAGTATACTACCCTCTATTATCCGACCTTAGATACTTCACTTGTCTTTCTGACTCCTCTACTTCAGCTCTCTATGCTCTGAACCAGGCAAATACCTCTGATTTTTCCCTGATCATATAAATCTACACCTTCCTTGAGAAATCATCAATGAAAGTGATAAAGTATTTTGCCCCACCTCTAGCTGATATGGGAGCTGGTCCCCACACATCCGAGTGCACTACATCCAGTACTCCCTCGCTGGGCTTGGTACTTCCGGCAAACTTCACCCTATGTTATTTGCCTAAGATGCACGGCTCATAAAGATTTATGCCCTCCTTCTTCAGGGCTGGGATCATATCTTTTCTGCTTAGTTCAATGAGCCCATGGTCACTCATATGACCCATCCGATAGTGCCATAGCTGATATAAAATCTGCTCCACTTGTGAAGCTGCTAGCACATCTGCAATATCATTTACCACTGAGCCTTTCATTCTATAAAGATTGTTGCTCAATCTTGTATCTCTCATCACCACCAAAGCTCTCTTAGAAATTTTTAGACATCCACTCCCAGCCTGACTACTAAAAGCATAACCCTGCTCCTCTAAGTAGCCCAAAGAAATCAAATTATTTTTCAACTCCGGTACATGCCTGATATTTGATAATGTATGAATGATTCCATCATACATCCTCATCTTGATAGAGCCAATTCTAGCTACTTTGCATGGATGATCATCTCTCCAAGGCTGACACTTCCACCATCAGCCTTCTGGTAGGTAGTAAACCACTCCCGATGAGACGTATAGTAGTGCAAGCATGCTAAATCCAATATCCACATAGTATCGCACTCTGTGGATCCATCTGGTATAACTAGCAGGTCTTCTTCACTGCTCACAAAAGCTGTATCATCTTCCTTGCTGGCCTTTTCTTTTTTTAATCTCAAAAGGAGACAATCTCTTCTCAGGTGTCCAGGCTGATGATGTTTATAACATTTCAGTGTCATCTTTCTCTGATCGCGAGACTTTGACCTGCTCTTGGATTTTTCTCTTGTCTTCTCCTTTGATTTTTCCTATCTTTTGTTCACAACCAAGATCTCAGATTTAGGATCTTTCTTGCATATCTTTTTTCTTTACTCATTTGATCTGAGCACACCAACAACATTTTCATAGTTTAGGATCTCCTTCCCATAAACTAAAGTTGTTATGAGATCATCATATGAACCTGGGAGAGAACAAAATAGTAGCAATGCTTGATCCTCGTCGATCCTCACATCCAAACTCATCACCTCAGAACACACCTGATTGAATCTTTGGATATGTGCAACAAGATCTCTACCTTCGGACATCCTCAGACTATACAGCTGTTTCTTCAACCATAGCTTATTCATCATGTTCTTCCCTATGTATGTGTTCTTCAGTCTCTCCTAGAGCCCCTTTACCATAATTTTTGTGCAAACCTTGGGCAAAACCAGATCGACCAAACACATCTAGATTGTGCTAAAAGTAATTTTCTCTAACTCTTTCCAATCCTCAGCATTGATCTTTTCGATCTTTCTTTTATCAAGATCTTGTAGATCCTCTGCTGAACCAACAAGTCCTTTACTCTTTGCTACCATAGGATAAAGTTCCCCTTGCCATCGAACTTCCCAAAATCCATCTTGAATCCACTTGATCCCATGACTTCAAACAAGTCAAGAATAGATCCCTAATACCCTTCACGATCACACACTCCAGCAAAACTATCCTTCAAAGAAGATCTAACTAGCCCTAGATCCTCTTTCCAAACTTCTGTATCACCATTCCTCCGTGTAAACAATCTCCACCTCAATCAAGAGACAACCACAAAGCAAACAAAAAGTTTTAGGATAAAACCTAGTGCAATAGATCCTGAATGTAGTAAACCCTAGGTGTCTTTCTTCCTTCCATGCAACACCACTCTGATACCAATTATCAAAAATACACACTCTTCCCACATGGATCGACATGGCCACTGGTGATTAGCCAAGCAACAAGTACTTCTCAAAGATTTTTGTGGAAGCACGATCAAATAATTCAAGAAACAAAGAAGAAGAGAAGAAGAGATTTTCGAGAGAAAAGAGCTTTTTTTCAGTATATTACAGCCTTATTATAATCTTGATCTATTTTTAGTATATATACTTTACAAAGGATCAAGCTCAAGCTCGTAGAAAAGCTTCCTAAACTCTAACAACCCATATATACAAAATAATATCCCACAAAAATTGAGCCAGCCCAATTTCAGACTGAGCCGGCTAACTTACGATTGAATCGAATGTACCATGCCAACAGCCCAAAAATGCTGCTTTCTATCTGAATTTTCCTTTGAGATCTAGCCGATCCAGTGCTAGACTAAGCCAGCCCAGTTTCCAACTTAGCCGGCTTAGTCTTAGGGTAAGGCGGCCCAGTTTTTGACTTTACTAGCTTTCAGCTCACTCCTATCTTTTCATGATCTGTCTTCTCATGTTTTCAAGACTTGGATGTGCCACTTTTGAGCTCACACTCTCAACGGCCCTTTCATGATCAGATGATCTTATTAGCAATAGGAGAAGAATCTCATTCTAAGAAGGATAAAGGCTAACATGTCAGGAACAGGAGGAGAACCTCATCCTGATGTAGATGAAGACCTCTGATTGTTTAAGATTGGAGGAGGGGAGAGGCCTTTTCAATAGCTCTTTTATGCCCCAATGACTTTATTAGGGATAGGAGGAGGACCTCGTCCTAATAAAGTTAAAAGCCAACCATATCAGGAGTAGGAGTAGAACCTCATCCTAATACGGGCCAAAGGAAAGAGACCCTCTCAATGGCTCTTTCATGTTTCGATGATCTTTTAGAAATAAGAGGAGAACCTTGTCCTAACAAGGATAAAGGCTAACCATGTCAGAAATAGAAGGAGAACATCATCCTTATATGGATGAGGACCTTTGTTTGTTTAAGATAGGAGGAGGGGAGAGGCCCTTTCAACGATCCTTTTCTGCCCCAATGACTTTGTTAGGGATAGGAGAAGGACCTCATCCTAATAAAGATAAAAGCCAATAATGTCAGGAATAGGAGATCCTCATCCTGACATGGATCAAAAGGAAGAGGCCCTTTCAATGGCCCTTTTGTAACCTGATGACCTTCTTAGAAATAGAAGGAGAACCTCATTCTAACTATTTTGAAAAATATGTCTCAAAGTCAATCATCAACCTATTGACAGTTGAGCTACTTTATATTTATAATTTATTCATTAATAAATAAAATATATTTTTGATATTTTTCATCATAAGTATTCATCTTCTAACGAACTTCATTGTTGTGATGAAGTCCTGAGGACTATTTAGCTTCGATAAAGAGATGATTTATTGATTAGTCCTTAAATTTATTCATGATCAAATGATAAGCTATTAATAAAGATGACAGCATCTATCGAGCATAGGTCACTGTATGCCATATAGGTTGATTGTCCTCTTAACCAAGGAGTATGGAGATACTGGTATGGCATATAGATGAGATTTATAGGTACATCATCATTGAATGTGACCAACTTTAAAGCATTCTACTATCAAGAATATCTCTGATGGGATATAGGTATAAGTGTCCCTTTAACCTGAGAACATCTTAGTGACCTGCAAGCAACTCACTATGCTTTAGTATCGAACTAACCGAATTTCTAATTCAGTAATGAAAGACTTTTGGGCATAGTCAAGTACTTATGAAGTTAAAGTATGATCAAGATGGAATTGACCACCCCAAGAGTTAGACAAGAATGAATCATTGTATTTCAATATAGCAAAACCTTGACCATGGTAATCCATTAGGTGGATTTGATATTTTGAAATACAATGTGAACAACCTGATCAGAGTTGATAGTTGAACTCTGAGGTATCCTACGAGCATTTTGGTCAAGGGGATGAATTATATGAAAATTATATCCGCATGGGTTCTAAGGATGTTGTTCTACACATTCGACCTATCCGATTATCAGGTAACATTGCTAGATGGTCGCTTTGATTGATATAGAAATTTATTTCTATGCTACTGGCTTAGGTTTAGACCTATGAGGTCATACATATTAGAGCTCACAATCTGATCGGATGGTTGATCAATGATTAAGAATCATTCTAGGGTTAAACAATCAATACGATTGGTATTTAACCTAGTGCAAATATTGCAGGAGGATCGATTAGCAATTAGATTGCTAATAAGTCAGAGGGCTGAGATTAAGTTTAATTAAATATCATTTAATTAGATTTAGTTTGGACTTGATTGGATCAAGTTCAATTGACTTATTGGATAAGCCAAGTGCAAGAAAGAACTAGTCCTAGTCTAACTAGGACTCGGGTCAACCCAATTTTCTAATTTGATTAGAAAATTAAATTAAAATTTAATTTAATTTAATATAATTTAATTAAACCTTTAAATAGATTAGGGTCTTATTTAATTGAGTTGATTTCCTCTTGATTTTATTTGGTTAAAAGATCTTGTTTGACCAAGTCAAAATAGGAGTCGTAGTGTGACTAGGACTTCCTAACCTTGTGCTATCTTAGCCCGCGCCACCTTAGCCCATGCCCCCCACGCCCATTTTTCTTTATTTTGTACATAAAATCTCATTTCCCTGATCATCATGCACACCCCTCTCTCCCTTCTTTTCTCATAAGGCAATTTGTTGGAAGACCAAGTCAAAAGGAGAGTTAGTTTTGCTTTAGGATTCTTTGAGATAGAATCCTTGTTGGCCAAATCTTCTCTCCCTTGTGTGCTACCCCCTCTCCTATTTTTTCTCCACTATTTCCATGGTGAGAAAATAGAATTTTATGCATTCTCCCTTGCTAGATTCATAAAAAAAATTAGAGGAGGGGCACCCAAGAGTTGGGCGCCCCAACCACTTGCCAAATCTAGTCTTGCCTTGTCTAATTTTTAACCTAGACAAGTGAACAGAGCTTTTGCAAAAATTAGAGAAAGAGGTATTGTTGTTAGATATATGTGCCCTAGAAGCCAGAATTGGCTGACACTTGTAATACACTTCTAGGGGCAAAATTATAATTTTGACTATAATTAATGAAATGGGTTATTTTCTATCACACATGTGTATTTAGTGTCTGTGATACATCCTTTGAGTTAATGGTAATGATAATTCATATTTTCAAGAGTTGAAAATTTAAGACATGAATAATCATTATTAACTCATAAACAGCTCCCGACCATAGGATCATCACGAGGATGGTGATTGATCCGGAAGGTTGGTGTACGATCGCTTCTCTTTAGTAGATGAGTCTTGAGTCTACGGTGTGGAGACACCGGAGCGAGAGTACAGGTACTCGTTAGAGAACGAGGGCACTGAGCGTGACCACCTCGAGTAGTCATTAGGGAGTCTACCTTCTCGTCAATGACTGACTCGATGCTGCAGTAGTGTGTCTGGTTCTTTGACCTGAGATGCATCGGCAGTTCACCTTGAGGGTGTTATAGTTTGACTACACCATTACTCGGTCTCCTAGCCATATGGAACCCTGAGGTGTATGTTGGCTATAGCATGTTCATTGTAGGAACTGGATTGCATCAAGATGGGATCTATCTACCTCGGTGGTAGAGGAGTAGCCCTATGATGATCATGAGAATCAAGTCCAGAAAGCCCATGGCCATGGTAGAGTGAAATAATAGAAAGAGTTTCTATTTAGATTTTCACATTGGACTCGAATCGAATGATTACATCATATGACAGAGACTAGGGTTTGACGAGTTCACCTTAACCCTAATCTGATCGGGGCTCAAGATAGAAGAACTTGAATCACACAGGTAGCTGCACCAAGAGGTTCGCATTCAGCTCTGATGGGTTGCCACCATATACTGCTAGGTGTCACTGGTGGATTTTGGGAGCAATTAGAATGATTTAGATGATCGATCATTCTAGCTGTTCGAATCAGAAGAGTTCTGATCCATCGAAAGGAGTTTCGATGATGTCTATGATAGAGATCATGACATATCCCATTACCATACAGAACTGAACCTAACTGGGTCACACAAACAAGGGTTTGAATCTGGTGATCATCAATTGAACTGATCTAGTTCAATTGATCTGAATGAGATTCAATTAGGTTCAAGGAAATCGTGCTAGCACTCGATTGAACCTAACGTTCTTCTTTTACTATCATAAATAAGTTGTCCTGACTGAGCCAAAGGAGTTTGTGCTCAATCAGAGGCCTTCATATGGTCTGACTGGAGGTTGTCCAAGTCAGAATAGGTTGTCTTATTTGTAAGACATTACCTGCCATTTTTGGTCACCTGCCATTTCTTGTTCTTTGACTTTGGTCAAAAGTCTACCTTTGACTGGTCAAACGTTGACCATTGACCCTTTGACTTTTGACCACATGTCATGCACCTATTGGAGAGCTGGTGGGGGCTTGTCCCCCTGCCAGAACCTGGCAAGGAGAAGGGCGCACGCCAAGGGTGGCGTGAGCCCAAGTAGGAGGCGCCTAGGAGTCCTTGTTGGACAAGGACTCCACCTCCCTTTAGGATTCCAATTCAGAGTTCTACTAAGAATCCAGTTTGACTGGTCTTAGGCGCCCTCTAAGGAGGAATCCAGGGGTCTCTTTTTCAACCAATCAGATTTAGATCTGATTTCACAAAGGGTTGTGATTGGTTGAGAGGAAGAGGAGTTGGATCACAAGCTTAGGTCTATAAATAAGACCCTGCGCCCAACCCTAATTCCAAGTAAGTCTTATTGAAAGAGATTTCCCACGTCCAAGGCTGCCTCTCCCCTCCTTCTCCACGCCATACTCTCTTCTCCCCTTGCTCTCCACGTCCAAAAGTGTTTTGGACTTAGTTTGGTGCGATTCAGATCAAGGAAAGGCGATCAAAAGCAAGAAGGCTGCGCTGCTGCAAAAGGACGACTGCAGATCTTCAAAAGAGTTTTGAAGATCCTCCAGATCAGATCCAGATCTGATTTTTGGAGGTGTGATAGAGAAGAAGAGGTTCTCCAGATCCAACCCGAGTGGATACCGGTAGAGGCCAGGCGCTTGCGTGGCTAAGATCCAGAACCTTCCGCTGCAATCAGGATCATCTACAGGGTAATAGGATTACCCAAATCAGGTAAATTAAATTTGATTTAATTTATCTTATTTTATTTTATTTATTAAAATAATAAGAATCAGATCTGAAACATATCAAGATCTGATTAAGATCAAGAGAAAAATTTTTGAAATATATCTCTTGATCTAATCAGATCTGGACGAACCTGGACCGGGAAATCAGGATTTCCCTTCAACTGGTATCAGAGCCATGGTTCTAAAATTGTTTAGATCTGATTTTAATTTTATTTTAATTAAAAATAATGTGATTTCAGATGTCACATGAGATGTGATCAGATCTGAAATCAGAAAAATTAAAATTAAATGATTTGGATCTAAGAACATGAAGATATGCATGACTAGTTCTAGAATAGAATAGTTCTATAGAATAGTTTTGCATGTCTTTGATTTAATATGATTAAATCATATTTTAGATCTTCTTATTTACTATTTTCTGATATTATAAGTGTTATAATAACATCTGATAAACAGCAAATAAAAATTATTTAATTTTAAATATCATATGAGATATGATAGATGCATGACTAGACTAGTTGTAGAATAGTTCTACATAATTGTCTAGATTAGAATTTATTTTGATTAGATCAATTTAAATCTAATTTTTTAGATTATTATGTGATAATTTAGATCTGAAAACATGCATGATTATGATACATGAGATGTATGCAAAATATGCCTTGATTAGATCTAAATTTGTATATGAGATATATGATATAGATCTATAACTGTTTTGTAGATTTACATGTTCCTGATTAAGGCGTTCCTCTTGGCCGTCCGGTCATAAGAACGAAGAAGGGTTTAAAGGCCCTCTCTTCCCATTCGATGGGGTGTTCTTATGACGTGTAGGGGTGCTGCGTGTTCGTCCTTAATCAGAAACCCAAAACTTACTTTCTGCAAAACCCTAGATCCTGAAACCCTAGGATTTATTGTGCATATTTTGTTTATGAACCCAACTTAATTAAGAATTAAGTTTATGGAATATTAATTAGGTCTAAAATTGAGAATTTCAGATCTAAGACATATTCATAATACTGGGTTCGGGCTTGGGTAGCTCAATTAGGTCTAAGCGGTTGATCAAACCGAATCAAGAGTTGGTTAGATGGGATCAACAATGCTTAAATTGACCAGCCTAATAGGATTAAGTCTGGGTCAAGATCGAGTCACGATCAAGCAAGACCTAATTAGGCTCAGAGGTTAGAGTCTGGATTGTAGGCTAACCCAATTGGTTCTGACTCAACAATTTGGTGTCTAAGGTAAGTTTGGCACAGACGACCGACTGGTTTTTAATTGGAAGCTACTCGACCTGAATGCGTTCTTGTGCGAGTTAACGGCATATTCCTTCCACCGGTCTCACTTACCTGGCCATATCTGTTGACACAGTTCTGATCTGAGGTGGTCAATAATCCGAGCTGACCCATGCCACTAGGTTAGTCATAATTGTTATGACTAAGCCAAGTCTAGTTTAATGAGACCTGAATCAATTCTCCCTAAGAAAAGATTAAGTCCGAGGTCTTCCACCATTGTAGACGTGCGGGCCCTTCCCGGGGTTGATTGTTCTCGGCTGGATACAGTGGCTCAGTTGCACCGGGAAGACGCAACCATGTCTATTAGGCATTGGATGCTATGGGCTGGAGGATGAGTTGGGCTCAATATTCCGGATACGGTGAGAGACCCAATTAGGAACCCAGTCTATGCAAATGGTGGGTCTGACTTAACTAAGGAGTGGATCAATATTCCGGATACGGTGAGATTCATGAATTAGAGACCAAGTTTGGGTGCACCATGATTAGAGAATCATTGAACAAGAGTTGTTCACTCATTGGCTAACCCATCACCAATAACTGTTAGGTGAGGTGATGAGTCAGTTGGTGAGACCGCACCACCCACTAGAAATCATCAATCGCGGAGATTTTCGCATCTCTACAGAGGGAGTGTAGGGATCCGAGAAAATAGTGGGAGCTAATTTGTTTAAAAATAAAATCCCTAAACAAATTGGTCAAGTCAAAATTACAGTATCTAACTAGAATCTTTGACTCTCTACAGGAAAATGTCTGCGTCCAACCCACTGGCACGTATCCTAGACACACATAGACTGACTGGACCCAATTATAAAGATTGGCTCAGGAACTACAAAATTGTTTTGGGTTCAGAGAAGTTAACACATGTTTTGGACCAGGACCCTCCCACCTTACCAGCTCGTCCATCCACTGAACAGAGAGCGTCTCTGGAAAAATGGATTGACGAAGACAATAAGGCCAGATACTACATGTTGGGCTCGATGTCTGATGAGCTCCAGCGCCAACATGAAGATATCGGGACTGCTCGCCAAATGTTGGCTCACCTGCAGGAGATGTTTGGTGAACAGAGTCGCGCAGCCAAATATCAAGTCACGAAATGACTTTTTAAGGCTAAGATGCGTGATGGGCAGTCAGTCCAAGATCACTGTCTGACAATGATCAAGGACATGGAAGAGCTTGAGAAGCTCGGTGTGAAGTTGGACTTGGACTTGCAGAACGATATTATTCTGCAATCCTTGACTGATGCATATGGGCAATTCATCATGAATTACCACATGCATAAACTTCAAAATTCCTTGGCCGAGTTGATGAATATGCTGGTTACCGCTGAGCTTTCTATGAAAGGTTCTAAAGGCTCAGTTCTTGCTATGGAACGGACTTCTTCCAAAAGAAAGTCTTATGGAAAGAAAAAGAAGTCTGTGAAAAAGCAAAAGGTAGAAGGATCAAAGAAGAAGAAGGCAGAACCGAAGAAGAAGGTCGATGGCAAAGGAAAGTGTTTCCATTGCAACAGCGACGGCCATTGGAAGCGGAACTGCCCTACTTACCTGGCCACCCTAAAGAACAAGAAGGAAGGTCCTTCTGGAGGTATGCTCGTTATTGAGTCTAACCTTACGGTTTCTTCTGCATCCAGTTGGGTGCTTGACTCTGGTTCTAGTGCTCATCTGTGCACTTCTATGCAGGGTCTTGAGGATAGCAGGAGGCTGAGGGATGGAGACATGATCCTACGCGTCGGTAATGGAGCAAGAGTTGCTGCAGTAGCCGTGGGAACATACCCTCTGCGATTACCATCTGGTTTAGACTTAGTTTTAAAAGACTGTTATTATGTGCCTGCAGCTAGCAGGAATTTGATTTCTGTTTCATGCTTAGCACAAGAAGGTTATGTGATCACCTTCTTTAAGGACCATTGTAACATTCTTTATGAAAGAAATAAAATTGCAAATGGTTTCCTTGTTAATGGTCTTTATCAGTTGCATATTGATGTACCTGTTTTAACTATCGAGCAAAACGTGAATGCCAAACGACCTAGGGATATAGTCCAAACGACAGATATCTATGGCACCTGAGATTAGGTCATATAGCAGAAGATAGGATTAACAAATTGGAGAAAAATGGGCTATTGAGTCCATTGACTTTTGAGTCATATCCAACTTGTGAATCTTGTCTTCAAGGCAAAATGACTAAACTCCCTTTTGTTGGACATGGGGAGAGGGCCACAGATCTCCTTGCCCTAGTACATACTGATGTGTGCGGCCCATTCGATGTGCCGGCTAGAGGCAATTTTGTCTACTTCATTACCTTTACCGATGATCTGTCTAGGTATGGGTATGTGTATCTTATGAGACATAAGTCTGAAGCCTTTTGAAAAGTTCAAAGAATTCAGACATGAAGTAGAAAAACAAACTGGAAAACCCATTAAGGTTCTTCGATCAGATCGAGGAGGTGAATACCTTAGCCGGGAATTCCTAGACTATCTTAAGGAAAATGGCATAGTCTCTCAATGGACTCCACCAGGAACACCTCAACTCAACGGGGTTTCAGAACGGAGAAATCGGACTCTATTGGATATGGTTCGATCCATGATGAGCTTCACAGACCTCCCAGATTTTCTTTGGGGACATTCATTATTAACTTCAATCTATTTACTGAATAGGGTTCCCTCTAAAACCGTTCCTACCACACCGTATGAGATATGGCACGGTAAGAAACCAAGTCTGAGTCATCTCAGAATTTGGGGTTGTCCGGCTTATGTCAAAAGACAACAAGCGGACAAGTTAGAGTTTAGGTCCTTTAGAGCTCGATTCATAGGATATCCTAAAGAGTCATTAGGATACTATTTCTACATTCCAGAAGACCACAATGTGATTGTGAGTCGACATGCCATATTTCTTGAAAAATAGTTTATTCAAGATAGTGGCATTGGAAAGCAGATTAAGCTTGATGAGAAAGTCTCACAAGCAGAAACGAGCTAAGGACCAAGTGGAACCAAATCAGGTTGAGCCAATAAGAACACTACCTCCTCCACCTCGTAGATCGGAAAGAGTTTCCCGTCCCCCTGAAAGATACTTAGGTATTATTTCAGAGGATGTAGAGGAAATGTTCCTCATAGGTAATGGTGCTCATGGTGATGATCCCAAAACCTACAACGAGGCGATATCAGATATCGACTCCGAGAAATGGCTTGAGGCAATGAAGTCAGAGATCGACTCGATGCACTCAAACCAAGTCTGGACCTTGGTAGATCCACCAGAAGGTATAGTACCTATTGGGTGTAAATGGATCTTCAAGAGAAAGATTGGTGCAGATGGGAATGTGGAGACATTCAAGGCTAGACTGGTGGCAAAAGGTTATAGTCAACGTGAAGGCATTGACTATCAGGATACCTTTTCCCCGGTAGCTATGCTAAAATCCATCCGCACATTGCTTGCTGTTGCAGCCTATTTCGATTATGAAATATGGCAAATGGACGTGAAAACGGCATTCCTAAATGGATATCTTGAGGAAGATATCTATATGGAACAGCCGCTAGGTTTCACATCCAGTGATACTGATCACAAGGTTTGCAAGCTGCAAAGGTCCATATATGGACTTAAGCAAGCATCTCGGAGCTGGAACACTCGTTTCAATGATGTGATCAAAAAGTTTGGTTTCATCAAAAACGAAGAGGAACCATGTGTTTTCAAAAGGGTCAGTGGGAGCGCTGTTGTCTTCCTCGTATTGTACGTGGATGACATCCTCCTTATTGGGAATGATATTCCCATGTTGACATCAGTCAAGATGTGGTTGTCCTAAGGAATTCTCCATGAAAGACCTAGGTGAAGCATCCTTTATTCTAGGAATTAAGGTCTATAGGGATAGACCGAATAGGATGCTAGGACTTTCACAGAAAGATGTACATAGAGGAAGTACTAAAGAGGTTTAGTATGGAAAACTCTAAGAGGGGATTAATACCCTTCAGACATGGTATTCATCTTTCCAAGAAGATGTGCCCCAGCACACCTGAGGAAATAGAACGCATGAGCAAGATCCCTTATGCTTCTGCAATAGGGAGCCTCATGTATGCCATGCTATGTACACGACCTGATATAGCCCATGCTGTGAGTGTCACAAGCAGATATCAGTCAAATCCAGGTGAAGAACACTGGACTTCTGTGAAATGTATCCTTAAGTACTTGAGAAGAACTAAGGATATGATGTTGGTCTTTGGTAATGGAGAACTCCAAGTTCCAGGGATACACAGACTCGGACTTCATGTCCGATATAGATGATCGAAAGTCGACATCTGGCAGACTGTTTGTGCTGGAAGAGTTCCATAGCAAACGGTGATACCATCTCATCCGCGATTACCTTGAGAAAGGTTACGTTGAGGTCAAGAGAGTCAACTCCACAGATAATGTGGCAGACCCACTTACAAAGCCGTTGGGCCAGCAGAAGATCGAAGCCCACCTTGAGAAGATGGGACTTAGACTTGTAGCCAATTGGCTTTAGGACAAGTGGGAGATTGTTAGATATATGTGCCCTAGAAGCCAGAATTGGCTGACACTTGTAATACACTTCTAGGGGCAAAATTGTAATTTTGACTATAATTAATGAAATGGGTTATTTTCTATCACACATGTGTATTTAGTGTCTGTGATACATCCTTTGAGTTAATGGTAATGATAATTCATATTTTCAAGAGTTGAAAATTTAAGACATGAATAATCATTATTAACTCATAAACAGCTCCCGACCATAGGATCATCACGAGGATGGTGATTGATCCGGAAGGTTGGTGTACGATCGCTTCTCTTTAGTAGATGAGTCTTGAGTCTACGGTGTGGAGACACCGGAGCGAGAGTACAGGTACTCGTTAGAGAACGAGGGCACTGAGCGTGACCACCTCGAGTAGTCATTAGGGAGTCTACCTTCTCGTCAATGACTGACTCGATGCTGCAGTAGTGTGTCTGGTTCTTTGACCTGAGATGCATCGGCAGTTCACCTTGAGGGTGTTATAGTTTGACTACACCATTACTCGGTCTCCTAGCCATATGGAACCCTGAGGTGTATGTTGGCTATAGCATGTTCATTGTAGGAACTGGATTGCATCAAGATGGGATCTATCTACCTCGGTGGTAGAGGAGTAGCCCTATGATGATCATGAGAATCAAGTCCAGAAAGCCCATGGCCATGGTAGAGTGAAATAATAGAAAGAGTTTCTATTTAGATTTTCACATTGGACTCGAATCGAATGATTACATCATATGACAGAGACTAGGGTTTGACGAGTTCACCTTAACCCTAATCTGATCGGGGCTCAAGATAGAAGAACTTGAATCACACAGGTAGCTGCACCAAGAGGTTCGCATTCAGCTCTGATGGGTTGCCACCATATACTGCTAGGTGTCACTGGTGGATTTTGGGAGCAATTAGAATGATTTAGATGATCGATCATTCTAGCTGTTCGAATCAGAAGAGTTCTGATCCATCGAAAGGAGTTTCGATGATGTCTATGATAGAGATCATGACATATCCCATTACCATACAGAACTGAACCTAACTGGGTCACACAAACAAGGGTTTGAATCTGGTGATCATCAATTGAACTGATCTAGTTCAATTGATCTGAATGAGATTCAATTAGGTTCAAGGAAATCGTGCTAGCACTCGATTGAACCTAACGTTCTTCTTTTACTATCATAAATAAGTTGTCCTGACTGAGCCAAAGGAGTTTGTGCTCAATCAGAGGCCTTCATATGGTCTGACTGGAGGTTGTCCAAGTCAGAATAGGTTGTCTTATTTGTAAGACATTACCTGCCATTTTTGGTCACCTGCCATTTCTTGTTCTTTGACTTTGGTCAAAAGTCTACCTTTGACTGGTCAAACGTTGACCATTGACCCTTTGACTTTTGACCACATGTCATGCACCTATTGGAGAGCTGGTGGGGGCTTGTCCCCCTGCCAGAACCTGGCAAGGAGAAGGGCGCACGCCAAGGGTGGCGTGAGCCCAAGTAGGAGGCGCCTAGGAGTCCTTGTTGGACAAGGACTCCACCTCCCTTTAGGATTCCAATTCAGAGTTCTACTAAGAATCCAGTTTGACTGGTCTTAGGCGCCCTCTAAGGAGGAATCCAGGGGTCTCTTTTTCAACCAATCAGATTTAGATCTGATTTCACAAAGGGTTGTGATTGGTTGAGAGGAAGAGGAGTTGGATCACAAGCTTAGGTCTATAAATAAGACCCTGCGCCCAACCCTAATTCCAAGTCTTATTGAAAGAGATTTCCCACGTCCAAGGCTGCCTCTCCCCTCCTTCTCCACGCCATACTCTCTTCTCCCCTTGCTCTCCACGTCCAAAAGTGTTTTGGACTTAGTTTGGTGCGATTCAGATCAAGGAAAGGCGATCAAAAGCAAGAAGGCTGCGCTGCTGCAAAAGGACGACTGCAGATCTTCAAAAGAGTTTTGAAGATCCTCCAGATCAGATCCAGATCTGATTTTTGGAGGTGTGATAGAGAAGAAGAGGTTCTCCAGATCCAACCCGAGTGGATACCGGTAGAGGCCAGGCGCTTGCGTGGCTAAGATCCAGAACCTTCCGCTGCAATCAGGATCATCTACAGGGTAATAGGATTACCCAAATCAGGTAAATTAAATTAGATTTAATTTATCTTATTTTATTTTATTTATTAAAATAATAAGAATCAGATCTGAAACATATGAAGATCTGATTAAGATCAAGAGAAAAATTTTTGAAATATATCTCTTGATCTAATCAGATCTGGACGAACTTGGACCGGGAAATCAGGTTTTCCCTTCAGGTGTCTAGGTGAGAGAAAAGAGAAGAAGAAGAAGGTCTTCTTCTAGGGCTATTTTATTCTTCATCTCTCCTCCATCTTTTGAGTTTTTCCTAAGAGAGTCTCAGATTAGAAAACTCTCCTCTTTCTTCTCATATTTTGGAGAGTCCATGTTTTGAAGAAGAGAGCATCGGATCAATCGTCGAAGAAGGATCAGCATGGTACTAGTATGCTATGCTGATTTTCTGCATCAAACTTCAGATCAGAGTTCGTAGGCTCATGTGGACGACTCCTAGAGACTGGACGCATGTGCGGATCATGACTTCATCCTCAAGTTTGGATCAATATGTTAGAACATCTAACTTACATAGGTAATAGATCTGATCTATTGATTTCATACCTGCATTAGATGTAGTGTAGATCTAGATTGATGTGATCAATCTTTTCTTCTCCTTTATGTTTTTAATTTTTGATTTAATATCATGCCTTGATCATGTAATAGATCTAAGATCTAGGTATTTATATATTTATTTAATTAAATATTTAATTTATTTAAATTTTTTGTTGCCTGATCCTGAAAAAGTTCCAAGATCTACCCATGAAACCCTAGATCTGGTTCCTTTAATTGGTATCAGAGCCTAGGTTCTTATTACATGATTTTTATGCATGTATTGATTATTTCTTAGATTATATCTATTTTATAATCTAGTTATTAAATCTAAAATTAAAAATCTAGATCTTGTGAACTGCCATAAGGTTGTCTTGCTGTAAGGTTTACCCATTATAGTGAAAAGATAATCCTAGTTTGTGATGATTTGACTCTAATAATAAATTTATTAGATTTAATTTAATTTTATTTATAATTTAATAGATTTAAAATAGTTTTAGATCTAAAAATAAAATATTTTAGATTGCACGGACTGCCATAAGATTGTCCTGCTGCAAGGTCTACCCCTTACAGTGGAAAGGTTGTCCTAATACGTGCTGATCTAAAATATTGATCATAAAATTTTAGATTAGATTTAAAAAATTTTATGATCTGATTAAAAATATTTTAATTTAATTTTAATCATCATAAATATGTTAGATTTGATCTAGGATGATTTATGATTGATTATTATTGAAACCATTTCAATTACATGAACTTATTTAGATTAGATCTAAAGTAATTTCATGTTTATTTTACTTGCATATTGATTATAAATCAAACATGCAATTTGATTGATAGAATCATGTTATAAAAATATTTTACAAACATAAAAATTATTTTAAAAAAGCCAAACCCCAACCCTCAGCCCAAAACTTAATTAATAATTAAGAAGTTATTTGATTAGGTTCTAGGATTGTAAATTGAAGATCCTATGACATGAATCATAACACATTGGGTTAATGGGTTACTAGAGATTAGGTCCATTAATTGATTTAGATCTAAGGTTAGATTAAAGAATGGACTTAACTAGAGAATTGACTAAATCTAATCAATTATTATCTTAGATTAGGTCAACGATTCTTTAGATTAATTACAATAGTTATAGTTGGTCAAATCCATATCTTTAACAAGAATCAAATGGATCTGATTCTTCGCTAAGAGGTCTAGCTCGAACTATTAGGTTGATCTAATCAAGACTAATTAAACTAGTTGGTGTCTAAGATAAGTTTGGCACATACGATCGGTGGTTTTTACTTGGCAACCCGCTTACTTAGTCATTTTCGATGGTGTCTAAGGCAAGCTTTGGCAGATCCTTCCACCGATCTCATTTACCTAGCCTTCTTGGTGAGATTGAGTTTTGATCAGATTACTTGACAATTTGAGTTGACCCATGTCAACTAGGTAAATCAGTATGTCTGATTTAGGTGCTCCTAGACCAGCTTGTTAGTGGTCTCCCTTAAACTGACTTGGTGAAGCCAATGGGAGGATCATGATAAGTTGGTTAATCTGACCTACTCACTTCTATAAATAAATCCTCTAAAATTATTAGATTCCTAAAATGAAATAGTTATATGATAACTAGATCATAGCCTTCCATTAAAGTGGATGATAATAGGTGCATCAGTTGGATAATCATTGGAGGTGTAAAGGCTTGGTGCTTATCGGTTGATGGAATTATCATTCATTATATGATCTCTTGGATACATCTTTCTAAATGGTGGTCAGGTGGGCCAACCAAAGTTGGGCCTAATCATTCATTGGTTAGATGGGCCAAGTATGATCATATTAATAATTGGACCTAACTGGACCCTTTTTTGAGAAGGCTAAAGCCAACTGATCAGGGGCTGGGGCAAAATTTAGTTATTAGAAGTTATTTGGAGAAATAATTGGTTATGAACCTATCCTTAGATTTACATGGATGGGCCAACCAAAGTTGGGCTCGTGTACAGTCTATGTGGATTCTAGTACCCACTAAGAAATTACGATAATTCCTCGCATTGGAGGTAGAGGCTACCAATTTGAATAAATAGTGGAAGAACCTTTTGATTAAATTCTAAATCTTTAGATTTAATCAATCAATTACTAATTAGGTTATATTTTTTTTTTGTGCAGATATGGCCACTTTCTTATTGCTTTGATCATTATTGGACAATGATAAGTTGGTGGGACCCAACTTCGATAGCTGGTACCGAAAGTTGAAGATAGTCCTGGAGCATGAATGGATCCTATATGTGCTGACGAATCCTGCACCTGAGGAGCCAGCTGCTAATGCATGTAGAATAGTCAGAGACACTTACCAGTATTGGCTCAGTGATCGGACCATGGTGCACTGCATCATGCTGGCTGCTATGAGCGATGAGTTTAATCACAGATTTGAGACAGCTCAGCCAAAGGACATGCTTCAAGTGTTAGAGGATTCCTTTGGCACATCTGATGACACGGAGAGGCACAAGACTAGTTGTGCCATCTTTAATGCCGCAATGTGGGATGGTGTCTTTATCGCTGATCATGTATTATACATGATCGAGCTGACAGAGCGATTGAGCAAGCTCAGCTTTTTCTTACATAAATAGCTTGGAAAAGATGTAATACTGAACTCATCGCCCAAGTCGTTTCTCCCATTCCTTACTCATTACAGAATGATAAATCCTGAAGTAGACTACCACGGGTTACTGGGGTTACTTCAGAACTTTGAGAAGGATCACCAACTCCATAAAGAGTCGGTGAACTTAGTGGGAGATTCCTCTTCTGGCTCTCAATCCTTTAGGAAAGAAAAGAAGAATAAGAAAAATAGGTAAGAAGGTACATGTTCGGACTGGGACATCTGTGCTGGGCCAGACCAGGAAGATCAAGCCTGATAAGGGTCAAGCTGAATGCTTCTTTTTTAAGAAGTGGAGGCATTGAAAAAGAAACTGTCCTCAGTACATTGCCTCTCTAGATCCGAATAGGTAGAGAAAGAAGCAAGCTGTTGCAGGGCAAGGTATTTGTATGATAACTCCTTGCAATTTCTCTATTTATGATATTACTAACTAGATATTGGATACCGGTAGCCCTAAACATATTTGCAATTCATTGCAGGGGTTGTAGGTCAATAGGAGATTTGAGCAAGATGAAAGATTTCTAAATATTGAAGATGGAAGACCAGTTTCAGTTCTAGCTTTAGAAATTTTGAAACTTGTATTTGAGTTCCATACCATTGTTCTTAGTGATTGTCACTTCTGTCCCAGTTTCTTTTTAAATATCATTTTCGTAGGCCTTTTGGCCAAAAATGATTAGAAAATTTCAATAAACAAATAAGTTTATAATATCATTATGAATGGTGTTACTGTTTTCTCTGGACATTTGAATAATGGTGTGTATATGCTATCACAACCTATTAACATAGTCTATTCAACTGGCAAGAACCCTAGATTAGATAGTGTGTCAGATATCTACTTGTGGCATTGTAGGCTAGGTCACATAAATAAGAATTGGATAGATAGGTTTACTCAAGAGGGAATCCTCGAAGTCAGTGATTGTGAATCACTTCCAACTTGTGAATTCTATATTCTTGGTAAAATGACAGTCACCTTTTACTAAAAAAGATGAAAGAGCCACTGAGCTTTTAGATCTAGTACATACTGATGTATGTGGACCAATAAGCACAAGTGCCAAAGGTGGATATGTCTACTTCATTACTTTCACAGATGATCTATCCAGATATGGATATGTCTATCTGATAAAACATAAGTTTGATTCTTTTGAAATATTCAAATGATTTTGAAGTGAAATAGAAAAATAAACTAAAAAGAGTATTAAAACTCTTTGATCTGATCGAGGAGGGGAATACCTTTTCGATGAGTTTCTCACATATCTAGGAGAGAACGGGATTCTCTCCCAATGGACTCCTCCAGAAACACCACAGTATAATGGTGTGTCTGAAAGGAGGAATCGAACTCTGTTAGATATGGTCCTATCCATGATGGATTTTGCCAGCTTATCGATATCCTTCTGGAGATATGCACTCGAATCGACATGTTATCTGTTAAATAGGGTTTCAAATAAGTCTGTAGTTAAGACTCCATATGAGATATGGATAGGGCATAAGCTAGCACCTTCATACTTTAGGATTTGGGGGTTCCTGGCTTATGTCAAATGGTTAGTTATAGATAAACTTGGACCTAGGTCTGACAAGTGTACATTTATAGGATACCCAAAAAGGATAAAAGGATACTATTTCTATCATGCTGATGAACAAAAAGTGTTCTTCAGCCTTAGGACAACCTTTTTGGAAAAGAAATTTCTTGGTGAAAGAATTATTGCCTCTAAGGTTGAACTTAATGAAGTTCAACAGGTAGAAAAACCGACACCTATAACTGAACCAAAATCCGATTTGATTGGATCAAATTTAGAGTCCAATGTACCTGCACCATTAAGGCATTCCGATAGAGTACCACATCAGCTAGATAGATACTATGATTTCTTGATCCGAGATGGTGATCCCATTGAACTCGATGAAAATGATGAGGATCCGATCACCTATATGGATGCTATGTAGAGACTTGATTTTGAGAAATGGCTTGAGGCCATGAAATCCAAAATTGAGTCCATGAAGGTCAACGATGTGTGGACATTGGTTGACCCATCCGAAGGGGTTAAACCCATTTGGTGTAAATGCATCTTCAAAAGAAAGAGGGGCATAGATGAAAGGTGGAGACCTATAAAGCTCGTTTGGTTGCCAAGGGATATCATCAACATTATGGTATTGACTATGACGAGACATTCTTTTCGGTGGCAATGCTCAAGTCCATTCGGATTATGCTTGCAATTACTGTCCATCTAGACTATGAGATCTGGCAGATGGATATGAAGAGAGCTTTTCTGAATAGAGAGTTGACCAAAGAGGTGTATATGATACAACCTGAGGGGTTCACATCCATAGACGAGTCCAAGGTATGAGGCTTCAAAGATCCATTTATGGACTGAAGCAGGCATCTTGGAGTTGGAACATGCATTTTGATAAAGTGATCAAAATGTATGATTTTGTTAAGAATGGAGAAGAACCCTACATTTACAAATGGACAAATGGTCCAGTAGTAGTATTTCTTATTTTATACATGGATGACATTCTCTTAATCGGAAATGACATCTCGCACTGCAGGGAATAAAAGTTTGGTTATCATCACAGTTCTCCATGAAGGACATGGATGAAGCATCCTACATCCTTGGGATGAAGATCTATTGGGATAGATCTAAAAGGATGCTTGGATTATCCCAGTCTATGTACATAGATACTGTGCTGAATAGGTTCAGCATTAAGAATTCCAAAAAAGGCTATCTTCTGATAGGTCATAAAATTTCTCTCTCTAAAAAAGATTATCCGATAACTCCTGAAGAGAGAGAGCATATGAGTAGAGTCCCATATGCTTCAACAGTGGGATCTATCATGTATGCCATGACATGTACGAGACTAGACCTGGCATACTCACTAAGAGTAGTGAGTAAATACCAGTTTGACCCTAGAGAAAATCACTGAAAAGTGGTTAAAGCCATACTTAAGTATTTGAGAAATACTAAGGACCAATGGTTGGTTTATGGTGAGTCAGATCTAAAACTTGTAGAATTTATAGACTCCAGCTTTCAATCTGACTATGATGATAGTAGAAGCATGTTGGGATATATCTTTACTCTGAATGGTGGAGCCATCTGTTGGAAGAGTTCCAAGCAACATACTGTGGTAGACTCTATTTATAAAGCAGAGTACATGGCAGCATCAGATGCTGCAAAGGAAGCTATGTGGCGGAGAAAGTTTATCATCGAGCTCAGAGTAGCACCCTTCCTTGATGGTCCGGTCCTGCTCTATTGCGACAACACTGGTGCCATTACTCAAGCGAAAGAACTAAAGGCACATCAGCAAACGAAGCACAATCTATGTTGCTTTGATCTAGTCTGGGAGATCATGGATCGAGGTGACATCGACCATCAGAAGATTGATGGAAAGGAGAACCTGATCGACCTCGTTATTAAAGCCTGGCAATAAAGGAGTTCAACAACCATAAGTCGAAGATGGATATTAGATACTGTGTCGAGTGGCTGTAGGACAAGTGGGAATTATTGAAAAATATGTCCCAAAGCCAATTGTCAGCTCATTGACGGTTGAGCTACTTTATATTTGTAATTGATTCATTAATAAATAAAATATATTTTTGACATTTTTCATCATAAGTATTCATTTTCTAACGAACTCCATTGTTGTGATGAAGTTCTTAAGACTATTTAGCTTCGATAAAGAGAGGATTTATCGATTAGTCATTAAATTTGTTCACGACCAAATGATAGACTGTTAATAAGAACGACAACATCTATCGAGCATAGGTCTCTGTATGACATATAGGTTGGTTATCCTCTTAACCAAGATATGTAGAAACACTGGTATGGCATATAAGTGACATGTATAAGTACATTATCATTGAACATGACCAACTTCAGAGCATTCTGCTGTCAAGAATGTCTCTGATGGGATATAGGTATAAGTATCCCTTTGACCTGAGATCATCTCAGTGATCAGTAAGCAACTCATTATGCTTTGGTAGTAGACTAATTGAATTTCTAATTCAGTAATGGAAGGCTTTTGAGCACAGTTAAGTACTTGTGAAGTTAGAGTGTGATCAAGATGGGATTGACCACTCCAAGAGTTGGAGAAGAATGTATCACTGTATTTCAATATAGCAAAACCTTGGCCAGGGTAATCCATCAGATGAATTTGATATTTTAAAATATAATATGGACAACCTGATCAGAGTTGATAGTTGAATTTTGAGATATCCTACGAGCATTTTGGTCAAGGGGATAAATTATATGGAAACTATTTCCGTATGAGTTCTAAGGATGTTGTTCTACACATTCGACCTATCCGATTGTCGGATACCATTGCTAGATGGTCACTTCGATTGGTATAAAAAATTATTTCTATGCTACTGGCTTAGGTTCAGATCTATGAGGTCACACATATTAGAGCTCACGATTTGATCGAATGGTTGATCAATGATTAAGAATCATTCTAGGGTTAAACAATCAATATGATTGGTGTTTAACCTAGTGCAAGTATTGTAGGAGGATCGATTAGCAATTAGATTTTTAATTAGCTTAATTTGATTAAGCCAAAGGATTGAGATTAAGTCTAATTAAATATAATTTAATTATATTTGATTTGGGCTTTATTGGATCAAGTCTAATTGACTTGTTGGATAAGTCAAGTGCAAGGAAGAACTAGTCCTAGTCTAACTAGGACTCGGGTCAACCCAATTTTTTAGTTTGATTAAAAAATTAAATCAAAATTAAATTTAATTTAATATAACTTAATTAAGTCTTTAAATAGGATTTGATCTTATTTAATTGAGTTGGTTTACTCTTGATTTTATTTGGTTCAAAGATCTTGTTTGACCAAGTCAAAATAGGAGTCTTAGTGTGACTAGGACTGCCTAACCTTGTGCCACCTTATCCCATGCCCCCCACGCCCATTTTTCTTTATTTTATTTGTGACATCTCCTCTCCCTGATCTTCACACATGCCCCTCTCTCCCTTTTTTTCTCATAATGCAATTTGTTGGAAGACCAAGTCAAAAGGGGAGTTAGGTTTGCTTTAGGATTCTATGAGATAGAATCCTTGTTGACCAAATCTTCTCTCCCTTGTGTACCACCCCCTCTCCTATTTTTTCTCCACTGTTTCCATGGTGTGATAGGAGAATTTTATGTATTCTCGCTTGCTAGCTTCACAAAAAAAATCAGAGGAGGGGCGCCCAAGAGTTGGGCGCCCCAACCACTTGCCAAATTTAGTCCTGCCTTATCTAGTTTTTGACCTAGATAAGGATTCTTCTTTTTCTATAAATTTTGGATGAATTTTGATCTAATTTTTTTCTAAAATATAGAGCTTTGAGAGAGGTTTAGGGTGTGCAAAAATTAGAGGAAGAGGATCCTTGGACGTGTGGGTTCCATAGGTATCAAACTAGGTATCTAGGTTAGAGAAAAGAGAAGAAGAAGAGGGTCTTCTTCTAGGGTTGTTTTATTCTTCATCTCTCCTCCTTATTTTAAGTTTTTTCTCAGAGAATCTTAGATCAAAAAAATCTCCTCTTTCTTCTTATATTTTGGAGAGTCTAAGTTTTGAAGAAGGGATCATCGGATCGATCGTCGAAAAAGGATTAGCATGGTACTAGCATGTTGTGCTGATTTCCTTCATCGAATATCAGATCAGAGTTCATAGGCTTGTGTGGATGACTCCTAAAGGTCGAACGTGTGTGTGGCTCATGATTTCATCCTCAAGCTCAGATCGGTATATTAGAATGTCTAACTTACATAGGTAGTAGATCTGATCTATTGATTTCATACCTACATTAGATGAAGTATAGATCTAGGTTGATGTGATCAACCTTTCCTTCTCTTTTATGTTTTTAATTTCTAATTTAATATGATTCCTTGAACATGTAACAGATCTGAGATCTAGGTATTTATATATTTATTTAAATAAATATTTTATTTATTTAAGTCTTTCACTGTCTAATCCTGAAAAAATTTTAAGATTTATCCGTGAAACCCTAGATCTGGTTCCTTCAAACTAGGATAAAGACAAACCGTGTCAAGAATAGGAAGAGAACCTCATCCTGACATGAATGAAGATCTCTAATTGTTTAAGATAGGAGATAGAAAGATGCCCTTTCAACAGCCCTTTTGTGCTCCAATGACTTTGTTAGGGACAGGAGGAGGACCTCGTCCTAACAAAGTTAAAAGCCAACCATATCAGGAATAGGAGGAGAACCTCATCCTAACTTGGGTCAAAGTAGCAAGGCCCTCTCAATAGCCCTTTTATGCCTCGATGATTTTGTTAGGAACAAGAAGAGAATCTCATTCTAACAAGGGTAATGGCTAACCGTGTTAGGAACTGAAGGAGAACCTCATCCTGACATGGATGAAGACCTTCGATTGTTTAAGATAGGAGGAGGAGAGAGGCCCTTTCAATGGCCCTTTTATACTCCAATGACTTTATTAGGAATAGAAGGAGGATCTCGCTCTACCAAAGACAAAAGCCAACTATGTCAGGAATAGAAGGAGAACCTCGTTCTGACACAGGCCAAAGGAGAGAGCCCCTCTCAATGGCCCTTTCATTCCCTGATGATCTTGTTAGGAACAAGAGGAGGCCCTCATCCTAATAAGGATAAAGGCTAACCATGTCAGAAATAGGAGAAGAATCTCATCCTAACATGGATGAAGACCTCTGATTGTTTAAGATAGGGGGAGGAAAGAGGCTCTTTCAATGTTTCTTTTGTGTCCTAATGACTTTGTTAGGGATAGGAGGATTTCATCCTAACAAAGAAAAAAGCCAACCTTATTAGGAATAGGAGAAGAACCTCATCCTGACATAGGTCAAAAGGGAGAGTCCTTCTCAATGATCCTTTCATGCCCTAATGACCTTATTAGGAATAGGAAGAGAACCTTGTCCTAACAAGGGTAAAGGCTAACCATGTCAAGAATAGGAGGAGAACCTCATCCTAACATGGATGAAGACCTCTAGTTGTTTAAGATCGGAGAAGAAGAGAAACTATGCGAACACACAACTGAAATGAAGCAATCAAAATAATGTTTTCATTTGAATAAGAAGTTTAATACATGGGGAGGCCCATGAGACCAGTTACAAAAGAAAAAAGAGAGAAAAAGATGCCGAAGTCCTATTCGAAGTCGAACTTTAGACTGCCAGCACCGGCCAACATCAAGGACAACTTCAAGTCTTTAATCTTCTCTTCGAGCTCCCACTGAACCGCCAAGCTTTCACTCCACCACATTTTACGCCTCTACGAGTCATCCTCAACTTTCTTCAGCTTCTTTCTCAACACAGCTGACTCGGTCTCTGCATCCTTTATAGCATCTTGTTGATAGACCATCTATATCTTCAACTCCCATACTTTCATTCGGCTATTTCCATCCAAAGTAGACAAGCTCTTCAGAGAGCTCTTTAAAAATAGAACCTCCATCCAAAGAGCTCTTTAAAAATAGAACCTCCATCAAGTCCTTACTCGAATTAGCTCAAGCCCCTTCAGATGACTATCATCGAAGTTGAGCAATCTCATCATCAGCTCTTCGAAGCTTTCTCTTGAGATTGATGATTTGGGCACACCAACGCATCTATATTCATTATAAGAGTCCTCAGCTACCTGTAATTGATTTTGAAGCTTGGAGAACTTCTTTGTCCAACCCTAGCCATATTCCTCCCAATTAGTGGACCACGCTAAGCTTCCTTCAAGTAACCAAATCCTTTCTTGCGTAGCCTTCAACTTAACCTCTAGAGATATTGCCTTGGCCATTAGAGTCCATGCCTTATCACTACCAAGCTTCTTCATCCATTCCAATTCCTTTGTCAGATGGCACTTCTTATTGATGTAGTCCATAGCATTCTTTTTGTGGACTTATCGAAGATGAGTGACTTCAATTGTATCTTCCAAATAATGCTTCTTCAACCTCTGAAGCTTGTCCTCTATCTTTTTCAACTTCTTCTTAGTTTGATGAACCTTCCTCTTCAGGTTCTTAATAATAGGTTTCAGAGGAAGGCCTTGGGGTAACGATGCGGCATCAATAGGAGGAGATGAAACATGATTATCTTCACTATGGGCATTCTAAAACACAAGTGTACCACGATATAAACATAAACAAAAATTTTTTTTCACTAGTTCAAAATGTCCAAGTACAAGAAGGAAACATGAAAAAAAAAATACCATGAAAAGATGTCTCAGACCTCTTGGGGAGTAGTCAAGGAGTTCATCGCGGCATCAGTTGGTCCGAGCTCTTCATTGGTGGGCTCGATAGGGGGGAGGTCGACCGTGGCAGTGGATAGTTCTACTTTGCCCTCAGGAGCTCCTTCATACAAGAAGCCGAGGTCGAGCTTAGAAAACTTGTTGGTTATCCTGTCCTCACAAAGCTCGAACCTCTTGATGAAGGCCTCCTGACCGAACTTGACATTCAGATCCCTTATCTTAGAAGAGACCTTCAACTCCACTACTGCCTAGGCCTTTGCCTTCGAGATCTATTTCGAAACTTGCTCCTTCAATTCAGCAATCTCGACTTCAACTTTCTTCCTCCTCTTTTCTTCCAAAGCCAAGACGGCCTTTAGTTCTTCCAATGTTTGCTCTTCCTTTTTGAGCGCTTCTTGAAGAGCTTCAATCTCAGCAACCTTCTTCCTCGTAAGGCGATCAATCTCGATGGCCTTCTCTTCCTGGAGGTGGCCGACATCGGCTTGATGGTCCTCCTAAGCCTTCAATGCTTCCGACCTCAAGTAGTTCACCATTTTTATGTGAGCAAGTAATTGGTGACCCGATGGCAAGAAGTAAATTGAGTTAGGAATATATATATGCATAAAAGAAAAAAGAGAAGAGGGGAACAATGAAGGGACAAGGTAATTACCTTGAGGAAGTCCTCGAGGGAATCCTAAGTGTGCTACTCATAGTCGAAGTCAGCGATCTTGTCTACCACCTCGGGTAGGACAAACTTGTCAACTAAACTCCTGATGATGTTTCGGTTGTAGAAGAAATTTTCATTCGAGTCCTCATCGCCATTATCGAACTTACTGGGATGAGCATTATGCCAAACTTTTATAGTAGTAGAGTTCTATTTCTCCTTGCTTTCTTCCTACTTCTCCCCTCCCGTAGGAAGCTTTGAAACTCCAACTTCGATGAAAGGGCTCAAGGATCTAGGGAGCACTACGACCGCATCAGTAGCACCCACCTCAATGACCGGAACAACCTCGGCAGCATTAGAAACCTCGAAAGTGGTAGTGGCATTAGTAAGAGCTACAGTGCTTGGTGTGTCAACCCTCACCTTCTTTGAAGCCTTGCTGGAAGCCTTCCCTTTTCTCTTTGTGCTTGGAGCCTCCTAGCAAGCATTTCAACTACCTGAGCATCCATCTCTACAATAAGAAAGGGAGAACAATCAAAAAAAAAAAGAAAAAAAAGAAGAGAAAAGAGAGAAGAAAAAGAAAAAAATTTATGAAGTGTGGAGATATACCGGTAGGATTGAGAGGACTCAAGCCCCTATTGAACAAAGTCTGGTCCTTAAGAAGTTTGGATAGGAGGGGAGCTTGGTCGTTCCTGAGTTTATTACCAGACTCAAGGTTGTCCCTCTCGAGGCTTGGAGCTCATTGGACTGATTCTCTAAGAACCCCCCAGGGAGAATGTCCTAGCTCTAAAGTTGAGCAAGATACAAAAAAGAACCTCTCCTTCTAGTTATGGATAGAAGAAGGTGCACCTTTTAACAGTCCTTTCTTATCAAACTAGGATGAGAAGTACCATCAATCCTTCATAGAAGGATGATGCTTGTTGGCATAGAATCTGATTGATGTCGGAACTGGCTGGAGCTAGAGAAGTCGAGGTCGCTGTCAGGACCTGTAAAAGAAGTCCAAACCAAAGGAGGGGTGGCTCCGACTGGACCCTTCGACGATCAAGTTAGCCCTTCCAGCCAATAGAAATAGAATGCTCAGTAGAGAAAATAGCAGAGTATGAAGAAGAAGAAGAGAGCTTAGAAAGAAAAGCATATCTGAAGGATCTCTTATAAGGCGAAGCCCATAACAAACTAATGGTGACAACTGTAACCGCCTAATAGTGGGTCGTTCGGGGCCACGTGAGTTTTGTTAGGAAGGATGGTGTCCATTGTCATGATGTGCCAGTCCGTTGGGACTTGATAGTTGAAGTTTGGAGGAGGTAGGCACTGGCAGTGAAGAGCTTTGAGATTCACCAATCCCAGAGGAGTTCAGGCTCTTTCAGGATCGTATGTGTGTAAGTGGGTTAATGCTATACGGATAGCTGGATTTACGTAGGCATGTAGGCCTTTCTAGATGATAGCAGTGAGTTCAGCCAAAAGGAGTTCGAAAGCTCTGTGACTAGAGAAACCCTAAAGGGAGTCTATTGGAGGAATCCAAGAGTAGTTCTACTGGATGGAGAAGTTTGGTTGAAGGAGCTGAAATCCAAAAATAATTCTATTGGAGAAATCCAAAAGGAGATCTATTGGAGGAGCAAATATATAACGACGAGTCTCCTTTCTGCTAATACAAGAAGTTCGGATGGATGGTGGTTGATGGGAAGAAAATTATCTGGTGTCTGGAAGGAGTTCAACTGAAAGGAGGTCGGCTAGAAAATTTTGCCTGGAAGGAGTGGAAGGAGATCTGCTCAAAGAGAACCTGCTTATTTATTTCTTTGAAGCTTGGTTGCTTTCTCGGCCATCTGGAGGCTGATATGAAAGAGACGAGGTCCTTTAGCCTACTTGTTCAAAGTTCTTGATGCAGGAATCCCGAGATCTGCCACCCTTAACATATTGTAGGAGTTCGTTTGGAGAGGAGTTCTATTGATCCAGCATTGGTCCAATATTGAATAGCTTGGATGGTTTTTTGTTGGAAAAAGATTCAAAAAGTGTCAAGGTCAGCCAAATTAAGCCATAATTAGACCTCTAAGCAAAATCTACAATGTCTCATAGGTTCTAGGAATATCCGATGGAGCTAAGAATCTAAATGAAGAAGATCGACTGATAGGTTCAGGTTGGCGATTGGCAGTCTCGGCACATGAGCGTAAACTCTTCACTGGTCGGAGTCGGGCATGGATACCCTCATCGGATGGAGTTTTCTCAATGCCAGATATCCTATCGTACTTCAGTAGGAAAGGGTTCACACCCAACACAAGTCTGCCCACTTTCGAGTTCAAAATTTGAGTGAAGGGAGTAAAGAACTATGAGTGCCGAAGTCCTTTTCTCTTTTCGCGCTAATAGAGCAGTTGATCCCAATTCTTTCCACATAGGCACCGAAATTTCTTAAATACGAGGTGATCCAAAAAGACAAATTCCTAAAATTTTCACTGAAGCACTGCTCAAGGAATGGTGTAATAAAGGTTCTGCCCGTTGCTAGTCTACCACTATGATTAGTAAGGCATGCGTCAACCCAAGGTTGGTCAGTGGAGATCCGCAATCATAACCATCTTAGATCCCCATGGCTATTTAAGCTCTTCTTCTTCCATAGGAGCTTCATTTTGTCCGAATCTCCTTCTCCTTCCTTCTAGCTTCCTTCTCCCTTCTTGCTCTAGAGCACCAGGGTCTTCTACCGACTCCTTCAATTTTTGAGGGTTCTCTCCTTCGTTTTCCAATGAGCCTACCATCTTTCCATTCTTTCCAGTCAATTAAGGTTAGTTCCTAAACCTTTCTCTTTGATTATCTATGTCTTTTGGTATTTCTACCCATTTTGTTTCCTCGAGAAAGTCTCAAATTTTATTTTCTTTGATTTTTTGGAGATTTTCTCCATTTTAGTTTGATCCTCATGTCCTCTGAAGAGTCTTGGTCGATTGGTTCTAGAAGTTCGGCTCATTTAACTTTATTGGACCTTCCTCATAAGAACCCTAAGCCTGTAGAAGTACTTCAGCCATCCTTCGCCCCTGATACCATTTCATGTAAACTTCGGTCCGATGATCTTTCATTGATTAGGATCTAGTTTGGTATTCCTTCTGATTATGAACTTGAACTCCCTAGCCCCAGCAATCGAGCCAGCTCTCATCCTCCCAGCAGAAGTTGCTTGTACATTGATACCCTTCGGGCGAGATTTTGGCTGTCGATACCTTCTTTTGTAACTGACTCGTTCAAATTTTTAAACATTTTCATCGCCGCCGTGGCACCAAACTCTTTTAGGTTTATCATAGGATTTCTCTTCTTGTGCATTATGGCCGACGTTCGACCTTCAATCTCCCTATTCCATAATTTCTTCACTTCCAAACGTCACCCGACCACCAAAGACTGGTGGTACGTGTCTTCCCAATTCAGTAAGAAGGAGTTGCTCAAGGGTGCCCCTTCTTTCATTCATAACTGGAAGAAGAAATTCTTTTTTGTTTCCTATCCCTCTCTAGAACTAGAAGTTCCTTCATCGGGGAAAATAAGGGACTCAGTCCACTGAGCTCCTGAGCTTGATAAAGAGGATCGAGATTCAACCGACAAGCTGAAGAACTTTCGAGCTCCTTCAATCTCCAAGTTCCTGGAGGATCAGATCCTTTTCAACTTCGATCTCAATCCTCTCAATCTGATAGGTAGTCCTTTGCAGCCTTCCAACTGTGCATGGTCTCCTTTTCTTCTTTGACTCTGATTTTTTTGTTGTAGAGATGACTACTGAGGAGCGGAATCGCCTGGCCAAGGGGCTCAAATCCCTTAAGTGGAAGGATAGCTCTATGGGGGAAATATCCAAGAAGGCTCGCACTGATGAGTTGATCCCGATCGTGCCGCTCCAGGCCAGGCCCATCCCGAAGTTTGACGCAACTGCACCACCTCCGATCTCATCCCAAGGGGATGCTGCCACCCCACTTCCTGAGCAGCGCAAGGTTGTTGAGAAGAAGAAGAAGAAAAAGGATGTCGTCAAGAAAAAGATGAGGAGGGCAGCCAAAAATTCGAGTGGCAAAGGCTTCGATCTAGAGCGAGCCTCTTTGGATGATCGAGAAGTTGTCCAATTCTTGATGAAGGGCAGCATCCACCCACACATTATCAAAAAAATGGTTAGGATGGAGGATGCTGAGAAATTTAATGAGTCTTTCACTGCCTATCTCGAGATAATCCATTTTTCTGAACTTGTTTGAATGAAGGATGTGCTTTTAAAGTTCTAACTTAATTTCTACTTGTCATGTAGCTGGGGCATTACTTGTTTGCCCACTCAAAGGCTATCGATCTTCGCCAGGCTAAGGCTTCTAAAGCCCAGTAGGAGGTTCAAGCGGAGGTCAAGAGGGTTCGGGCCGAGGTCGATCGTTTGAAGTGGCCCCAAAAATTCAAACTACAGAAGTCGAGCATCTTCGGAAGGTGTCACGGAGAGAGGAAGAAGTTTCTGTAGGGCTTAGGGCAACCTTAGCCCTCTTCGAAGATAAAAGAAAGAAGGCTGAAGAGGAGGTCGACATCGAGAGGGAGAGGGCTGTTGAAGCCTTGAAGCCCTTCAAAGCAATAGAGGACATCAAGATCGCATTCGCCCAGGAAGCCTTCTTGGAGGGGTTCGAGATCTGCATGAGGAGTGTCGCAAAGAACTTTCTTGGAGTGCACCTCAACCTTCTGACAGACAAACCCAATGAGTGAGCCAGTCCATCCAATGCTAGTGCCACTTCCCCCATTGTCAAACCTGCCCTGAGCGCTCCCGAACTTGCAACTGAAGCTCCCAAGCCTATTCCCAAGCCCGACGCCACAAAGGATATACCGACCTTGCCTGTCTCTGCACCGCCAAGGTCTAAGACTTTTTATAAATTTATACTTTTCTTCTCTTTTTCTTTCGATGTATACCGAATATTTTGAGGAATGAAAATGAACTTTCTTTTCTTTATACTTGTGTCTTGGTGGATATTATTCAGAACCTCTCCAGCGATTGTAGTCAGGATCCATCTTCTCCAACTGACGCTGAGCTATTATCCTAAGGTATCCCTCTAAAGCCCATAATCAAAAATTTAAAGAGGGAGATTCATCACTTGAAGAAAAAGTTGAAGAAGGCAGAAGCCAAACTTTGGGGATCTAGAAAGAATGCTTCAGAGGCAACGATTGAGGTCACCCATCTCCGAAAGCTACACATGAAAGATTTTGTATGCTTCAGCATTCGAAAGGATAGCTTCGAGAAGAAAATCACCAAGCTCAAGAAAAGTGCCAGTGACAAATCATGAAAACTAACGGTGAACATCAACTTTCTCGAAGTCGATCTCAAAGTGGTGAAGGAGAAGATCCATCTGCTGGAGGAAAGCTCACCATGGTCTTCCGACAAGGCTCGGTATGAGTGGGATTGGTCGAAGAGGTTCTCTATGCTCCAGAAGTATCTACATGATGCCAAGCTCACTTATGATACCTACTGGTTGGATTGGAGTGAGAGAATATCCCAGCTTAAGCAAAGGCTTCGTGCTGCTAATAACGAAGTAACCCGGCTATAAAAATAACTTGATGACAGTCAACAATCCAACACGAACGGTGGACCAGGGTAGGTTGCCTCCCTAATAAGGACTCTGGATGAGCTTTCAGAAGTAGTGGAGAGGGGGAAGGCTGAGGTTCAACGGTTGATGATCCAGCCATCGTACGAGCAGCAAGCCATCAGAGATGCGGAGGTCGAGTCTGAAGTTTTAAGGAAGCAGCGGTGAGAGCTCGAAGGCAAATTCCAATACGCTAATAAGATGTACATAGATGGTCTATATAAGAAGGAGCTTGAGGAGGAAATCCTTAAGCTGAAGTAGTCTCTTGTAATGGTGAGGGTCAACAGCCTGAAGTCTGAGATTTCCAGACCTTCTTAGGACTTTATCATTTTTTCTTTTTCTTTTTTTTGTACATGATCTCGTGGATCTTCACTTTGTAATGAACTTTGGATTTAATGAAGAAATATTTTCTTCAATCATCTTTTTGCTTTATTTGGATTCAGTGCCAGTTGATTTTTCCATTCCTCTCTTTTACTTTGACTTTCGTTGAAAGGATTGTTGAAAGAGTAGTTTTTCTCCTATCTTTTTATAACTAGAGATTTTTTACTTATGTTGGGATGAGTTTATCCTTTCTTGTTTGATTTCATTGATTCTCCTTCATCCTTTCATCAAGATGAGGTCCTTCCTCCTGCTTTAGGTAACCAAAGGCCTTTGTTTATATCAGGACGAATTTCTCCTCCTATTCTCGATGAGGTTGGCTTTTACTTCTATTAAGGTGAGGCCTTCCTCTAGTTCTCATTATGGCCATTGAAAGATTCCCTCCTCCTATCTTAAGTAACGGGAGGTCTTCGTCTTGCTCATGTTAGAATGAGGTTCTCCTCCTATTTCCATCATGAAAGTAGGGGCATCATTGGGCCGTTAACAGGGCCTCTCCTCTCATCCCATCTTAGGTTAACGAGGTCTTGGCTTTGCTCAAGTTAGGACGAGGTTCTCCTCCTATTCCTAATAGGGCTATAGGGGCATATAAGGGCTGTTGATAGGGCCTCTCCCCTCATCTCCTCTTAGGTTAACGAGGTCTTCGATTTTGCTCATGTTAGAATGAGGTTCTCCTCCTATTCCTAATAGGGTTGTAGTGCATAAGGGCTGTTGAAAAGCCCTCTCCCATCATCTTGTCTTAGGTTAATGAGGCCTTTGACTTTTATCAAGTTAGGATGAGGTTCTCCTTCTATTCCTAATAGGGCTATAGAAGCACATAAGGATCGTTGAAAGGGTCTCTTCCCTCATGTCATTTAGGTTAACGAGATCTTCACTTTGCTCAAGTTAGGATGATGTTCTCCTCCTGTTCCTAATATGGCTACTTTTGATTACTTCAAAAAATTATTTCCTATAATCACATAATTTTTATAATAAAAAATAATAATATTGAAATAGAGGAGTTTTATTGAAGGCAAATTACTTGTAGTATATTCTTAGATTTTCTAAATTCCAAGATCGTGGGAGTGTTGTTCCTCCAAGCTCCTTCAAGCGATAAGTTCTAGGTTGGACGATCTCCTCTACTTCATATGGGTCTTCCTAATTTGAAGCGAGCTTTTCTTGATTCTAAGGTTGTGAAACAGCTGCTAGTCAAAGTACTAGGTCTCCCACTTTGAATATTTTGCCTTTGACTTTAGAGTTGTAGTAACGGACCACTTTTTGCTTATAGACTACGATCCAAACTTTTGCTTTTTTGCATTTTTTCTCCAACAAGTCGAGGTTAGCCTTGAGGTCTCGTGAGTTATGCTGCTCATTAAATGCCACGACTCATGTCGATGGGAGTTTGAGTTTTATTGGGATGACCACTTCTATTCCAAAAGCTATGGCAAATGGGATCTCTCCAGTTGGCAATCTTTGGATAGTTCGGTATGCCAGAAGCACATGATAGAGTTCATCCATCCAAATCCTCTTTGCACTTTCAAGTCTTTCTTTGATACCTTGCAGTAGGGTTCTGTTTGTTACTTCGGTTCTACCGTTTGCCTGTGGATGGATTATTGATCTAAAATGATGGGAGATGTTCAAATCTTCACAAAATTTGGTAAATCTTACTCTGGCAAACTGCCGCCCATTATCTGTTATAAGGGTTCGAGGCAAGCTAAATCTACAAATGATCGACTTCCAAACAAAGTCCTGCACTTTTGCTTTAGTGATTTTTGCTAGAGGTTCAGCCTCAATCTACTTTGTGAAATAATCTATTACCACCAAGAGGAACTTGCGCTATCCCAGTGCCATGGAAAAAGGTTCGAGTATGTCGATCCCCCACTGAGCAAACGGCCATGAGGCACTCAGGGGTCTAAGTTCAGAAGCTGGCTGCCTTTGAATGTTTGCACTTCTCTAACAGCAGTCACATTTTTTGACATACTCTATAGAATCATGGTACAAGGTCGGCTAATAGTAACCCTACCGAAGTAGTCTGTGTGATAAGGATCTGGCCCTTACATGACCTCCACAGATTTCTTCATACACTTTTCATTATACAAAGTCGGCTTCTGAAGGTCTGAGACATCTCAAAAATGATAAAAAATATGATCTTTTATATAGCTTGCCTTCATACAGAACATACCGAAAGGCTTGATTTCTGAGTTTCTGAGCTTTTTTCGAGTCATGAGGAAGAGCTCCATCTTTGAGATAAGCAACCAATGGGTCTATCCAACATGGCTCATGGTCAATCTGCATTACAGACTATTGCCCTTCTAGACTCGGATGTTTCAAGACCTAGAAGAAGACCTCCTTGGTCAGTCAGGGCCAATGTTGCCAACTTTGAGAGAAGGTTGGCCCTAGTATTTTTTGCTCTTGGGATCTGCTTGATGTCAAAACTTTTGAAGGCTAGAGTCAAGCTCTTTACTTTCTTGAGATATTTTATCATGCTTTCTTCTCGAGCATCATAATCGCCATTAATTTGTCCGACCACCAATTGGGAATCACTATAGATGTGGAGTTGATATGCTTTCAATTCTTCAACGATCCTTAATCCTGCAACCAAAGCTTCATATTCGGCCCCATTATTAGTTGTAGGAAACTTGCGCAGTGCATATTCGACGATGACTCCTTCTAGGTTAACCAAGATCAATCCTGCACCTGCACTAGAAGCATTAGATGAGCCGTCTATATATAAGACGCAAAAACCTTCAAGAAGGTCAGCTCTTTCTTTAGAGAAACTCGGTTATAACCAGAGAATATCGACTTCATTCTGTTCAGGCCTGGCTTCATCCAAAATGGTGCATTCAACTATACAATCTACCCAAATTTGGGCTTTTATCGATGGTCGCGGTTGGTAGTGAAGGAAAAAATCCTATTTCCCAGGTCAGGTTCATTCAGATTTGATTGGATCAAGAGAATATTTCAAAAATTTTTACTTTTAGATCTAAATTAGATCTAAGACACTTCAGATATGATCTTGTTGATCTAATAAAATAAAATAAAATAAAATTAAATCTAATTTAATCATACCTTTGTTATGGGTAATTCTATTATCCTATGATGATCTTGATGTTTGCTGAGGTTCTGGATGTAGCCACGCAAGCACCTCGCCTCTATCAGTATCAACTCGAGAAAGATCTGGAGATCTTCTCTTTCTCAATCTGTGCTCCAAAAATCATATTTGGATCTGATCTTGAAGATCTTCAAAATGGCTTTTGAAGATCAGTCATTGTCTCTTGTAGCAGTGCTGCCTTCTTCCTTTCTTATCGCCTTTGTCTTGCTCGAATCGCACCAAACTCGAGCCCAAAAACTCTTGGATGTGGATAGGAGAGAGAGGACCTAAAGGCGGCATGAAGAGAAAGGGAGAGAAGCCTTGTGGCATGGACAAAGGATAGAAACTCTAAATTCAAGGTGCAGATAGGATTTATATAGACCCTGCTGCATCATGCATTGCCACATCATTCCAATCAATCATGGATCTTTGTGCAATCAGATCTAAATCTGATTGATGGGATGACATCATCTGATCCAATCATATTAGAGTCCCTCATAAACCTCCTTAGGTGGCACCAAGACTGGTCAAACAGGACTCCTTGCACCTAATTTGAAACCATGAAGCAACCTGGAGTCCCATCTGTATGGGACTCTAGGCATGATCCTCATGGGGTGCATGCCTAGGGAGGCATGTGCCCCCTCCCTTTCTATCTTTTAGTAGGAGGAAAAAGACCCATATTCTCTCCTATGGGTGCATGACACATGGGCAGATGTCTAAGTGTCAAAGGTCAACATTTGACAAAAGTCCAAGGACAAAATTTAGCAGATGATGGAAAATGGCAGGTGTTGTCTCAAATTTATCTCATAAATTAAGACAACCCTTTTTTGACCTAGACAAGATTTAGTCAGACCATGTAAAGGTTCTTGAGTGAGTCCAAATATATTTGGCTCAATCGAAACAAGCTTTAATGATTGTTGAAGGAGAACATTAGGCTCAATCGTGTGCTAGCATGATTTTCTTGAACTTAATTGAATCTTATTCAAATTAGTTGAACTGGGTTAGTCCAATTGATGATATTCAGATCCAAATCCTTGTTTGTGTGATTCAGTTAGGTTCGATTTTGTATGGTAATGGGATACGTCGTGATCTCTATCATCGACATCATCAAAATGCCTTTCGATTGATCAAAACTTTTCTGATTCAGACAACTAGTATGATCGATCATCCAAATCATTCTAATTGCTCCTAAAATCCATGAGTGACACCTAGTAGCATACGGTGGCAATCCATCAGAACTGAAAATGAACCTCTGGGTGTAGTTACCTATGTAATTAAGTTCCTCTATCTTGAGCCTCGATTGGATTAGGGTTAAGGTGATCTCGTTAAATCCTAATTTCCGTCATATGAATTAATCATTCGATTCAAGTCTAATGTGAAAACCCTAATAGAAACTCTTTCTATTATTTCACTCTGCCATAGCAATGGGCTTATGGACTTGATTCTCATGATCATCATAGGGCTGCTCCTCATCTACCGAGGTAGATAGATCCTCTATTAGTGCAATCCAATTCCTACAATGAACATGCTATAGCCAGCATACACCTCAGGATTCTGAATGGCTAAGAGACCGAGTTATGGTGTAGTCACCCTCAAGATGAACTATCGATGCACCTCAGGTCAAAGAATCAAACACACCACTACAGCTTCAAGCCAATCATCGACAAGAAGGTAGACTTCCTCATGACTATTAGATATATGTGCCCTAGAAGCCAGAATTGGCTGACACTTGTAATACACTTCTAGGGGCAAAATTATAATTTTGACTAAAATCAATAAATAGGTTATTTTCTATCACATATGTGTTTTTAGTGTCTGTGATACATCCTTTGAGTTAATGGCAATGATAATTCATATTTTCAAGAGTTGAAAATTTAAGACATGAATAATCATTATTAACTCATAAATTGCTTCCGACCATAGGATCATTGCGAGGATGGTGATTGATCCAAAAGGTTGGTGTACAATCGCTTCTATTTAGTAGATGAGTCTTGAGTCTACGGTGTGAAACATCGGAGTGAGAGTACAGGTACTCGTTAGAGAACAGGGCACTGAGCGTGAACACCTCGAGTAGTCATTAGGGAGTCTACTTTTCGTCAATGACTGACTCGATGCTGCAGTGAGTGTGTCTGGTTCTTGACCTGAGGTGCATCGGCAGTTCACCCTTGAGGGTGTTATAGTTTGACTACCCATTACTCGATTCCTAGCCATATGGAACCCTGAGGTGTATGTTGGCTATGACATGTTCATTTGTAGAACTGGGATGGCATCAGATGGAATCTATCTACCTCGGTGGTAAGGAGCATCCCTATGATGATCGATGAGAGTCAAGTCCAGAAATCCATGGCCATGGTAGAGGTGAAATAATAGAAAGAGTTTCTATTTAGATTTTCACATTGGACTGAAATCGAATGATTACATCATATGACAGAGACTAGGGTTTGATGAGCTTTACCTTAACCCTAATCTGATCGGGGCTCAAGATAGAAGAACTTAATCACACAGATAGCTTCACCAAGAGGTTCACATTCAGCTTTGATGGGTTGCCACCATATACTGCATAGGTGTCACTGTGGATTTTGGAGCAATTAGAATGATTTAGATGATCGATCATTCTAGCTGTTCGAATCAGAAGAGTTCTGATCCATCGAAAAGGAGTTTTGATGATGTCGATGATGGAGATCATGACATATCCCATTATCATACAGAACTAAACCTAAACTAGATCCACACAAATAAGGGTTTGGATCTTGTGATCATCAATGAACTGATCTAGTTCAATTGATCTGAATGAGATTCAATTAGGTTCAAGGAAATCGTGCTAGCCACTCGATTGAACCTAACGTTTTTCTTTTCTATTCATAAATTAGTGTCCTGTTCTGAGCCAAAGGAGTTTATGCTCAAATAAGAGGCCTTCATATGTCTGACGGGAGTTGTCCAAGTCAGAAAAGGTTGTCTATTTGAAGACACCACCTACCATTTTTGGTCACCTGCCATTTCTTTTCTTGACTTTGGTCAAAAGTCTACCTTTTGATTGGTCAAACATTGACCATTGACACTTTGGACTTTTGACCACATGTCATGCCTATTGGAGAGCTGGTGGGGCCTGTCCCCTGCCAGAACCTGGCAAGGAGGAGGGTGCACGCCAAGAGTGGCATGCGCCCAAGATTAGTAGGAGTCTTGGATCCTTGTTGGACAAGGACTCCACCTCTCTTTTGGATTTCCAATTAGAGTTCTCCCTAAAACCAACTCTTGACTGGTCTTAGGCGCCCTCTAAGTAGGGAATCCAAGGGTCTCTATTCCCACCCAATCAGATTTTAGATCGTGATTTCACAAAGGGTTGTGATATTGTTGGGAGGAAGAAAAGTTGGAACACGCTTAGTTCTATAAAAAAAGACCTGCGCCCAACTCAGTTTTTGTGATTCAATTGAGAATTGAAAACCCCATCCCAAGGCTGCCTCTCCCCTCCTCCTTCATGCCAAAGCTTCTTCTCCTTCTCCTCTCACGTCCAAAAGAGTTTTGGACCTTGGTTGGTGCGATCCAAATCAAAGAAAGGAGATCAGAAAGTAAGAAGGCATGCACTGCTGCAAAAGGACGACTGCTGATCTTCAAAAGGAGTTTTGAAAGGATCCTCCAATCAGATCTAGATTTCAGATTTTGGAGGTTGTATAGAGAAATAAGAGGATCTCCAGATCCAGATCGAGTGGATACCGACGTAGAGGCCAGGTGCTTGCGTGCGCTATATCCAAACCTTCCGCTGCAAATAGGTATCAACAGGGTAAAGGATTACCCAAATCTAGGTAAATTACAATTTGATTTAATTATCTTATTTTTGAATATCATATGAGCATTATTGTTGATGCATGTCTAGACTAGTTGTAAATAGTCTAATAATTTTTCTAGATTTTAGAATTATTTTGATCCTAATCAATTTACAAATCTAATTTTTTAGATTATATGAGATAATTTAATATGAAAATATGCATGATTATGATAATGAGATGTATGCAAAAATATGCCATAATTAGATCTTGATTATATATATTGGATATAATTTATATAGATCCGATATTGTTTTTAGTATTGAATGTTCCTGATTAAGGAGTTCCTTTGGCCGCCGCATCTAGAACGAAGAGAAGGGTTTAAAGCCCTCGATGCCCCATTCGATGGGGTTCTTATGATGTGTCAGGGATGCTGCGTGTTCATCCTTAATCAGAAACCCAAAACTTACTTATCTGCAAAATTTCTAGATCCTGAAACCCTAGGATCTATTGTGCATATTTTGTTTTGTAACCCTACTTATTAAATAAATAGGATTAATTAGCTAAATGAGTACATTTATTATTAGCATATTCAAAATACGGATTCGGGTTGTATTAACACTTAAGGGAAATTCTATTGACTGGGTCGAGTTGACTCATAGTCTAATTGTACGTAACGTGGTAATGGGATCAACAATGCTTAAAATGGATCCAAGCCTAATAGGATTAAGTCTGGGTCAAGTCGAGTCACGATCAAGCAAGACCTAATTAGGCTTCAGAGTTAGAGTCTGCGATTTGTAGGCTAACACAATTAGTTCGGCTTCAACAATGTGTCTAAGGTAAGTTTGGCATAGACGGACCGACTGGTTTTTTAATTGCGAAGCTACTCGACCTGAATGCGTTCTTGTATGAGTTAAATTGGCATTATTCCTCCACCGATCTCACTTACCTGGCCATAATCTGTTGACATAGTTCTGATCTGAGTGCGTCAATAATCCGAGCCTAACCCATTGCCGACTAGATAGTCATACATGTTATGACTAAAAGCCAAGTCTGCAGTTTAATGAGACCTGAATCAAGTCTTTCTAAAAAAGATTCAGTCTGAGATCTTCCACCATGTAGATGTACGGCCCTTCCCGAGGGTGATTGTTCTCTGACTGGACTACGAGTGGCTTCATGCACGGAAGATGCAAACCATGTCTATTAGGGGCATTGGATGCTTATGGGTTGGAGAGGAGAGTTGGCTCAATATTTTCGGATACGTGATAGGCTCAATTAGGATTTCAGTCATGCAAAATGGTTGGGTCTGAACTTAATAAGGAGTGGAATTAAATAATTACCGGATACGGTGAGATTCATCGAAATTAGAGACCAAGTTATAGGGTCACCATGCAGTAAGATCATATGAACAAGAGTTGTTCACTCATTGCTAACCATCACCAATAACTGTTAGGTGAGTGGATGAGTCAGTTGTGAGACGCACCACCATAGAAATCATTAATCGTGGAGATTTTCGCTTCTCTACAGAGGGGAGTATAGGATCCGAGAAAATAGTGGGAGCTAATTTGTTTTAAAATAAAATCCCAAACACAATTGGTCAAAGTCAAAATTTACAGTATCTAAACTAGAATCTATTACTTCTTCTACAGGAAAATATCTGCGCCAACCCATTGGCACGTATCCTGGACACACATGGACTGACTGGACCCATTATATAAATTGCTCAGGAACTACAAAATATAATTTGGGTTCCGAGAAAGTTAACACACTGTACTGACCAGACCATTCCCACCATGCCAGCCCGTCCATACTGGTTCGAATAGAGAGCATTCTCTGGAAAAAATGGATTGCCGAAGATAGATAGAGCCAATATACCATGTTGGCTCGATGTATTCTTGGATTAGCTCCAGCGCCAACATCGAGATATCGGGACTGTCGCCAAATGTTGGCATCACCTGCAAGGAAATGTTTGGTGAACGGAGTCGCGCAGCCAAGATATCAAGTCACAAATGACCTTTTTTAAGCTAACAATGCGTGATGTAGTCGGTCCAAGATCACTGTCTGACAATGATCAAGGATATGGAAGAGCTTGAGAAGCTCGATGCTATAATTAAGACTTGGACCTGTAGAATGATATTATTCTGCATCCTTTGACTGATGCATATGGGCAATTCATTCGATGAATTACCCCAACATGCATTAAA
>QRFJ01003364.1:49315-92686 GCA_006176705.1 Cocos nucifera | reverse complement strand
GTGTCCAGGATACGTGCTAATGGGTTGGACGCAGACATTTTCTGTAGAGAGTCAAAGATTCTAGTTAGATACTGTAATTATGACTTGACAATTTGTTTAGGGAATTTTATTTTTAAATAAATTAGCTTCCACTATTTTCTCGGATCCCTACACTCCCTCTGTAGAGATGCAAAAATCTCCACGATTAATGATTTCTAGTGGGTGGTGCGGTCTCACCAACTGACTCATCACCTCACCTAACAGTTATTGGTGATGGGTTAGCCAATGAGTGAACAACTCTTATTCAATGATTCTCTAATCATGGTGCACCCAAACTTGATCTCTAATTCATGAATCTCACCGTATCCAAATATTGATCCACTCCTTAGTTAAGTCAGACCCACCATTTGCATAGACTGGGTTCCTAATTGAGTCTCTCACCGTATCCAAAATATTGAGCCCAACTCATCCTCCAGCCCATAGCATCCAATGCCTAATAGACATGGTTGCATCTTTCCCGGTGCAACTGAGCCACTGTATCCAGCCAGAACAATCAACCCCGGAAGGGCCCGCACATCTACAATGGTGGAAGACCTCAGACTTAATCTTTTCTTAGGGAGAATTGATTCAGGTCTCATTAAACTAGACTTGTCATAGTCATAACAATTATGACTAACCTAGTGGCATGGGTTAGCTCGGATTATTGACCACCTCAGATCAGAACTGTGTCAACAGATATGGCCAGGTAAGTGAGATCGGTGGAAGGAATATGCCATTAACTTATACAAGAATGCATTCAGGTCGAGTAGCTTCCAATTAAAAATCAGTCGGTCGTATGTGCCAAACTTACCTTAGACACCAAATTATTGAGTCCAGAACCAATTGGGTTAGCCTATAATCCAGACTCTAACCTCTGAGCCTAATTAGGTCTTGCTTGATCGTGACTCGATCTTGACCCAGACTTAATCCTATTAGGCTGGTCAATTTAAGCATTGTTGATCCCATCTAACCAACTCTTGATTCGGTTTGATCAACCGCTTAGACCTAATTGAGCTACCCAAGCCCGAACCCAGTATTATGAATATGTCTTAGATCTGAAAATTCTCAATTTTAGACCTAATTAATATTCCATAAACTTAATTCTTAATTAAGTTGGGTTCATAAACAAAATATGCACAATAAATCCTAGGGTTTCAGGATCTAGGGTTTTGCAGAAAGTAAGTTTTGGGTTTCTGATTAAGGACGAACACGCAGCACCCCTACACGTCATAAGAACACCCCATCGAATGGGAAGAGAGGGCCTTCAAACCCTTCTTCATTCTTATGACCGGACGGCCAAGAGGAACGCCTTAATCAGGAACATGTAAATTCTACAAAACAGTTATAGATCTATATCATATATCTCATATACAAATTTAGATCTAATCAAGGCATATTTTGCATACATCTCATGTATCAAATCATGCATATTTTCAGATCTAAATTATCTCATAATAATCTAAAAAATTAGATTTAAATTGATCTAATCAAAATAAATTCTAATCTAGATAATTATGTAGAACTATTCTACAATTAGTCTAGTCATGCATCTATCATATCTCATATGATATTTAAAATTAAATAATTTTTATTTGCTGTTTATCAGATGTTATTATAACACTTATAATATCAGAAAATAGTAAATAAGAAGATCTAAAATATGATTTAATCAGATTAAATCAAAGACATGCAAAACTATTCTATAGAACTATTCTATTCTAGAACTAGTCATGCATATCTTCTTAATCTTAGATCCAAATCATTTAATTTTAATTTTTTTGATTTCAGATCTGATCACATCTCATGTGACATCTAAAATCACTTTATTTTTTAATTAAAATAAAATTAAAATCAGATCTAAATAATTTAGAACCATGGCTCTGATACCAGTTGAAGGGAAATCCTGATTTTTCGGTCCAGGTTCGTCCAGATCTGATTAGATCAAGAGATATATTTCAAAAATTTTCTCTTGATCCATAATCAGATCTTGATATGTTTCAGATCTGATTCTTATTATTTTAATAAATAAAATAAAATAAGATAAATTAAATCAAATTTAATTTACCTGATTTGGGTAATCCTATTACCCTGTAGATGATCCTGATTGCAGCGGAAGGTTCTGGATCTTAGCCACGCAAGCGCCTGACCTCTACCGGTATCCACTCGGGTTGGATCTGGAGAACCTCTTCTTCTCTATCACACCTCCAAAAATCAGATCTGGATCTGATCTGGAGGATCTTCAAAACTCTTTTGAAGATCTGCAGTCGTCCTTTTGCAGCAGCGCAGCCTTCTTGCTTTTGATCGCCTTTCCTTGATCTGAATCGCACCAAACTAAATCCAAAACACTTTTGGACGTGGAGAGCAAGGGGAGAAGAGACTATGGCATGGAGAAGGAGGGGAGAGGCAGCCTTGGGGCGTGGAAAATCTCATTTGAATTCACTTAGGATTAGGGTTGGGCGCAGGGTCTTATTTATAGACCTCTTGTGATCCAACTCCTCTTCTTCCCAACCAATCACAACCCTTTGTGAAATCAGATCTAAATCTGATTGGTGGGAATAGAGTCCCCTGGATTTCCTCCTTAGATGGATGCCTAAGACCAGTCAAAGTTGGATTCTTAGGAGAACTCTGAATCGGAAATCCAAAAAGGAGATGGAGTCCTATCCAACAGGACTCCTGGGCGCCTCCTAGCTTGGGCGGATGCCACCCTTGGCGGACGCCACCCTTGGCGTGCGCCCTCCTCCTTGCCAGGTTCTGGCAGGGGGACAAGCCCCCACCAGCTCTCCAATAGGTGCATGACACATGTGATCAAAAGTCAAAGGTCAATGGTCAACGTTTGACCAGTCAAAGGTCAACTTTTGACCAAAGTCAAAGAACAAGAAATGGCAGGTGACCAAAAATGGCAGGTATTGTCTTACAAAATAAGACAACCTTTTCTGACTTGGACAACCTCCAGTCAGACCAAGTGAAGGCCTCTGATTGAGCACAAACTCCTTTGGCTCAGTCAGGACAACTATTTATGATAGTAAAAGAAGAACGTTAGGTTCAATCGAGTGCTAGCACGATTTCCTTGAACCTAATTGAATCTCATTCAGATCAATTGAACTAGATCAGTTCAATTGATGATCACCAGATTCAAACCCTTGTTTGTGTGACCCAGTTAGGTTCAGTTCTGTATGGTAATGGGATATGTCATGATCTCTATCATCGACATCATCGAAACTCCTTTCGATGGATCAGAACTCTTCTGATTCGAACAGCTAGAATGATCGATCATCTAAATCATTCTAATTGCTCCCAAAATCCACCAGTGACACCTAGCAGTATATGGTGGCAACCCATCAGAGCTGAATGCGAACCTCTTGGTGCAGCTACCTGTGTGATTAAGTTCTTCTATCTTGAGCCCCGATCAGATTAGGGTTAAGGTGAACTCGTCAAACCCTAGTCTTCTGTCATATGATGTAATCATTCGATTCGAAGTCCGATGTGAAAATCCTAAATAGAAACTCTTTCTATTATTTCACTCTACCATGGCCATGGATTTCTGGACTTGATTCTCATGATCATCATAGGGCTGCTCCTCTACCACCGAGGTAGATAGATCCCATCTTGATGCAATCCAGTTCCTACAATGAACATGTCATAGCCAACATACACCTCAGGGTTCCATATGGCTAGGAGACCGAGTAATGGTGTAGTCAAACTATAACACCCTCAAGGTGAACTGCCGATGCATCTCAGGTCAAAGAACCAGACACACTACTGCAGCATCGAGTCAGTCATTGATGAGAAGGTAGACTCCCTAATGACTACTCGAGGTGGTCACGCTCAGTGCCCTCGTTCTCTAACGAGTACCTGTACTCTCGCTCCGATGTCTCCACACCGTAGACTCAAGACTCATCTACTAAAGAGAAGCGATCGTACACCAACCTTCCGGATCAATCACCATCCTCGTGATGATCCTATGGTCGGAAGCTATTTATGTGTTAATAATGATTATTCATGTCTTAAATTTTCAACTCTTGAAAATATGAATTATCATTACCATTAACTCAAAGGATGTATCACAGACACTAAATACACATGTGTGATAGAAAATAACCCATTTCATTAATTATAGTCAAAATTATAATTTTGCCCCTAGAAGTGTATTACAAGTGTCAGCCAATTCTGGCTTCTAGGGCACATATATCTAACAGATACCTGAAAGCCACCTCATCTCGGATGACACATTTTCCCTCATCATAGCATCAAGTGCAAACGAAGTTTTCTCATCCTTGAACTCTTCCAATGCTAAAAAATTGTTAATAGCCCTTGAAATGGCTACCTTAGCTCGTGCTTCCATGTCACATCGCAATATGGCCATTTTCTCTTCCATCATTTTGACCACGATCTTAGCCTCCGCTTTGGAGGCCTCGACTTTGGCAGATTGAGCTTCGAGCTCTTCAACTTCAGCCACTAAGGCCTTATTAACACCCAAAAGCCGAGCATTCTCTTTGATAGATCTCTTTAATGCCGCCTTAGCATCTTAAACTTTCTTCTCGGCAGCATCGGCTCTATCAGAAGCCTCCCCGACCATCTTTGACAATTTGTCTTTGGCCATCTTAAGCATTGCAGCTTTCACCTCAAATTTTGATGCCTTAGTCAAGAGGTCAACCATGTTTTCCATAAACCCATAAAATAATGGGCGAGCTGCCAAAATATTCCACACAGTCCATAGCAAATAAATCTCAAAATGAAGAGATCGAAATAAAACATAATGGTATAAGTTTCTGACTTATCTGAATAAAATAGCCTAGAGCCTTTCACCTCTTTACCTTCAAGGGCTCAGCCAATAGCTTGGATGCATCGACAAAGTAAAGAAAATCAGAAAAAGCTTTACATGCCAAATCGTAATCATCTAGAGCAAAAGCATTAAGTTCTAGTTCGACTGGTGTGGTCCTGGAAGTCCCTACAGCCTCGGTAGCCCATGCTTCACCTGGCGCAGTCTTGGAAGTGCCAGTCGATGCAATTCCAGGAGGCCCAGCGGCCTTAGTAAGTTGTATTCTATCCGTCGCAATCTTGGCAACTCCTGTTTCCTTAGTTAGCTCCTCCTCTAGAAGGAAATTGGAGACGTCGGGAGCTGGCAAACTTAGAATGATCTCACTGAACAAACATTCAACAAGGGTCTCATGGCTCCCCTTGGGAGCCGAAGGGTCTGAATCATGTGAAACCCGCACAATTTAAAAATTCTCGATATTATGAGGATCGAATTCTTCGATTTCAAAGGTCGACGATGTCGGAAGAAGTTTGACTCGAGCATGAGTAGATCTACCACCAGTCGCATCTACTTTCCTCTTTCGAAGAGTCTTCGGACCCGGTGCCTCCGGTGGACTTAGATCCCTCCCTGCAATCTAGAGCGTTTGTCGATTAGCATCAGATTCTGAAGCCTAAATGAACATAAACATAAGAGGCAGATACATACCTGTGGAGCTAACTTGACTAATGCCTACATTGAATAGGATCTACTCGGATAGAAGCTCCTTCAACTCTAGAATCTCAAAGCCATGCAAGGCTTTCAGATCCTATTTCAAGCATTAGTCGAGTGGTGGATCTTTCAACAAGGCTTTTTGAGGCACCCCCTAATCAACAAAATCCCAGTCTTCACCTGAGGTGTGAGAAACGAACAGGAATCATCTTTTCCAATCATGAACAATAGAAGGAGCACCTCGAATCAGTGGAGGGATGTTTTTTCTGATCTTGGGAGTCACGTACCACCAATCGTGAGCTCCAGGATGTCTCTTAATAGTGAAATAATAATGAAAAAGGATGATGATAGGTTCGACCCCAGCTAAAATACATGCCATAGTGAAGTCACAAATGTGCCGCCATGAATTCGACACCACCAAATAGAATGACATCTTGAGAAAACAAAAAAAAATGATGAAGAAGGGATGAAGAGGAAATCTTAACCCAATCCAGAAGCATTCCTCATATATGCCAATCTGACCTGGGGGAGGGCTACAAACATGTTCCTCTACCTTCGAAACTTCGAGTTGGAATCCTGGAAGAATGTGAAACTAGCTATGGATCAATATCGAATCCCTCTCCATCATCTCTGATCGAAAAGCCAATGGGGCAAACTCGAAATCCCCGGAACAAGCCATCTTTTGCATAAAGGAAAAAACAAAAGGGAACCAAGAGGAGAAGAAGACCGATAGAAGAAAGACCCATGACAAATGAAAGAAAACAGAATTTAACCTTTTATCTTTTTCGAACCTTATATACAAGTCGAGTTGATAGAGATTTCTAATGATTCATCTTCTTAGAGCATTGAATGTGGGAGACAAAAATTGATACAATTTGGATATGTGGAAATGATGCATTAGACGTAGCCTCCGCTATTGATATGACAAGCCAATATGAATGCACAAAATCATACTTTATGCCATTTACTAAGAGACAAGCGGAGACGTGCTGCAGTGGTTAACATGCGAATGGTGGTTTCAATCCCATTCCTTTCAGATTCCTTCAAATTGTCTGATGGATACATCGAAAATGATAAAAATATGATTCAAATTAGGAACCAAATCAAATGGCTCGGAGTATTATGCAAAAGGAAGAAGCAAATTACTTCGGCAAAAAGGAAATTCCATTCATAGACCTTAATGCCATATTTGGCTTACAAAAAAAAAAGAAGAAAATCTTATTATCAGATGATATCAGATGAGTTGACCTTATTCATTCCCATGATGATATCAGATGCACTTGCAAACCTTTCAAGGCAAAAGTGTATAATAGACCTCAAGTTCTCATCCAATTGATCTATCTGCAAAAACTCAGTGCTACCAACTGAAAGATGTGCCAAGGCAATCTTTTTACATCTCTCAAAGTTCGTTGAAAACCCTAGCTTGCAAGCCTTGGCCATGAGGTCATTTCCAATCTTTTCCAATCATTTCAGCCTTTCTCTCATTGCTTGAAGTTTAGCTTGGGATGCTGAAAGTTCTTGAGTTGTCAGCCTCCTTCTAAATGAGAAAACTTCGAGTCGTCGAGATGTCTCCCCTTCATGACGATCCTTGCTGAAAAATCTAGGCCTTTTAATCAGCCGCCTGTTGGACCCTTGAGGAAAATGAACTTCTAATGAAGTGCCTTTCCTCCCCTTAAGTGTCCTCTTTAAGCATTTAATATTATCATGAGCTCAACAACAATCCCATTCAGCTTTAGACCTCTATCTCTCGAGAACTTCAATCCTTCGGTGGGCCCTGTCTAATTCATCGTCTCAACGATCGATCATCTCTTGAGCCTCAAAAGTGCCTTTTTGGAGCAGTCGATCTCCTTAATTAAATTAGCATTAGCAGTCTTTTCTCGCTATAAATAATATTTAAACCTTTCAAGCTCTTCTTTCACCTCTACAAGTTCCAGAGGCAAAGATCCAGAGGTAACCCCAGCAAAACTAGAGCAAAATATTTGAAGGCACCCACCATCTGATGTTGAACACCCTCTCTAGCTAGAGCCTGCCTATCTATAGGGGAGAGGTGGTCCTCTAAGAATTCGACAGCGATCTTGAGACTATCCGCTACTGGAGAGGAAGAAGGAGCTAGTCGCAACACCTCCACCCGAATCTTAGCTGGATGGACATCAGAAGCAGGAATTTCTGGCCCCTATGGATCAACGGCTTCAATCACTTTGGCCAAACTAGAAAGTTTAGCCACCTCCGCAACCTCTATCATCCCCTCATGAAGATTCTCTACCGTATCCATGATAGTGCATATCAGAGAAGCTGTCGGAATTGTGTAACACCCCACCCTTACATCCGGGTGACGGTGCTACACCCCACCCTTATGTAAAGGTTTAGAAAATTTTTTAAACTATAACTAGGTTGCGTTAGTACTTAAACCTGCTCAAAATAATTAATCTATCAATCCTTCAATCTGCAACATAGGTATTTTAATTAAAATTCTTTCTTAAAAACCCAACTCAATATTTCAATTAAATCTTTGCTATAAACCATTATCTCTAATCAACTCACCAATTCACATAAACAAACTCAGGATTTCACTAACAAAACCATACTTTATACATACATTCCAATCACTAACCATCTTTTTAATACATGCCTTTCTAAATACAAGCTAAAACATATACATATATCAGTTTCTGATTTAACCATCTCAACTATATAACACAACTCATAGTACATCCCTTTATCTCGATTAATATATACATATACAATTTAAACATAACAACCAACTCTTCTTTCTTGACTTGCATGATTGACTATTTCTTAAAAGATTACTACTAATGCACATGCTGATACATACTGCTCCAAAACTGTAGGCAAAAAGAGTAAGGGGTGAGACTTGGGGAAGTCTCAATGAGTGAATAATCATTCTAACAATGGAAAATAGTAATGCTTAACTTGTAATTCATCATAACAATAAAAATTGAGTTATAAGAACTGCTTTTTATGCTTCGCAAAGCTATTATATATATATATGTGTATGTATGTATGTATGTATGTATGTATATATATATGTATGTATGTTTGTATGTATGTATGTATATATGTATGTATGTATGTATGTGTATATATATACACATACATACATACATACATACATACATACATATATATATATATACACACCCCACCAGTTTAAAGCATAGTACTAATAATAACTAAAATGTAAGAACTGCTTTTTATGCTTCACAAAGCTAATATATATATCCCACCAAGTTAAAGCATAATATCAATAACAACTGAAATGTAAAAACTGCTTTTTATGCTTCACAAAGCCAATATATATATACCCTACCAGGTTAAAGCATAATACCAAACCATGCTGTGCCAATGCATGCTTCTTTCTCAGCTACCATCGACTGAATCTCAGAGCACCTCTTCCAAGATAGTCGATGAGTAGTATGTCATGATGCCATATGATGTAAATGAGCCCCACTGGGCATTCTATTACACTGCCAAGCATTGTCAAGTCCCACTGGGCATTTCGATACACTGCCAAGCCCCACTAGGCATTTATAAATGCAGATTGTGGAGGTACCAGTACATGTCAATGCAAATGCTCATACAATGCAAGGATGCATCCCATAGATTGATCACTTGTATGGGTAATCTTTTTCCAAAATACTCAACAAGTTAAAATTCTCAAGGCTGAATAGTAAAAGTTAATAATTTTAATCCTTGCTTTTATGTTTGCACAAATACATATATAAGTTGAAGGATATCAAAGTTAATTACTTTCCGAAGTAAGTTGTTTCCATAACAAAATACAATAAGCAAAGCACCAAGGTTAGATATGAAAACTACTCACCTCAAGTTTTAACTAGCTACTGTGCTATCATTTTTGTTTTAGTGCTTAAATTACTTGAAATACTATCTTGAGCTGTCTTCCTTCCCTATTCAAATAGGTACACAACCATATATCAACACCATACCACATGATACATGAAAATAAAGATGCTTGCTCTGCTTTAGACTGATTCTTAACTCCTCTAACTCTTATTCTCATTTGACTTCAGTACTTGCTTTATTCTAGATTAGATTTAATTGAACTTTGTTATCACTCAAAATTTCTAGACATTTACTACACTTCCCAATCTCACAAATAATTCCAAAATCAGCTGACATCATTTCAACTTATAGCTAAACTATTTACATAGTTTCAGCAACATAAGCAATATAATTCACCTTCAAATCAAGGTTTAAATGACATATTTTTCCTTACTATAACACCTTGTCTAACAACACAACTTAAATGATCAATTTAAATCTAGTTTGAAGTTTAAAAATCTTACCTCTGATGATTAAAATACTTTAACTAGCTAGAAACAGGTTTTCTTCTTTCAACTTCAACAACTTTCCTTCTTCTTTCACCTTGTTTATAGCTAACCCCTCTTCCTAACCAATTTCCTTTATATTCTTGACTGAGGAACCCACCTTCTCCAACTCTCTCCTCTCCTCTTTTCTTTTTGAATAGTTGTAGAACTCAGAACCATAGAAGATTAATCGGTGACCTTTTATTTGGGAAAGAAATAAACTAGGGTAAAGATTTGCTAGGTGTCATCCATTTAGAAAGCCAACACACATCTATCTCTCTCTTCTACTTACATGGCACAACCTAAGAAAGCCAACTGTTAAGTTATTTTTTAAAAAAATTATTTAAAATATTACTTTTAAAGCTTCACGGCCAGCACCACTTTACTATTCCTACTGATCGAGCTGGCTCGATTCCAACTCGGGTCGGCTCGATTGACAGTCGAGCTAGCTCTCTCAGAAATCAGACTAGCTCTCTCAGAGAAATAGAACACCTATCACTATAGCCTAAGACTCGGACTGGCTCAATTTCAATTTAGGTCAGCTCGGATATCGGGATTTCAGAAATTTAATTTTTTAGACTCTGTTCACAGCTTTGCTCAATTCTTAGCTTATTTACTCAATTCTTAGCTTAATATCCTTATTTATTTTACTTTTCATTAACTTTAAAATATAAATATAAATAAGAAATACCCTCCTATTTGGATTCAATAAAAATATTAGAAAAATTAAAATCCTTAAGAATAAGAATCCAAAATTTGGGTTCTAGTTCAAATTTTCCAAACTCAAAATTTTTAGAACTTTCTTGCTTCTGAATGATTAGGTAAAAGGATTTTCAAAATTAGTTAAAAATCCTTTTACAACTCACCAATATCTAAGGATCAATTATCGAGACTTTTGATTTCAAGAAAATACATATTTTATATAGCTTCCCAGGTACTAGCTTTCAGACTTAGAAAATTTTTCAGAACTTGTAACAATAGATAGTCAAAATTTATGCTTCAAAACTATTACACCCACTAATATTACTTTGAATATCTTCCAAGATATCAATACCACACCTACTTGAATAAAAATATTTTAATTCATTATTTTGCTGGTCCGAAATGTTACATTCCTCCCCCCTTAAAATAAATTTCGTCCTCAAAATTTGGACTTTCTTCTTCAAGTAACTTCTAAGTTTCAATAATGACATTGCTAAATATTCATCATTCAATCAACTTATGCTTTTGATAGAATCTCTCTTTGAAATAATTTCAACCCCCTTCTCAAGGTTTTTAACCATGATGAATCTTACCTTAAGTATTCAACATAAGCTAATGCTCAAGAAAACTTAATTAACATATTCCCATTCATCAAATATGCATAAACTTAATTAAACATTACTAAGCCATACCTTTGTTGACTCCTTCTTCAGTTTTCTCCAGAAGAAGATGTTGTATCTGGAGGAAGTCTCTCTCTCAATCTTCTTACTTGTTGCCCTAAGATAGAACATTGATCAAGATATCTTCTACTTCTATCATTTGCTCTTTCATAATCCCACCTTAATTGCTGAAGTTCCATACTTACAATGTTATACTTTAATCTAGTTCTTTAAAATAAATGCTTATACTCTTTCATGTCCTCATAATTTACATCTTGCACTTCAAAATTAAAACGATACTTTAAATCATTCCTATCATAAACTGCCGCTTGCTCTTCTAATTTTTTCTGCTCCATATCTAGAGGATCCATTGATCTGAAGGTTTCATAAAGTTGCTCCCCTCTAGTAATGGTTCTACTCCATATCTAGAGGACCCATTGATCCGAAGGTTTCATAAGGTTGCTCCCCTCTATTAATGGTTATCTCAACTTATGCTCTCACATATCTTCCTTCCCATTCTTTACTTCATAAATCGGATTTGGAAGTCCCAACTCTTTTGTAATTTTAGCTAAAATAATCTTTGGAGATATCTCAATTACATTCATGATCTGCAATTAACATCTCAAATTAATCGATCATTGCTATAAATTTATCCCTAATAATTGCTATCCGATTCTTTATTCATCACTATTCATTACACCATACCAACATATCTTTCACATCTATATGCAATGCTTAGCTCAAATAAGAAACATAAGAATACACATACTTCACTTATTTTAAAAACTATCAATATTGTAAATATACTCATTCAACTCATGCTCATTAATCAGCTACTCAATTAATCAAGATATAAAACTACTAATGGTTCATAACATTACCAAAAATTGCATCTTAATATTGAATTCTTGACCTCCAATTTAAACTCATGCTTAAATAAATTCAAACTAAAGTATTTAACTCATACCTATTTCTTTTATCTTAAGATAACTTACATTACCTGCTACCCTTTTTTACTTCAGCCTATCTTGATCACTGGTACTAGTTCTCTCCTTACTTGCTTGCATATTAGTAACCACATTAGACTTTGATTCATTAGCCTTAAGTCATCTTGTGAATCATAAACCTTTGCTCTGACTTAGGTTCATCCCTATTATTCATAAACCTTTACTGATCTCCGATGACCATAAATTATTTCTTATCCTAACTAACTACAATCTCTTGCTCATTTCTAATAATTATAAACCTCTACTCATATCGCCAATTAAACTTTGCTCATATCATCCATTAGACTTTGCTTATCTCAATAAACCCTTAAACCCTTGGCTCTGATACCAAACATGCAACACCCCACCCTTACATCCAGGTGACAATGCCACACCCCACCCTTATCTAAAGGTTAAAAAAAAATTTAAACTATAAATAGGCTACATTAGTACTTAAACCTGCTCAAAATAATTAGTCTGTTGATCCTTTAATCTGCAACACCAATATTTTAATTAAAATTCCTTCTTAAAAACCCAACTCAATATTTCAATTAAATCTTTGCTATAAACCATTATCTCCAATCAACTCACCAGTTCACATAAACAAACTCAGGGTTTCACTAACAAAACCATACTTTATACATACATTCCAATCACTAACCATCATTTTAATACATGCCTTTTTAAACACAAGCTAAAACATATACATATATTAGTTTCTGATTTAACCACCTCAACTATATAACATAACTGACAGTACATCCTTTTATCCTGATTAATATATACATATACAATTTAAACATAACAACCAACTCTTCTTTCTTGACTTGCATGATCGATTGTTGCTTAAAAGATTACTGCTAATGCACATGCTGATACATACTGCTCCAAAACTGCAGGTAAAAAAAGTGAGGTGTGAGACTTGGGAAAGTCTCAGTGAGTAAATAATCAATCTAACAATAAAAAATAGTAATGCTTAACTTGTAATTCATTATAACAATAAAAATTGAGATATAAGAACTATTCTTTATGCTTCACAAATCCAATATATATATATATATATATATATATATATATATATATATATATATATATATATATATATATATATATATATATATATATATATATATATATCCCATCAAGTTAAAGCATAATACTAATAATAACTGAAATGTAAGAACTACTTTTTATGCTTCACAAAGCCAATATATATATTCCACCGGGTTAAAGCATAATACCAATAACAAGTGAAATGTAAAAACTACTTTTTATGCTTCACAAAGCCAATATATATATACCCCACCGGGTTAAAGCATAATACCAAACCATGCTATGCCAATGCATGGTTCTTTTTCAGCTACCATCGACTGCATCCCAGATCATCCTTCTGAGACAATCGATGAGTAGTATGTCATGATGCCATATGATGTAAATGAGCCCCACTGGGCATTCTGATACACTGCCAAGCCCCACTAGACATTCGTAAATATAGACTATGGAGGTGCCAGTTCATATCCACGCAAATGCTCATGCAATGCAAGAATGCACCCCATAGGTTGATCACTCCTCTGAGTAATCTTTTCCAAAATACTCAACAAGTTAAAATTCTCAAGGCTGAATAGTAAAAGTTAACAATTTTAATCCTTGCTTTCATATTTGCACAAATACATATATAAGCTGAAGGATATCAAAGTTAATTACTTTCTAAAGTAAGTTATTTTCATAACAAAATACAATAATCAAAGCACCAAGGTTAGATATGAAAACCACTCACTTCAAGTTTTAACTAGCTACTATGCTATCTTTCTTATTTTGGTGCTTAAGTTACTTGAAACACCATCTTGAGCTATCTTCCTTCCCTATTCAAATGGGTACACACATATATATCAACACCATGCCACATGATACATGAAAATAAAGATGCTTGCTCCGCTTTAGACTGATTCTTAACTCCTCTAACTCTTATTCTCATTTGACTTCAATACTTGCTTTATTCTAGATTAGATTTAACTGAACTTTGTTATCACTCAAAATTTCTAGACATTTACCACCTTCCCAATCTCACAAATAATTTCAAAATCAGCTGACATCATTTGAACTTATAGCTAAACAGTTTAGATAGTTTCAGCAACATAAGCAATATAATTCACCCTCAAATCCAAGTTTAAATGTTATATTTTTCTTTACTATAATACCTTGTCTAACAATACAACTTAAATGATCAATTTAAATCTAGTTTGAAGTTTAAAAATCTTACCTCAGGTGATTAAAATACTGCAACTAGCTAGAAACATGTTTTCTTCTTTCAACTTCAGCAACTTTCCTTCTTCTTTCACCTTGTTTGTAGCTAATCCTCTTCCTAACCAATTTTCTTTATATTCTTGACTGAGGAACCCACCTTCTCGAACTCTCTCCTCTCCTCTTTTCTTGCTGAATAGCTGTAGAACTCAGAACCATAGAAGAGTAATCGGTGGCTTTTTATTTTGGGAAAGAAATAAACTAGGGTAAAGATTTGCTAGGTGTCACCCATTTAGAATGCCAACACACATCTATCTCTCTCTTCTACCTACGTGGCACAACCTAAGAAAGCCAACTGTTAGGTTATTTTTCCAAAAATTTGTTTAAAACATCACTTTTAAAGCTTCATTGCCAGCACTGCTTTACTGTTCTCATTGACCGAGTTGGCTCGATTCCAACTTGGGCCGCTCGATTGACAGCCGAGCCAGTATTCTCAGGAATTGAGCTGGCTCCTTCAGAGAAACAGAACATCCATCACTGTAGCCTAAGACTTGGATTGGCTTGATTTTAATTCAGGCCAGCTCGGATACCAAGATTTAAGAAATTTTATTTTTCAGACTTTGTTCACAGCTTTACTCAATTCTCAGCTTATTTACTTAATTCTTAGCTTAATGTCCTCATTTATTTTACTCTCCATTAACTTTAAAATATAAATATAAATAGGAAATACCTTCCTTTCTAGATTCAATAAAAATATCAGAAAAATTAAAATCCTTAAGAATAAGAATCCAAAATTTGTGTTCTAGTTCAAAATTTTCAAACTTGAAACTTTTAGAACTTTCTTGCTTCTAAATGGTTAGCTTAAAGGGTCTTCAAAATTCGATAAAAATCCTTTTATAACTCACTAACATCTAAGGATCAATTATTGAGACTTTTGATTCCAAGAAGATATATATTTTGTATAGCTTCCCATACAGGAGCTAACTTTTAGACTTAAAAAATTTTTCAGGACTTGCAACAACAGATAGTCATAATTTGTGCTTCAAAACTATTGCACCCACTAATATTACTTTGAATATCTTTCAAGATATCAATACCATACCTACTTGAATAAAAATCTTTTAATTTACTATTTTGCTGGTCTGAAATGTTACAAACTGTCTCTATGGTAGCTTCCACTACTGAATCCATCGCCACTTCGGTGATCTGCATCACCAAATCCACCGGCTCAATTTTAGCATTAGCCGCTGGATTCTATGGATCATTCATTGAAAAGATTTGCATCCCTTTATATCTGTCAGAACAAGAAGAGGAGAAACTGAAGGAGCATTATCTGGAGCCCCAGCTGTGGAACTCCTGGAAGCTTGAGATTGGACAGATGAAGCTCTAGTTTGTGTCCTTCGAGCCGACAGTGTTTTCAACCTCTTCGCTATTGTGGGATCCATTTGGCCCCCAAAAACTCATGAAGAAAACTTTGAATAGGGGAATAGGGAAGACGGAAAATGCTACGATCACAATCGCCCTTTTCTCTCTCACACACCCTTCAGATGCACTTAAAAGAAGAGAGATAAAGGAGAACAGACACCTTTTTATATTATTTCCACATAATGATCAACGATCGATAGGTCTCTCGATCGTAGCTACTTTCATAACCAGAAATAAAGGCATAAATCGTTTGATCAGAAGCGTCACTTGGAAATAGCCATTTCGCCTAATTTTCAGATTCAACAATAGGGGGTAATGTTATGATGGTAACGTAAATGCCTCATATCGTTCGATCAATATCCAAAATACTTCGGCTCAACCTACATATGTCCACATCCTGAGGTCAAGAAAGTTACCATAATACCCTCTGAGCTAGTGGTTGAGCTTCGATAGGAGATTTGAGCCATTATATTCGGGAACGGCTCAGATAACGTTCATGACTTTTAAATCACCTCGGATAAGCAGCTCTCCAATATCCTCGGTGACCCATCTAGTAGACTAACGGTGATTCAGCTGTGATGCAGACATGAAGAAGCTGTTTTCCACTGCCTAAACTCATGGAAGCGGATAAGGCATCCCAATCCCGCTAGTGACGATCTTTCCATTCTGGAAAAGCGGCTTTAATCTCGTCGTAACGTTATTAGCGGCTCAAAATTTGTGGAATAGCATAACATCCATAAAATATTTTTTCTATAAATATTACAAACCTCGAGGACCGAGGTAAGCAAGAAATTTCTCTTAGAGAACTTCTTGTTGCTTGATCATTCTCTGCTGACTTGAACGTCGGAGGATCCCTGTCGGAGTCATATCGTTGGATCTTGACTTTATTTTACAGATCACTTCAGTATCCCTGCGAGAAGCCAACTGCTCTATTCGAGGCGAACTACTTTCAGCAATAATAATTTTATTTATTTTAAAATGTTTTACTTTTTAAGAATTATTTGATCTTGATCAAGGTTTTTCTTCAAAAGGTAACCGTCAAAAAAGGGTTTTGGAAAGATCTTTATGGATGGATCGTATTATTTTTGAAATGTATTAGTAAAAGGGATGGAAGGTTATGGTTGATTGAGTTGCAAACTCTCTTAATTTAATTTTGAGCAGTGATTGAACTGCACTCTCCATTAATGATCCAAACTCTGTACAGTAAAAGATTTGTATGTGCTTGCGGTGGCGGAAACTGACAAACATACGGTTTAAAAAAATAAAAATAAAAAGTGTCGGTGGGGGTGGTCACATTGGCCACAAACATCCCGACGTGATTCCACAGACCACACGGTACCAGCTAGCGGCTTTCCAAGAGAGGGAGAGGGAGGTAAAAGATAAGGAACCAGCCATAGTGATATAGCCCTTCGTCTTGGAGGGCCCTGATGGCCTTCTTGGTCCACTGGTATCACCTCCTCTGCCTCGCCGTCGTCGTTGGAGCAGTCGCCGGCTCTCTATGGGCAATCCATCGCAGCGAATACGGCCAGCGCCGAGACCATGATACCAAGCACGAGAGCTTGCTGGCCGCCGGAGATGGGTTGCTGATGACCAGCTACGTGGGCTCATGCCAGCTATGGATGAGCCGGTGGCGAGGAGTTCACCCTGTGTTCCTGCTCGCGTTTAGACTCCTCGCCGCCGTTACCATGGCCATCGTCCTATTCTGGGATATACGGACTTACGACTTCGGCATCATGCTGTACTATACCGAGTATGTATGTAATCCTTTGCACTCTATATGGAAGTGGCAGTAGAGGAGTCGTGATATATATGTACGCTTAATTGTTTCATTGCTTGATTTGTGTTTTTTTCTGTTCTTCTCCTCTCCCTTCCCAGCCTATAGAACAATTTGGTGTCGTTTGAAGCATGCGTTTGTAGAACAACTAGATGAATTCTTGGTGGAAGGATTTAGAATAAAGTCAAGTAGAATGCTTGAAATAGTTTTAGCATTGAGATTTCAAAGCAAATTTTGTGTTTTCTGGTTCTCAATAACAACATAGCTTGTATGCATGCTCATAATCAAAATAAAGAGTCACTAGAATTTTAAAAAGTGAAGCGTTTTAAATACCCAATTTTTCTTCTCCCTTTCCTTCGTTCTTGGCTGTATAACATTTTATTTCTTACGTGCTAGCAAATTCCATTTCCTAGTGGAGAAGATTGTGGGTGTGATTGTAAATTAAGCGTTTGACGATTGATTGTGGTATGATTCAACCCACACACGATGGTCCAATAAGTGAGACAGTGGACCTCCACAATGTCTAAGAGGAGGTACAGAAGCACTTAGCAAATGGGTTGAGTTCATTAGATAAAAGGTTTTGGTATCCAGATCTCTTGGCTGAGAATCCACCATCCTAATGGGTTGAGACATTAGATAAAGGTTTTGGTACCAGCTCTCTTGGCTGAGAATCTACCATCCTAATTAATTTCTTAGTGATGGAGAGATCAAATGCTGGGAACATAGAGTTCACCATGCATGGATGGACTGTTTATTCTTTTTATTCTCTTTTTATGAAGGAAAAAAAGAAAAAGTAATAGAAAAAGGAAGAAGAAGAAGAAGAAGGCAGAGCAACGTTGATGACAGTAGGGTGTATTTTGTGCCTGCTTGATACCTACTGAAACATGACCTACTTGGCAACCTATCATAACTACCCGTCATACCCTAAGTTCCCCTAAACGTCACCTTACCATCACGTTGGTCCTTTTCTGAGGTTCTCTTCGTAGGTCCGTATACTTCCGCTCCTCCGAAGTCGATAACCCTTTCTCCTCTCCAAATTGGGGACTTTCTATGAGGGTTTCTTCGTCGTTCTCGCCGTCGGCGGCAACGTAGGGTTTCCGGCAGCCGGCGATCATGGAGGACGGCGAGGAGGGGGGGTCTGGGCTACTGGATTCGTTGGCAAGTGCCTGTCTGCTTTCTTATCATCGCCTCCCCCGCCGCCGTGGCGGCGGCCGTGATCTCGAGAGCCAGGGCGGATCCTCTGAAAGCCGTTGATCTATGGATTCCGTGCTGGACGAGGGCAAACCCCCTCTGGCTCTTAGCTTTTCGAGGCCTCGCTCGCACTGTCTTGTCCTGCTTGCTGTACCAGATGGTTCTTCTCGACGGCGCCTTCGCCTTCTACTTCTACACTCTGTAAGCTGTCTCCGATTCGAGTTCTTCTGATGGTAATCGAAAGTGCAGGATTTTATCCAATTTGCTGCTCATAATAACTTATATGTGCTAAAAAAATTGAACATTGTCTGTAACATAATCCAATTCCAGTCTTCCGGTGTGTAACTCTAGTGGGCATAATTTCACCGCAGCTTGGTGCTTTTTAATATTGGTATATGTGCAAATAAGGGTTAAACATTTGAACTTTTTAACAGGTAGTATAGAACTGATCACAGAAGCTTCCTAAAGTGCACTCAAGTTGTGTTTTGGCTTTAAATAGGGCATATATGGTTTGCACAGAACTGCTTCATGGTTGTAGGGACTTAAAAGTCCAAGGATTTTACCAGACTATGTCTCAGCTGGAGGATTCAAAGGAAGGAGAATAGGGAAAGACCTCAGTTAACATGGACGGATTGTGTCGAGGGATCTGGAAAAGCTTGAAGTAGCATGATAGATAGATCTAAAGAGGAATACTTGGAGAATGATGATTCTCAACTCTGAGCCAAATAGCTGGTACAAGGCATGATGGTGATGGTTATGGTAATGAATATGTGCTGTTGTTTCAACTCAACTAATTTAAGTCTTTGATGAATTATGTCCACGGAAGTTGCTTGCAAACTTTATGATACTCGCTTGAAGAGAAAACTTGGACCGCTAATATTTGTTGACCTATTGTGAATCAGTAGAATTGTTTTGCTGTCCTTGTGGTTTGTGCCTTACTTCTGCATCTATTTATTTATTCCATTTTAGTAGAGGATTTTTGAGTTTTTACCAGGCTATCATGGCTAAGAATGCAGTTTCTGGTTTGGAGCTCATTATATGGAGTATCTTAGAATTTGACTTCGTCATCTAGGCCCTAGCTTGAAATTGTGCATTACATGATAACAAGCGATAGAGTTTGTAAACCTATGCCTATTTAGATCCAATAAGCTTATGCTTTTCATCTGCTTCCCTTCCTAGTGGTTGAAGCTGTCATCATTTTATTCTCTTCCCTACTATGGGCTTTAATTGATTTATTAATCAGTAGGTGTGCCACTTTACTTCTTGCTTCTGTTCTCATGTTTATCCTTTCGGTTAACTTTTACTACCTGTATAAAATGTAAGGATCATATGAAAATTTGGAGGTAGCATCCATACCCAATTCCATGCCAATATTTGTAAGTACCTATCTTTAAGTTAGACTCACTTGATAAATCACATTTTTATATATATTTTATTTGAATCAGATAAAAAATTGTAGCTATTGTCTTTGTGTAATTTATTGTGAATTGTCTAAACTCTTCTTTTCTGGATGAATGATGTGCAGGTGGACCTTTACATTGGTTATCATCTATTTTCTGGTATATTTCGATAGTGCACTCTTTTGTACTATTATATTATGATTTCATGCTGAGAGTGCTTTGATAGCTTGATGAGTCTTTTATTGCAGAAGGCCTGACCATACACATTCTTTTATTATCCACAAGTCTTTTAGCCTAATGATTTCTTTCCCTCTATAGATTGCCACCTCGATATCTGCTCATGGCTGCTGGATTTATTCAAAACATGTTACTGAAATAGAGGAGGCTGATGGATTTATCAAAAGGGATTGTGAAGAGAATATGCCTGCTATGAATTCTGGGCCAAATAGAAACAGGAAAGCAATCAAATTGCAAAACTACCATGGGCAAGGAGAGAATGAGGAAAAAGCTGGATTTTGGGGATACATTATGCAAGTAACTTATCAGGTTAGGATCTAATAACTGTGAACTATCATGTTAGATCCACAGTTCACTAATTGTTACTCATGAATCTGGATGTTTTAACAAACAACCCTCAATTTCAATATTATAAATAACAGACCCCATATTTGTGAGTATGTATTAAAGTTCACTTAAAAAATAGAAATATTGTGATTTCCTCCTGCTTGTGGAGAACAGTTATCCTGTTGTCTTATTGTTTTTATTGGTTCAGTTATTCTAATGGCTTTAATCATTAAATCAATATATTCACTTGAACAGACTAGTGCAGGTGCTGTTGTGTTGACAGACGTCGTCTTTTGGGTTCTCCTAGTACCATTCTTGTCAGCAGAGAATTTCAGTCTCGACCTGGTGCGTACCCAGTAGTTGAATAATCTTTGTAATAAAAAGCTCAAAGCATGATCATTCTTCTTCTAAGCCTATCTAATCATGAAAGCTGGCAAGTTGTTTGCTTTTTGCTTTAGATATACATAAATTAGTGCTTTTAGTAAATGTTTTTATTATATAGAGTCAGGCATGTTACGAGATATTTGTTAACCATTATAATAGTTTTTCATGAAAAGTACATTTATCTTTCTTATACTACTGGTGGTAAGTAATGAAAAAATATACCCATGCTCTGCCTAGTTTTGAGGGGTAAGATGACATCACAGTCCAAAGTTTACATGTCAACAAGTTAAGGATAGCACTTCAAGTCATGTATCTGATGCTAGGTTGGCTTGGTGAAACATCACAAGCAGATCTCTTCCTGCTTCTTGACTGCATAGAATGCATCTACATGAGCATAGCCCTTTTCTTCATTCTACATGTAAATCTGATCTTGTGGAATATGTATTTCACCATGTGTATGCAAATAAAGCAAATAAATAGGAGCAGCGTTGAAGGGCAATAGTAAATAATAAAGTTAAACAGACCAATTAACATTAAAGAATAGAAAAGAGCTAGTTCCTTGCAGCTTCTTGGGAATAATTCGTGTTTATGTCAAAACATTGCAAGATGGTCTTTTATTCAATTGACTTATTCTATAATGTGAGACTTCTAGTCATCCGGTTTTACTTTTGTTTTTCTTTCCTTTCATTATGCTGGGAGATGCAGTGGTACTGCATGAAAATATTAATATAAATGTAAAATACAAAAGTATTGAATGCAGCATGGTGATCATTTTTCAGACATTATGACAAAATAGCCAGCAAGCATTATGTTAGCTACTTTGGGATGACATCATCAATCATTATTCGCCACTGCTTCGCATTAACAACTACATTTGCAATTCATGTCCACATTTCTAAATCCTACATCTAACTATGGTTCTTGTTATTTTTATTTTTTCCTTAATTCTCAAACCCTTGATACCTATCCAAGTCTCTATTCTAACTAATCTCTCCTTAGATCTTAATGCACATGCCTATACCATTTCAGTTGGTTCTCCACCAGTTTATTATCTATGTTGTTGTTCATACTCTACTTTTGCCTACTCATTTTTTATTGGCGCTGTTCTTTCTTCTTTTTGTCATGCATTGACCTGTGTTTTTATCTCTGCTGTGCTCATCTTATATGTTGTGCTATGTGGGTTCTCTTTATTTGTCATCATGTTTATCCATGTGGCATCTCAGGCTTTGCCTGTCTTGGTTCATTTCATTTATGTCACAAGAGCATGCTTTGGTGATATAACAGTAGAAGTAACTCTCTACTTGCTCCTGTTCTATCAAGGTGCCCTCATCTCTCTCCCTTCCTATGTTAACAGATTGAAGACAACTAGATTTATTATCACATGAATGTTGATTTTGATTGAGGCTGCTTTAATTTCTGTTTCTCTTGAAAGTGCATTCCATTTTATATCTTACGTCATATTGATTTTTAGGCCCTTATATTTTAAAAATTTGTCCATAATTTTGAATCTAGATTAACCTAGTCAGGGGCAGCAGCGAGGGTGGTGCAGCGTGGAAAGCTAGAGGAACTGTGACATGTGTGGGATGAGAGGGTGGAATAGCTGCATATGATATTTTTAGTCTTTTATGGGTTCTTGGGAGAAGGGGGTGGGGGGGGATCAAATAGTCCCATGCATAAGGATCAAAATTTTGTTGATCAAGGGTTTTCACAACCATTTTGAGACTCAGGCATCGTCCACTACCTTCTGATTAAGTGCCCTCTCATTAGCCTTTTATGATTCCTCCACTTTGTTTGGTAAAATAATTCCTCCATTTTGTGAATAAATGAACTCTAACTTGAGTGCCATTTTCGACTATTAGACCCATAATCATGGAGTTAAATATTGGTAGAACGGGATGGTACCATCGGTATTGTACTTCCTGATATGAAACACAATATTACTGGTGTCAGGATTCCAAAGAACACAAAAAGTGGGCTGTGTGGTGCTGGAGAAGGAGAAGGTTGTGGGATGCAGGAAAGAGGCAGAAATGATGGTGGGGCTTCACCAGAGGAGGTGGAATTGGTGGGGCTTGGAAAAACAATAGACCAGGGTGGCCTCTTGTTTGTGGATTGACTGGGCGAAGGTGACGGTCACGTCGAGGGAGAGAGGGCAATGTATCTGGGAGAAAGAGTTGGTGCATGGCAGCTTCGTAGCAAGCCAACAACCCCAAAACCAGTCCTGAATTCTTGATGACTTATTTGAGGCTTTAATACCCAGACCAGCCTTTATCACCCATTTTACCCCTGTGGTTCAGTGGAAGACCTGGTCTTTGGGTGATTGGGATGCAGCTATCCCAAGAGACAGGATGGGATAAGGGATGGTACATGGGGTATACTGTTCCACAGGAAAAACAGTATGCCCTTGTACCACAATTTTTCAACCCTTGCCCATAATAATATGTTCCTGATTTCCAACTCTTCGATAAGTTCATACAATGAACTGTAAATAATTCTATTGTAGGTTTTGTCTCGAAAGGCAAATTTCTGCATGAAAACATTTATTTCTGTTTTGTGAGTTTGTAGTGTTGGAAAGACTGCATCTGGACAAAAGAAAAAATAAGAAGGTAAAGGCAATGAATAATTGGTACAAATTGAATGGACTACCTTGTCATATATTAGAGTCCTCTTTCATTTTGCTTCATGGCTCTGCAAGAAACTATAAAATGTTCAAGAATCCTTATCCATGTTTGTTCTTTTGCTCATCTTGTTGAGCTTTGTTTGGCAGGTCATGGGTTGCATGCATTCCTTGAATCTTGTTTTTCTTGTCCTTGACACTGCCCTCAATAGCCTGGTAGGTATTTTGCTAATAGAAAGTAGATTACTTCCAGTAGTACTTCCTATTTGACACTATAGAAGTGAATCTTAAATTATCTTTTTCAGCCTTTTCCCTGGTTTCGTATGGCGTATTTTGTTCTTTGGAGCTGTATATATCTGATTTTCCAGTGGGTTTTGCATGCTTGTGGATTTTCATGGTAAGTGCTCTACTTTTCCACTGAAGGATGAGGCTATTCCTTCATGATATCAACATATGCATAATCATAATACACATGAATTGGAAAGGATAATCATATTTTTACAAAATATGGGGTGACACAGCATTATGAGCCTCATCCCTTGGACAAATTATTTTCTTATGCTATAACATGGGTTAAATACTTTCCTTAAGAAACTTATGGATAGAATACAATTAGTTGAATTTATTTCTTATTTCTATATTTTAGTTATGCAATTTATCTCTTTAGTGTTCAACATCTTAAAGCTCTAACATGCATTACATGCTTCATATTAGTTTATTATTAATTGTATGATGTTAATAATCGGCACTTCATCAGGTGGCCATACCCTTTTCTTGAGCTCTCAACTCCCTGGGCGCCACTGTGGTAAGCATCTTCTCCTTCCGCTTCCCCACTTTTCCGTTCGTCATGGGATTCTGATGGCTAACTTAACTTGCAGGTACTTAAGCTTGGCATTGGTTCACTTTCCTTGTTACGGCCTATACAGTCTAATTGCAAAAGTGAAGATAACATTTTTCACTAAATTTTTCTAGCATTTTTCACTAAATTTTTCTCCCATGTATGCATGATGTTGTGTTAGTATTGAAGATCATAAATTTCCATGCCAAATTATATTCACAGAAGGGCAATAAGCAATATTCTTTTGCATAGACATGATGAGAAGAATTTTAAGTGCAATTTCCTTCCACTAGTTTCCATATCTTGTCAAGAATTGTAAATTTGTAATGAGCTTAGGATGGTGTATGTATTATTGACTTGGAGAGGCAGACCGAAAGGATCATATAGAACTAGGTGTGCAGCCTGTTCATCAGAGACTCAGAACCCTTCTGTCGGATTCTAGAAGCAAGCGGTGGAGCTCTGATAATCATGATGCTTTGAATCCTGGGGTTGCATTTGTTGACCATGCAAACTGGCCGGCAGATGCATTGAAAGCTTTTGAAAGTAGTCAATTATTGGATCAAAAATCAAGAAACAAAAGGACTCGTTGAAACCAGTGATGACATACATGAGTTCCCTTTGTGTTCAATGTTTTGATGTAATTTTAGCCATTTAGGTTAAAGTTACATTGTTACTTGCATCAGGACAAAATTACATCGTACATATACTCAAGTCTAGATTATGTATGTGATGAAAACATTATTCAACCCGTAATGTGAAGGACTCCGTTAATTACATGTGGACAAAAATACGTGACATAAAACAAATGAATGAAACAGCATCGTATGTGATAGTTCCATGGATCCACAAAGCATAGCTATAGATATCTAAAGAAAGCAAGCGGATGGAACTATATTATAGGATGAAAATGGATCAGATAATAGCTATCCAAATCTATTTTCATGTACGAATCTATCCGGATACAACTTGAGTATTATGCTAACATCTGAATTCATATTCATAATCATCAAAAAGAAAAAGAAAAAGAAAAAGATATAGATAGATAATTATCCAATTTATATCTGACTATTTGATTTTATTTATAATCATATTTAATCTTATATGGTACTCAAAAAGAAAATATATAATCATATTACCATGCTACTAATTTGATTTACGATTCATTTATCGTTGATTCTATGGTCATGAAATTTAATTATCTGATTTATATATATATTTATCCTCATACTTCCACTATTTGATTTGTATCCATATCTATATAAAATAAATATAAATATAAATTTTTACATCCAAGTAATAATCATATTGTATTCGTCAAATAAAATAATTATGGATATGGATATACTAATATTCTATCTGTATTCGATCTAATTTCAGTCCTACTATATCGATTCAATTATACTCTCTTAATTATTCAACCATATCTCTTGTGAGATGCCAAACAATATAGCAGTCCTTAAGTTACTGTTAGATGTGTGTCCTAGAAGTCAGATTGGCCGACACTTGTTAAATACTTTTTAAGAGCATTTTCATAATTTTGACTTAAACCAATAAATGGGTTATTTATTTTATCACATTGTGTATCAAAGTGTTTGTGATATATCATTGAGTTAACAGGCATGATAATACATATTCTCAAGAGTTGAGAATTTTAGGCATGTGTTATCATAATTAACTCATAAACTGCTCCTGATCGTAGGATCATTACGATGATGGTAATTGATCCAGAAAATCGGTATACGATTATTTTCTTAGGATAGATGAGTCTCGAGTCTATGGTGTAGAGACACCGGAGTGAGAGTACAGGTACTTATCGAGAGCAAGGGCACTGAGCATGACCACCTCGAGTAGTCATAAGAAAATCTACCTTCTCGTTGATGACTAGCTCGATGCTGCAGTTATGTGTCTAGTTCTTTGACCTGAGGTGCATTGGCAGTTCACGTTGAGGGTGTTATAGTTTGACTACACCATAACTTAATCTCTTAGCCATTCGGAATCATGAGGTATATGTTGGCTATAGCATGTTCATTATAGGAATTGGATCGCACCAAAATGGGATCTATCAATCTCGGTAGAAGAGTAGTTCTATGATGATCATAAGATCGAGTCCTAAAATCCATGGCCATGGTAGTGTGAATATAATAGAAAAAAGTTTCTATTAGGGTTTCACATCGGACTCGAATCAAATGATTCATTCATATCATGGGTGTTGGGTTTGACGAGTTCACCTTAACCCTGATCCTATCAGAGCTCATGATAGAATAACCCAATCACACAGGTAGCTACACCGAGAGGTTTGCTATTCGATTTTGATAAGTTGCCACCATATACTGCTAGATGTCACTGATAGATTTTGGGATCAATTAAAATTATCTTGATGATCGATGATTCTAATTGGATGAATCGAAAGAGTTTTGATTTATCAAAAGGTATTTCAATGATGTCGATGATGGAGATCACGATATATCCCATTATCATACAGAACTGAATCGAATTGGATCACACAAACAAGGGATTGGATTTGGATGTCATCAATTGGGCTAACCTAGTTCGATTGATTTAGATTAGATCCAATTAGGTTTAAGAAAATCATACTAGCACACGATTGAGCCTAACATTCTCCTTCTGTAGTCTTTCTGATTCATCTCAACTGAGCCAAATTAGATTTGGCTCATCCGAAAGCCTTGTATGGATTTGTCCTAGTCTGACCGAAACTTGTCCAGATTAGAAAAGTGTTGTTCTAACCTAATCTAGGCTTATCCTAATTCATTGGATGAAAATAAGATAAGACCTGCTAATTTCTAAAACTATTTGGACAAGACTCATCCAGAAATTCTATAGGGATTTGTCTTGATATGACTGGACCTTATCCTGGCCTGATCAAGGCTTGTCCTAAATCCCATAAGATGAAAACAAGACAAGGATTGTCTTTGCCAAATTAGGGCTTGTTCTAAAATCATGAGATGAAATTTGGACAAGCCTCTCCTAAAAATTCTAGATGGATTTTTCTTGATCTGACTAGACCTAGTCCTGACTTGATCAAGACTTATTCTAACTTGTTAAGGACTTGCCTGAAATCCATTGGATGGGACTTGAAAAGATTTTATCTTAATCCCATAAGATGAGAGTAGGATAAGGGTCAAATGTTGACCCGGATGTAGGAAAGAAAGGAAGAGGGGCGTGCGCCCCCTAAAGACTTTCTTGAGGTGCCGCCCCCCCTTGGGATTTACATGAGGGAGAGAGAGGGCCACATCCCCTCTTGGACGTGCGCCCCATATGGATAAGATAGGCATCTCATTTTGAATGGGTCAAAGAGTTTGATATTAATCAAACTCTAAGGAGATGAGAGTCCCCTGCGCCAATGCTTCTTATCTAAAATTGTTCCACACCATTTCTCCTTATTTTTGTGTGACAAAAATTTGAAAACATGGTGTGGGGTGTGGAGATCCTTAAGGAGTCCTTCTACATGTTAAACTTTGATCTATTCAAAGTTTTATGCGAAGGGACTCTTGACTAGGTATATAAATAAGATCCTACACAAACTGTTTGTGCATCGTGATTTCTCTACGACGAAATCCTACCAAAATCTCCATCTCCACACCTCCCTCATCTGATCCTCTCCCTCTTCTCCATGCCCAAGAGTTGGGCAAAACCTGCGAGCAAAGATCATGTCCCGTTGGCGCGAAGATCAGCAAGAGATGATGGTGTTCGTAAGATGAATGCACAGCCTTCAAAGTTCATTTTGAAGGCTCTACGGAAAGATTCTAGATCTAATGTTTGAAGATCAGATCTAAAAGGGGGAGAGTTTAAGATCTGACCCGAGTGGATACTAGTAGAGGTCGGGCGCATCTGCGACTCAATCAAAACCTCAAATCAGTCGTCAGATCATCACAATGGATAAACAGTTTACTCGATCAGGTGATATCAGATATCACTATTTTATTTTTATTTTTGCTTATAATTTTAGATCAATCTAATCAGATCTGAGAACTCTCTGATCTGATCAGATCATGAAATTTTTTTTAAAATAATCCACTATAAATCTGATCCGATCAGATGCATCCGACGATAGAAAAATTCGATTTTTTTCTTCAACTAGTATCAGAGCTAGGTTGCCGGTTCCAGATCAATCTTTAAATTATTCTAAAATCATTTTTTATGATCTGATTATTTAATTTTCAAATGTTACATAGGATATAATTAGATCTAAAATCAAAAATTGCATGTTATAAATATATATGTTTGATATGAACAATGCATGTTCTAGTCTAGATATGTAGTTCTATATCATGATAGTTTTTAAATATACTTTAAATTAGATCTAATTTAATTTTTTATTATTTGATCATTTAAGTTTCAGATGTTATATTTGATATAATTAGATCTAAAATATAAGATCTAATTTAAAATTTTGATATATGTGATATAGCAAGCATAAGTCTAGACTAGATCTCTAGTTTAATCTCATAGTCTAGATCAGTAATTTTATGAAATGTTCATTTTAGTTTTTTGAAGATTATATGATTAGATTAGTCAAGTTTTAGATATTATATGCGATATAATTATATCTGAAAGCATGAGATGCACTTAAAAGTTTCATATGTATGACATATGCAATTTATGTCTAGACTAGTTCTACATTCTATGCTTTGAATTATCTAGAATAAAATTTTTATTTGATATGATCATTTAAGATGTTATTTTTAGATGTTACATCCGATGTTATCAGATCTGAAACATGCATGTAAACATTTAAAATTGATACATGAGATGTATGTAAAACATGTATAGATTAGATCTTAAATTATGTAACTGCTTTAGATCTAATAGTTTTATAGTATAGTTTATATTTCTGATTAAGGCATTCCCCTTGGCCGTCCGGTCATAAGAGTAAGAAGGATTTAAAGGCCCTCTCTTTCCATTCGATGGGGTGCTCTTATGGCATGTAGGGATGCTGCGCGTTTGCCCTTAATCAGAAATCGAAAACTTATTTTTCTGCAAAATTCTAGATCCTGAAATCCTAGGATTTTTTATACATATTTTATTTTTAAACCTATGAACTTAATTAAGAATTAAGTTTATAAAATTAGTTAGATCTAAAAATTATGAATTTTCATATCTAAGACACTTTCATAAATCATGGGTTTGGGTCTGGATAGCTCAATTAGATCTAGTGGTTAATCAAATCAAATCAAGAGTTAGTTAGATGGAATCAAGAGTGCTTAGAATTGACCAGTCCAATAGTTGTAAGTCTTGGTCAAGATTGACTCATGCTCACATGTGGTTCATCAAGTTAAGACCTAATTTAGCTCCGTAGTTTGAGCCTAGATTGTAGGCTAATCCGATCAGTTCTGATCAAATAAGTCGGTGTCTAAGGTAAGTTTGGTAGATATGATCAATGATCTTTAATTGGAAGCTACTCGATCTGAATGCATCCACGATGAGTTAATGGCATATTCCTTTCATTAATCTCACTTACTTGGCCGATTGGATTGACCTAGTTCTAATTTGAGGTGGCTAATGATTCGAGCTAACCCATGCTGCTAGGTTAGTCATAAATATTATGATTAGTCAAGTCTAAGAGATCAAATCAAATCTTTCTAAGAAAATATTAAATCCTAGGTCTTCCACCATTGTAGATGTACGGGTCCTTCCTGGGGTTGATTGTTCTCGACTGGATACAGTAGTTTAGTTGCACCAAAAAGATGCAACCACGTCTATTAGGCATTGGATGCTATGGATTGGAGGATGGGTTGGACTCAATATTTTGGATACGGTGAGAGATCTAATTAAAAATTTAATTTATGCAAATGGTAGGTCTGACTTAACTAAGGAGTGGAGCAATATTTCAGACATGGTGAGCTTCATGAATTAGAGATCAGGTTTGAATGCACCATGATTAGAGAATCATTGGATAAGAGTTGTCCACTCATTGGTTGATCCATCACCAATAATTATTAGATGAGGTGGTGAGCCAGTCGGTGGGACCACACCATCCAAGGCAAAGATTATACAAGGCAAAGATTATACAAGTCCGAGGTCTGCATAAGTTCAAGCTCAAAAGACTGGAACCAACAGAAACTCAACCTCAATAAGTCGAGCATATCAAAAAATCAATCCATGGTTAAAGCCTAAAGCCAAGCTGAAGTCAGATTCAAGACCAAGCCAAGGACAGAATTAAGGATAAGCTAAAGTTAAAATCACAATCAAACTAAAGATAAAATCACAATTGAGCCAAAGTCAAAATCATGACCAAGGCCAAACTACCAAGCCCAAATTCAAGCCAAGAAAAAATCAAGGCCAAGAAAGCAGACTTAACAAGATCATCAACCAAAGAAGACCTCCGATTATTTAAAGTAGTAGGAGGAGAGAGGTCCTTTCAACGGTCCTTTTATGTCCCAATTATCTTGTTAGGGATAGGAGGATCTCATCCTAACAAAGATAAAGGCCAACCATGTCAGAAATAGGAGGAGGGCCTCATCCTGACATGGGTCAAAGGAGAGAGGCCCTCTCAATGGTCCTTTCATATTCCAATAATCTTGCTAGAAATAGAAGGAGAACCTCATCCTAATAAGGGCAAAGGCCAATCGTGTCAGGAACAGGAGGAGAACCTCATCCTAATATGGATGAAGATCTTCAATTATTTAAGATAGGAGGAGGAAAAAGGCCCTTTCAATGATCCTTTTGTGCCCTAATGATCTTGTTAGGGACAGGAGGAGGACGTTGTCCTAATAAAAATAAAGGCCAACCATGTCAGGAATAGGAGGATCTTATCCTAACACGGGTCAAAAGAGAGAGGCCCTCTTAATGGTCCTTTCATATCCTGATGATCTTGTTAGAAATAGAAGAAGAACCTTGTCCTAACAAAGGTAAAGGCCAATCGTATCAGGAATAGAAGGAGAACCTCATCCTGACATGGATGAAGGTCTTTAGTTATTTAAAATGGGAGGTAATAGAGAGAGGCCCTCTCAATGACCCTGTTGCATCCTGACAATCTTGTTAAGAATAGAAGGAGGACCTCATTCTAATAAGGATAAAATCCAACCACATCAGGAACAGAAGAAGGACCACGTTCTGACGTGGACAAAGATCTTTACGAGGGATGTGAAGGCCTCTGATTGATAAATCTAAGGTTAAATATCAAGGTCTACAGAAATTCGAGCTTAGAATATCAACATGTGTAGAAATCCAATCTTAGAAAGTAGAGGTCTACAGAAATCCGAGTTCAGAATATCAACATGTGTAAAAATTCAACTTTAGAAAGTAGAGATCAGCAGAAATCTAAGAACAAAAAGTTGAGGATAAAATTGAAGTCCTTCGAACAATTCTAATAAGAAATATGAAGATTTCAAGTCTAAACGACAAAAAAGAACATGTCTTCGATAATTTTGATTTGGTATACTCCATTCATCCGAACCAAGGCTCGGACTCAAAAGTAGGAGGGCTATTGTTGAGAGATTTTTATGCCACCCTAAGGCATAAAAATTTAGGCTGATTGAAGGACTTCAGAAGGCTGAGGCCAAGGTCCTACTTCAGGCCGAACTTGTTATCAAAAGATTGAGGCCAAAGTCATAATGTAGGCTGAATTGAAGGTCTGCAGAAGGCTGGGACCGAGGTCCTATTTAAGGCCGAACTTGAAGTCATCAAGAGATGGAAGCTAGTCACAATGTAGGCTGAATTGAAGATCATTGAAAGCTGAGATCGAAGTCTTATTTAAGGTCGAACTTGAAGTCATCAAGAGATGGAAGCCAGTCATAATGTAGGCTGAATTGAAAGTCATCGAAGGTTGAGGTCGAGGTCTTATTTAAGGCTGAACCTAAAATCATCAAGAGATGGAAGCCAATCATAATGTAGGTTGAATTGAAGGTCATTGAAGGCTGAGATTGAGGTTTTATTTAAGGTCGAACTTAAAGTTATCAAGAGATAGAAGTCAGTCACAATGTAGGCTAAATTGAAAGTCATCGAAGGCTGAGACCGAGCTCCTATTTAAGGCCAAACTTGAAGTCATTAAGAGATAAAAGCCAGTCACAATGTAGGCTGAATTGAAGGTCATCGAAGGCTGAGGCTGAGGTTCTATTTTAGGCCGAACTTGAGATTATCAAAAGGTTGAATTCTTCACTCTTGGCTTTAGGTTGTCCACTCACCCCCCCACATGCCATGAGGGGACAATACCTGATATGATTTCTGAGAATATTTTAGTGGACAAATAAAATATCTTTAACAACTCACTAGTCTCCCACGACCAACAACCCACAATCCCTCCTAACAAACTTCGGACCCTTCAATAAAAGGAAAAAAAGAGGGATCCAAAGGTACGCAGACTCTTCTCTCCAAAAATGCTCATCTTCTTTCCTCTATTGAACGAAAAATTGACTTGAGCGTCGGAGGGTCCCCATCGGAGCCAACTCCGATTGAAGATTTTTCTTGCAGGTATGGCCACCTCCATCCCATTACCGCTGACTCACCGCCATCATGCAACTCCAATAATTTGACCTTGAGGTGGATTTCCACATCAATAGATGGTGCTAAAGGATGGAACTTTGAGCCCATTTATGGAAAGAAATGAGCACAAAGCGAGAGAAGCTTCGTCGTGTTGCTCCAATGCCACAAGATCCAGATCCCATCCAGGCTAAAATCGGGTAGCTCCAAATGAGAAAGAAATTTCAATTGGAGAGAAAAGCTTAAGCAAGGAAGGGGACGATGACAAGGATGATCTGAACCAGCAAAGATGACATAAGATTCAAATAAGAAATATAATTATGAAATTTTTTTAGTCATATTATATTTTTATTTTTTTGTCTGTTCTTTTGAATTCTATATGGAAACAAACATCAAAAAGAGGATCTTCATTTACACTTTGATTTGCTAGGCAGAATACAATTTAGAAACTTCATAAATAGGAGCAAATTTGATTCCCAGCAAGGATTCTTCGCCAACAGTGTCCCGTAAAATGGGGGTTTGATTCCCTTGATTCAAAAGAGAGAGAGAGAGAAGAGAGTTTTAGTTTTCAATTTCAAATAATAATTAAAAAAAGAAGGGGGTTTCTCAGTTTTCTATTCAAAAAAAAAATCTTCCAATTTGATAGGGATGCAGAGTGAAGCAAGAACCTAAAATTTTTCATGGTTTAGAAACTGAGACAATGAACAGATGTAAGCCTTCTTCCAGATGCATGTAGGAATGACAACTTGAGTGAAAAACATTCTGGAATTAACTGTTGGCACTCCACATACTAACGTCTTTGCAATTCAAGATGACTGCTAGGTCAGCTTTAGATCTGATGGTGTAAGAAGAATACCAAAATTAAGGGTTTGAAATGTTGCAAAACAAGAGGATGCAGCTGCATTGCATTTGGCGAACTTCTGAGGCTTCTTAAAACTTTCACCATTCTATCAACTTTCGCCGCATTAACAATTAATAAGAAGCTTTTCTCTAACCATAAGGTAGTAAGTTGCATAGTTTTTGATATTTATTTATTTATCTATTTATTTTTGCTATAGATCATGATAACCCACGGTCCAAGTCAAACCGTCAGAAAGTGGTGGAAGTTAAATTTGAAGACTTGTTCAAAGAAAAAATCAAACAAAAAAGCAAAAAATAGAGAAAGAGGAAACAAGGGCGCGGTCAGTGTTCGCGAACCTCTCCCTAGCCCTTGCGACTCTGATCGGCCTCCCTCATGCCCGTTGCACATTCGGTCGGCCTTCCCCATGTCTATCGTAGCCATCCAGTCGGCTTCCTCCAAGCTCGCAGGCATCCAGTCGATCTCCTCTTTGTGCGCCAATCTCATCCACGATTTTGAACGGTGGCCGAAACCAATCGTAGTGCCATTGACCTTGCTCCTCTATACCTAGACGCAGTCGAAACTAGTAGCATTGTCGACGTTCTGCTCCCCCGTGCTTCTGGGTGCAACCCACAGTGACCCCTTCAAACGCATGGGCATCCCGCCAATCTCCCCGTGTGTGGCCCTTCGGCCTATTTTCTCCTCCCATGCGTCTAGCACATCCGACCGACATTCTCCAACCCTGTGCGCATTCGGCCTCCTTCAAGCTTATGCACGTTCGATCGATCTCCCCTCTCCCACATGCCCAGGCGACCAATGATAAGAGTATGATGTTGTCATTAAGACACCATATTTATCAGTTTAATCCATTTTTTTAAAATAATTAAGAATACGTAGATAGCAGTGAGTCGGATCGAATCCAAAGAAAAGATAGTATTTTTTAAATTTAAAATCTTTGATTTTTGAAAAAAAAGAGAATTTGAAAATAGAATTTAAAGTTAAAAATTAAAAATTAAAATTATGAAGTAGAAATTAAATTATGCAGAAAAATAAATTTGGTATTAAGATCTACTAGTAAGATCTTAGCATCTAGTAAAATAAAGAGTAATAATTAAAGTATAAAATTTAAATTATAATAAAAATAAAGATCATAAAATTAAAAAATATAAAAATAAATATTATATTAATTAAAAGATCCATAATTTAAATACATAAAATTTAAAAAAAAAATTAAAATAGGCTGATCTCTGATCTTGGATCGGCATCGACAGAAAGATGGTGTAGAAGTCCAGCTCTTCTTCTCGACATCCATTACTTTGAAGTAGTCTCTAATCCAAAGCCTAGCTCTATCCTATACCAAAGCTTCACCTTGATGGAAGATACTGAACTCTGGAGGCCTGGGGTCTTATTTATAGGTATTGGAAGGCTGGAGAGTTTTTTTGCAGGTAATGTGAGATTAAAGGATGTTTTAATCATCAAAATAGGAAGAAATCTAAATAAAATTTGAATTAAAAAGAGTCTTGAACGAATTCTGTTGCTTTGGATGAAATCTGACCATCAGATATGGATCAAGCGATCCAAAAAATGAAAAAATCGGATGTGTATCAGTCTAGATTAGGTCGGATTAAATTTTGGCCATCTGATTGCATTAATCAAAAGGAAATCTGGCCATTGGATCGAGTTCTAGATGTTTTAATCAAGTCGGAAGCTTCCTAGACCATTAGATCATCTTCTGGATTTAGCGCTACCATCGGATGGCGCCTGGAGTTTGAATTAAAACTGGAACCAACCACCACCATCGGATCTTGACCGCAAGCAACCACAGTTGCACGATCATGCACTTACTGTTCCCATGGATCATGTGGACTGGCTGCACTGCACACCATAGCCAATCAACGCCTCCTATCATCGAGTGAAAAGACCAAAATGCCTAGTGAGCCGTGATAGATTTTTTGTAAACCCTTTAAGGGTCTTGGTCCAGCAAGTGTCACTCCATGATTCATCGATTGTCGCTGAGCTAGCAGTCTATGCCTGGTTTGTGGACTGATTGGTGGCTTCTACAGCTGAGTTGGCTTTGACGGCTTGGCTTGGCTTGCGGAGCCGACTGAGCCATTTTCTTTTTTATTTTAATTTTTTTTAAAAAAATCATATCTAGTTCATTTTAGCTCTAATTTGCTTCAAACTTATTTTGTTGCGATAAAAAAAAATAAGCACTTTTTATTTTTTATTTTTATTATTTTTTTATTATTTTTTAATTAATAAAAATATTATTTTTTTTAAAATATTTATAAAATAATTATTAATTTTTAAAAATAAATATAAATTAATTAATAGATTAATACTTTTATTAGTAATTTTATGGTACTTATCACACCCTCCAACTTAAGCTTTGCTCATCTTAGAGTAAAGAAAGAATTTAGTTTTAGATATCTTTTAACTTTAGTGTTTTAAATTTTATCTAAGCAGTTTTCAAAATGGCCAATAATATTCAGTAGAGTATAAGTTAGGTATATCATTGAGGTATTAATATTTATCAATAAAAAATTAAGTAAAGAACATTAAATTTTTTTGAATTTTTTCTAAATTATCTCACTTTTATCTCTAAATCATCTAAATTTTTATATGGACAAGTGTATTGTTACTTCTATCTTTTATTTATTATTATTATTATTATTTTTAAAATATTATACTACTATTTTGTGTCATAATCTCTTAAGCTTTCTATTTGATCCATGGAGCGAGTCTTGAACCAATGACTTTCAAACTAGTTGGCTTTAGGGCACTAGGTATAAAATATCCCTCAGACTTACTAGCTCGAATCAAATAGGCTACGAGTTAAGACTAGCTTTGCAACGAGCTTCTTTATCCTTCCTATCTTTTGATGCGAAACTCAATGCTTGCTTAGATAAAGAGGCCCGATTACTCAGTGAGAAATACTTGGAAACTATTTTATTTGAATAATTTTTTTTATATGAAGAAATGTATAGTTATCCTACACAAGCCCATAAAAAGTAGACTTTTCTTCGATGCTAGTAAAAAAAATTAGAAATGCTTAAAGAAAAAATTTTTTATGTTCTAGACTTAACTCTTTATTGAATTTTCTTAATACTCGATTCCTTAATATCTCATAGATTCTCTGATCTGTGCATCATTTTTTTTATAAAAATACTTAGTTTAATTCAATTTTTAAGCATAATCATATGTTTAAATACTAAATACTAACTTTTTTGAAAACTTAAAATTTTAAAATTTTTATTTTTCCTCCAACTTAATCAATATTATCCTCAATAAAGAAGAAAAAATAAAGAGTGTAACAAAGAATACGAAAGAATACACCTAATTTAATGTATTTAGTCCAGTATACGTCTTTGAAAATTTGGGCTCTTTCTCAAACTTTATTCAAAATATCCTAAAAAAATAAATTTAAAAGATAAATTAGATGAAAGAACTAAATATTGAGTTGCCTTCCAACAAGTACTAAGTTTACTGTCTTCAGCCAGACACAATGCAGCTTACTATCCTGTGTCAAATATTGGATTGATAAATTTTAATGATTTTGGATTGCCAATCTCAGGAAGATAATTTTTTATTCCTTTATTGATATAATCATTATTAATTTTAGGGACATAATTTATGATCCCATTCTTTGACCCATGTTTATTAAGAATTTCTCCTATTCATTTTTCTAAAATGCTCATGAATTGAGTTTTTGAATTAGAAGTTAAGTTTAATGCACTGGATACTGAAGGATGTCTAAAGGTGGGTTTAATTCTGGAGGTAAATTAATATGATCTTGTTTAAACAACTTCATTGATACTTTATTACATGCCTATTGATGTTTATAAGAAGAACCTACTTCTAGGATTGAAGGAAACAGGACATTAGGTTTATAAGTCTCAGATAAATCATCTATTCTCTTTTTTCCTATGTCTACCTCATTTAAACTGGAACGAGCATCAGTACTAGTTCCGAGCTTAGATTCTTCTATGTGGTTAGTCTCGGTACTAACATGTTCCTCTAAATTTTTATTTTGGCTAGCATCACTACTAGCCTCTCTCATCTGGTCTTGGTATGGGTCCATAAGAATTCCATAGCTTTTAAGTTCAGAAATTACTTTAGCATTCTTAAATTGAAGATTCGTAAGTGAGACATTAAATTGATAACTTGGTCCAAGTGGTTGATGGATATTAGGTGGATTGTTTGAAATTGGTAGGCTTGATAGTTGATCTAGTTCTCTTCTCGTGTTAGACTTAACTAATTATCCTATTTGAACTTCTAGCTTGGTGATAGATTCTTATTGAGTCAAGATCGATTGTTGCTGATTTAGAATTAATTATTGAAGTTGGTTAAATCTATCATTAGCTAGATTGGTCTGTTGAGGAGGTAGATATGATAGCTGGTTGTTATATGATGGCTAGGTAAACTAACTAGGCTGACCATTATTATAGGCATTATTTTGGTATTGAGGCCTATTTTGATAGTTTTGGACAGATAAAATTTGGATCTGAGACTGAGTCTGTTGGGATGTCCAAAAAAAATTATGGTGGTTGGTCCAATCTGGATTATATAAATTTAAAAATGGATCATTAATCAATTTGGAGTAACTTTGAACAGCTTGAACTTATTCTTGGATAAAATGTGGAAACTATGCAATAATAGAACATTCATTCACATGATGGGTTGGGCTAGCACAAATAGAGCAAAACTTCTGATTATTAGAAGGTGATGTGAATTATGCAAGAGATTATTGACCTAGAATTAGGAGTTGATCTAATTTTTGGACAAGTAGGTCAATTTTATCTAATTTTTGGACTACTAGATTCAGGTCAGCCATTTAATTATCAGGTTTAATATAAATCAACCATTTAATTAAGTTAAACTAAATCAAAAAAAGTAATTTTCTATCATTCATGTATTAGTGTAACCCTAATGTATGGATCAAAATTTTTTAGATTTTTTTAAAATTATATATATATTTTTAATTATTTTTTTATATTATTTTTTTAAAAAGTTATTTTTTAAATTATTTAAATTATTATTTTTAATTTAATTTAATTTAATTATTATTTTTAATATTTTTTTAGTTAGTTTAATTTAATTTAATTTAATTTTTAATTTTAATTTAATTTAATTTTATTTTATTTTTAAAGAGAGAAAAAAAAGAAATAAAAGTTCTAAAGAGAAGGTCATAAGGAGTCCTAGAGCTAAGAAGAGAGAGAAGAATCAGTTTTAATTAGTGATAATATTGGTTAGCAATCAAGTTGGTCAATCAATCCTGACTAAGAATTATCCTAGATCTAGATATCTCCTAACTGTCAAGATCATTCTCAAGCCCTCCATGCTCAAGATCGATTAACTGACTAGATAGTTAATCGAAAAATGTGGAAGGTTCTCTACTTGTTGCTTTTCTTAGACACTAATAGAGTTGGCTAGGTCAGACAATGGAACTAATTGAAAACCACCTTCTTTGAACCACTTGTCTTAGATGCTAAGTAATTAACCAATTTGAACTCGGTCCAACTCTAAGATTTTCTTATCCTATTGAGCTCGAATATCCTTAAGGGTTGACGTCTGATTGATTTTAAGAGTTAAGATTTGAGTTAATGCAATATGATGGTTGGTTGTTTGTGGGTTAAGAAAGGATGATCAAATCCTCATCTTATCTTGTTTAATGGGTTGTGCCCTTAAATTGATTCAATATGATATGCATATTCAAATTTTTAAGCAAGGTGTTCTATGCAATGAAACTAGATTCATGTAATTAATTAAATTTTGAAAAGCTCACCTTGCCTCCAGCAATCATCAAAAATAAAATTAAAAACTAATATGATGGCAGTTAGGGTTTCTACTCTTGTCATGAAGCTTTTAATTAGGTTTAAGTGGATATTTTTTAAAATTAATTTAAAAATAAAATAAATAATAAAAAAAGGATTAAGGTTAGGATTGATCTTACCAAACAAGATTAGATGCTTTCTTCCTTTTTTTTACTCTTTTTTCTATAAAATGAATAAATAAAAAATTAGTAAGCAATATTTATAAAAAAATAAAAAATTATTTATAATTTATCTACAAAAAAATCAAAGAAATCAAAAATTTTAATTTTCATGCCTTCTCTGATAATGGTGCCAAAAATTTGATAAGAGCGCGATATTATTGTTAAGATACTATATTTATCAGTTTAATCTGACTTTTTAAAATAATTAAGAATACGTAAATAGCAGTGAGTCAGGTTGAATTCATAGGAAAGGTAGTATTTTTTAGATTTGAAATCTTTGATTTTTGAAAAGAAAAAGAAGAAGATTTGAAAATAGAATTTGAAGTCGAAAATTAAAAATTAAAATTGCAAAGTAAAAATTAAATTATACAGAAAAGTAAATTTGGTACTAAGATCTACTAGTTAGATCTTAGCATCTAATAAAATAAAGAGCAATAATTAAAATATATAATTTAAATTATAATAAAAATAAAGGATATTAAATTAAAAAGCATAAAAATAAATATTATATTAATTAAAAGATTCATAATTTAAATACATAAAATTTAAAAAAAAGAAAAAAAATTAAAATAGGATGATCTCTGATCTTAGATCGGCATCGACAGAGAGATGGTGTAGAAGCCCAGCTCTTCTTCTCAGCACCCATTGCTTTAAAGCAGCCTTTAATCCAAAGTCTGGCTCTATCCTATACCAAAGCTTCACCTTGATCGAAGATACTAAACTCTAGAGGCCTGGGGTCTTATTTATAGGTATTGAACGGCTGGAGAGTTTTTCTGTAGGCAATGTGGGACTAAAGGACGTTTTAATCATCAAAATAGAAAGAAATCCAAGTAAAATTTAGATTAAAAAGAGTCATGGATGAATTCTATTGCTCTAGATGAAATATGACTATGAGATATGGATCAAACGGTCCAAAAAATGCCAAAATTCGATGTGTATCAGCCCAGATCATGTCTGATTAAATTCTGACCATCCGATTGCATTAATCAGGGGAAAATCTAGCCATCGGATTGAGTTCTGGGTGTTTTAATCAAGTCGAGAGCTTTCTGGACCATTGGATCGTCTTTTGGGTTGAGCGTTGTCGTCGGATGGCGCCTGGAGTTTGAATTAAAATTGAAACCAACCACCACCATCGAATCTTGACCGTAAGGAACACAGCCGCACGATCGCGCACTTATTATTCCCATGGACCGCATGAACTGACTGCATCGCACACCACAGCCAATCAACGCCTCCTATCATCGAGTGAAAAGACCAAAATGCCCTATGAGCCATGATAGATTTTCTATAAATCCTTTAAGAATCTTGGTCCACCACGTATTGCTCCGTGATTCATCGATTGTCGCTGAGCTGATGGTCTATGCCTGGATCATAGATCGGCTGGCAGCTTCTGCAGCTAAGTCGGCTTTGATGGCTTGGTAGCTTAGCTTGCGGAGCCGGCTAAGCCATTTTCTTTTTTTTATTTTAATTTTTTTAAAAAATCATATCTAGTTTATTTTAGCTTCGATTTGCTTCAAACTTATTTCATTGCGATCAAAAAAATAAACTCATTTTATTGATAATTTTAATTTTAATTTTTATTATTTTTTAATTAATAAAATATTAATTTCTCAAAAATATGTATAAATTGATTATTAATTTTTAAAATAAATATAAATTAATTAATAAATTAATACTTTATTAGTGATTTTATGGTACTTATCAACCAAGCCGGTCGATCCTCTTTCCCGCATGCTCGGGTGACTCCTCCGATCTTCTTGCTCTCAAGTAGAACTCGAGTGACTTCTCCAATCTTCTCGCTCCCAGGTGGAACTCGAATGACCTCTTCGACCTTCTCCTCCCTCACGAACCCATGTTAGCTCCAACCTTCTCACTACATGCCCTTAGCTACAGTCGGTCTCCTCTCCTAATCACAACCTACGGCGATCCCTTCATGCTCCTCTCCCCCACACACGTAGGTGACGTGGTCGATCTCCTCCCTCTCCCTCATGCACCCCTCCGATCGATTTCCTCCCATGTGCACGTGTGCGGCCGAACCCTATTGAAATTTGGCACCTTGATTTTTGGTCCATGATAAGCTAAGAAGGACATTCAGAAGCCATGGAAAAAGGATCAGCTAGTTACAATCGGGCTGGCTTGGGTATGCAGCCGAGCGGGCTCAATCTGAGATCGAGCCAGCTCAGCCCGTATTCGAGCTGGTTGTCTCAGGCGGGCAGAAAGTAGTGCTTGGGCCAGACATAGCTGAGCCAGCCCAACTGTGGTCCGAGCTAGGTCGACAGATGCGAGCAACATGGATTAGCCACGCATACGGGCACATGTGCGGAAGCCTTTTCACAGGATCTTTAGTCCGTAACTCATGGACCAAGTCTATTCATGGGGTCTATGGAGCTGTTATGCTATCTAGCGGCTAGGAGAGTACGCGGGAGCTGATCGGATGGCTATTGGAATAATTTGGGCATATAAGAAGACCTCCCAACCCAAGGACTTCGAGAGTCTTGTGAAAATCTTTCAAGCGACGTAGAGATAAGGTAGGGAGTGCTGGAGTGTTGCAGTAGCATCTCCCTAGAGGCACAGGGGCTGAGAGAGGCTCGATAGTGCAGCAGTCGATGAGAGTATCTTAGCATAGAGTGCTAGGGGCTTATCAGGGAGATCGTCCACTAGATCTTAGGGAGAGCCAGGAGTCTCAGCATGCACCAGGAGCATCAAGGAAGTCAGGATTGTCCTGGAATGGTGGTGTTGCCTAGGGATGGAGGCTAAGGCTTGATGTAGAGGCTGAGAGTCTCATAAGGTGTCCAGGGATGTTGAGAACCCTGGATCGATAGATCTATGAGGGGGGTCTACTTGGGATTACTTTAAGAGCATTGAATGGGTGAGTGCTTCTAGATTGAGAGAGATGGTTGGTGAGTTGAGATTGTATCTCCTCTATTGTTCCTTCTCGGTAGTGAAGCATTGCATGTCCCATGGATGTAGGCACTTGGGCCGCACCACATATATGGTTGTGTTCATTTGTCTTCTTCTATCTTTCCATAGCAATAGGTGGTGCCATATCTCTTACAGGTGATCTTGGGTGGGTGATTTGTGTTCCACATTTGTCGGATCTTACCCTAATAGTGGTATCAGACCATGGTGATGCCCTAACAATGGTATCAGAGCTAGGAGGAGTCAGATTGTACCAGGGGTTGCTGCAGTGGTGATCAAGTTAGAAGAATAGCACAATCAAGGTGGATGCTTTCATATACAAGAAGTAGCCAGATGGAGCTTAGGATGAGGTGGAGCTTAAGGTGGAGATGGATCGGGCACGAGACTCAGTTTGGGATCGAGCGGCCTAGCTCGACTCCCATGTTTGTTGATCCATGAGCAATAGGCAATAGCCCTAGGATATGGGGGCGGTATCATATAGGAAGCTCTTAGATTTGAGGTGGAGTCGAATATCGAGTCGAGATGGAGAATGTTGGAATCTGGCACCTCGAGATTCGATTCATGATAAGCCAAG
>QRFJ01003364.1:29445-49029 GCA_006176705.1 Cocos nucifera | reverse complement strand
AACTACATTCAGAAGCCATGGAAAATAGGATCTAATTTTATTTACAATTAGGCCTGCCTCAGGTACTAGCCAAAGCCCAGCTCAATATAAGATAAGAGTTCGACTTGGCCCATATCCGAGCTGGCTTCCTGAAGTGGGTAAAAAGCATGCTCAGACCAACATAGCCAAGCCGACCTGATGTTAACACGAACCAACTGCGATTGGTGTGAACAGCACAATCAACGATCCATATTGGCATCGTGTGGATAGCCTTTTCATGGGATCTTTAGCTCGTTAACTCATAGACCAAGTCTATCATTTAGCGGTCTGTGGAGCTATTATGCTAATAGGCAGCTAGGAGAGCATGCGGAGCTGATCGATGGCTATTGGAATAATTAGGATTTATAAAAGACCTCCCACCTAGAAGTGCAGAGAGTCTCATGAAAGTCTCTCACGGCAAGAAGACTAGGCAGGAGAGCATGGAGTGCTATTGTAGTGCCTCTTGAGCAACGTGGCTGAGAGAGGCTCGATGGTGCAACAACCGAGGATAGTATCTCCTAGCATAAGAGTGGCTAGGGTAATTCCTCAGGGAGATCGTCATCAGGTCTCAGAAGAGCTAGGGGTCTCAGTACGCGCCAGGGAGTAATCAAAGTAAGATTGGGAGTTGTCTCCTGGAACTGGAGGGTAGCCGGATAGTAGGCAGGCCTTGAATGTAGAACTAGAGAAGTCTCTAGGTTACTTTAAGAGCATTGAATGGGTGAGTGCTTCTAGATTGAGAGAGATGGTTGGTGAGTTGAGATTGTATCTCCTCTATTGTTCCTTCTCGGTAGTGAAGCATTGCATGTCCCATGGATGTAGGCACTTGGGCCGCACCACATATATGGTTGTGTTCATTTGTCTTCTTCTATCTTTCCATAGCAATAGGTGGTGCCATATCTCTTACAGGTGATCTTGGGTGGGTGATTTGTGTTCCACATTTGTCGGATCTTACCCTAATAGTGGTATCAGACCATGGTGATGCCCTAACAATGGTATCAGAGCTAGGAGGAGTCAGATTGTACCAGGGGTTGCTGCAGTGGTGATCAAGTTAGAAGAATAGCACAATCAAGGTGGATGCTTTCATATACAAGAAGTAGCCAGATGGAGCTTAGGATGAGGTGGAGCTTAAGGTGGAGATGGATCGGGCACGAGACTCAGTTTGGGATCGAGCGGCCTAGCTCGACTCCCATGTTTGTTGATCCATGAGCAATAGGCAATAGCCCTAGGATATGGGGGCGGTATCATATAGGAAGCTCTTAGATTTGAGGTGGAGTCGAATATCGAGTCGAGATGGAGAATGTTGGAATCTGGCACCTCGAGATTCGATTCATGATAAGCCAAGAACTACATTCAGAAGCCATGGAAAAAGGATCAATTAGTTACAATTAGGCTGCCTCAGGTACGTAGCCAAGCCAGCTCAATCTAAGATCGAGTCGACTTGGCCCATATCCGAGCTGGCTTCCTCAGGTGGGTAGAAAGCAATGCTCAGACCAAACATAGCCAAGCCGACCTGACTGTAGACCGAACCAGCTCGATGGATGTGAACAGCACAGATCAACGATGCATATGGGCATGCGTGTGGAAGCCTTTTCATGGGATCTTTAGCTCGTAACTCATAGACCAAGTCTATTCATGGGTCTGTGGAGCTATTATGCTATATAGCAGCTAGGAGAGCATGCAGGAGCTGATCGGATGGCTATTGGAATAATTAGGATTTATAAGAAGACCTCCCAACCTAAGAAGTCAGAGAGTCTCATGAAAGTCTCTCAAGCGGCATAGAGACTAGGCAGGGAGCACTGGAGTGCTATTGTAGTGCCTCCCTTGAGGCACGGGGGCTGAGAGAGGCTCGATGGTGCAACAACCGAGGAGAGTATCTCAGCATAGAGTGCTAGGGACTTCTCAGGGAGATCGTCCATCAGGTCTCAGGAAGAGCTAGGGGTCTCAGTACGCGCCAGGAGTATCAAGTAAGATGGGAGTGTCCTGGAATGGTAGGGTAGCCTAGGGATAGAGGCTAGGCTTGATGTAGAGGCTGAGAGTCTCATAGGGTATCCAGGAATGTTGAGGACCCTGGATTGGTAGATCTATGAGGGGGGTCTTCTTAGGATTACTTTGAGAGCAATGTATGGGTGAGTGCTTTTGGATTGAGAGAGATGGTTGGTGAGTTGAGATTGTATCTTCTCTATTGTTCTTTCTCAATAGTGAAGCATTGCATGTCCTATGAATGTAGGCACTTAGGCCGAACTACGTATATGGTTGTGTTCATTTATCTTCTTCTATCTTTTCATAGCAATAGGTAGTGCCATATCTCCTACAGGTGATCTTGGACGGATGATCCGTGTTCCATAGTTGTCGGATCTTACCCTAATAGTGGTATCAGAGCATGGTGATGCCCTAAGAGTGGTATCAAAGCATAGTGATGCCCTAACAAACCCATCATGGCGGTGCCAGAGTCCTCCCCACACGCTGATCCTCTCCTCCCTCATGATCCTAGATGGCTTTGACATTCTCCTCTCTCTTGCATGTCTCCTATTGCAAATCTCCTCTCCCTGCACTCCCAAACAACCTTCGACCGATCTTCCTTCTCCCCCGCACGATAATTCCAGTAGATCTCTTCTCTTTGCATGCCCAAATGACCTCCGACTGACCTTCCCTGCACTCCCAGGCACAATCCATAGTGACTCCAACCGTCTCCTCTCAGTCAATTTTCTCCACTGCACATCCGTGCATCTCTTGTAACATCTTGAGCCAGCAAAATGATAAATTAAAAGATTTTTATTTAAGTATGTATAGTATTGATATCTTGAAAGATATTCAAAGTAATATTAGTGGATGTAATAGTTTTGAAGTATAGATTATGACTACCTATCACTGCGAGTTTTGAAAATTTTCTAAGTCTAAAAGCTAGCACCTATATGGGAAGCTATACAAAATAAGTATTTTTTTGAAATAAAAAGTCTCGATAATTGATCCTTAGATGTTGGTGAGTTGCAAAGTGATTTTTAATGGATTGTGGAGATTCTTTAACCTATTCATTCTGAAGCAAGAAAGTTTTAAAAGTTTTGAATTTGGAGAATTTGAACTAGAACCCAAATTTTAGAATTTTATTCTTAAGAATTTTGATTTTTTTGATATTTTTATTGATTCTAAATAGGAGGATGTTTCTTATTTACATTTATATTTTAAAGTTAATGGATATTAACTTAAAAAAAAAAAATATAAATAAGTAGAGTATTGAGTAAAGCTGTGAATAGATTATGAAAGCAAGTTTCTGTCAAAATCCAAGGTAAGGGGTCGACACTTTTCTAAGAGGTGTCGACACTATCTCAAAAAAGTAGAGAGGGATTTCAGGAAGTTTTTTGGTGGCACAAGAAGGAGTTGACACTTGCCTAATAAGGTATCGACACTTTAGATGACCTGGGGGGTGATTTGGTGAAGGAAAACCTACTTTTTCCACCACATGATCAATTTGATCTGACTACATCTATAGGAAATATTTTAAAAATTTTTCAATAGAGTCTAATCAGATCATAAAGTTCTCCGATCTAATTTTAATGATCTGATATTAAATCTAAAATTAATAATTAAATCAGATATGAACTTTATATCTGATTGGGTAATCTGATTACCCTGCCAATGATCTATGGAAGCTCGGGGTTCTGGATTAAGCCACACACGTGCCTGGCCTCTACTGGAGTCCACTCAGGTTAGATCTAGAGGTGTTCTCCTTTTGGATCTGATCACCAAAAAATAGATATGAATCTGATTTATAAAGCCTTCAAATCAATTGATGAAGGCAGTCCATTCGTCTTACAAACGTCGTCTCTTTTCTTGAAACATTTGCGCCAATTTCTATGGTCCTTCTCTTAGAACCTTGACCCAACCCTTGGGCGTGCAGAAGAAGATGAGGAGGGGATGGCAGCAAGAGGGGCTTTGGGGCGTGGAGCAATAATCCTTAGAAACCCTAGGGTGCAGGGTCTCTTAAATAGAGTCCTGTGCCACCTTAGAGTTTTGATTTGATCAAGCAATCAAATTGCTTGATTAAATCAGATCCTTGGCTGATTTTCCATGCCAACAACCACCATATATGTCACCCCATATTCCCCATAAATGCCATACAAAATAGGTAGGAAGAGAGGGAAAGAAAGTTTGGTGCGCGATGGACTCTTCCTTCTCTCTTAGAGTTTGATCTCTATCAAACCTCTTTGACTGGTCAAAACTGGATTTTGACCAAGTCAAAGCCTATCCATTGGGATGCACACCTAAGGGGACGTGCGCCCACTCCATGCCATACCAAAAAAGGGGTTTGCGCACCCCTAGAAAATCTCCAAGGGGCATGCATCCCTGATCCCTTCTTTCTTACAATAGGATCAATCTTTGATCCTAGTGTACGACAAAAAAGGTAGGTGATCAAAAATGGTAGGTGACCAGAACGGCAGGTGCACCCCTGATCTCTTCTTTCTTACAATAGGATCAACCTTTGACCCTGGTGTGCGATAGAAAAAGTAGGTGACCAAAAATGGCAGGTGACTAGAAATGGCAGGTGTTGTCCTAAAATTATCTGATGAATTTAGACAATTCTATTTTGACCTAGACAAGTTTTTGTCAGTGTTTCGGTTGAGACCAACCAAAAAGACTACAGAAGAAGAATGTTAGGTTCAATCATGTGCCAGCATGATTTTCTTGAACCTAATCAGATCTAATCCAAATTAATTGAATGGACTCAGTCCAATTGATCACATCCAGACACAAACTCTTGTATGTGTGATCTAGTTAGGTTCAATTCCATATGGTAGTGAGATATGTCATGATCTCTATCATTGACATCATTGAAACACCTTTCGATGGATCAGAACTTTTCTTATTCATACAATTGGAATGATCAATCATCAAGATCATTCTAATTACTCCCAAAATCGATCAGTGACACCTAGCAGCATATGGTGACAATTCATCAGAACTAAAAATGAACCTTTTAGTGCAGCTATCTATGTGAATCGATTCTACTATCAAGAGTCCCAATAGGATTAGGGTTTAAGGTTAACTCGTCAAAACTCAACATCTGTCATATGAATGAATCATTTGATTTGAGTTCGATGTGAAATCCTAATAGAAAACTCTTCTATTATATCATACTACCATGGCCATGGGTTTAAGAACTCAATCTCATGATCATCATAGGACTACTCCTCCACTATCGAGGTTGATAGATTCCATCTTGGTGCAATTCAATTTTTACAATGAACATGCTATAGCTAACATACATCTTAGAGTTTCGAATGGCTAGGAGATCTTGTTATTATATAGTCAAACTATAACGTACTCAAGGTGAACTGCCGATTCACATCAGATCAAAGAATCTGATACATAACTCCAGCATTGAGCCAGTCATCGATGAGAAGGTAAATTTTCTTATAACTGCTCGAGATGGTCATGCTCAGTGCCTTCATTCTCCAACGAGTATCTATACTCTCGCTCTGGTGTCTCCACACCATAGATTCAAGACTCATCTATCCTAAGAAAGCGATCGTACACCAATCTTTTGGATCGATCACCATCCTCGTGACGATCCTATGGTCAGAAGCAGTTTATGAGTTAATTATGAAAATTCATGTCTTAAATTTTTAACTCTTGAAAATATGAATCGCTATTATCATTAACTCAAAAGATGTATCACAGACACTTTTAAATACATACTGTGATAGAAAATAATTTATTTATTAATTTATAGTTAAAATTATAAAATTATTATTAGAAGTATATTATAAGTGTCAGTCAATTTGGCTTTTAGGGCACACATTTAACACTAAAGGCTGATTTGTGTCTGGGTGTCGACACTTATTTCAAAGGTCGACCCCAATCACAAAAATTTCTAGGAGCAGATTTTAACTGAGAGGGTTTTAAGTTGGGATTTTTAAATCATTCTTCAAGAGATGAGTGAGCAGCGTAAGAACTTAACTAATAGCCTAAAAATCCTTGTGTCAACACCTCAGTAGGTCAGAATTTAATGAGAATTTTCTGGTTTGACACCTAGCAGCTCCTTCTCTCGAGCTATTCTTTTTCCAACATAAAACTTATTGGTTGTCTTGGGTAGTTCTGGGTTCTGAAAATTAGCAGAGAGAAAAGAGAAGAAAAGAGAGTTAGAGAAGGCCCTGTTCTCAATTAGAAATCAAAGAAAATTGGTTAGAAAGAGAGGATTTAGTGGTGAGTTGGATTGAAGAAGGAAAGTTGCTGAATTTGAAAGAAAGAAGCTATTACCACACAGCAGAATTTTTCATCCTTTAAGGTAAGAATTTTAAACTCCAGACTAAGTATGAATTAGTTTTTGAGTAATTTCTTATAGTTTTGATGTTTTAAATAGATCAAACTATGCATTTAAGCTTGAATTTAAGTATGAATTATTGCTGCTCCTGTAATTTCAATGAATTTTTGAAATATTCAACAAATAAGATTGATTGTAGTGATTAGCAAAATGTTAAGAAAGTTATAATCAGAAGTTTCATATGAATTTTTGGAAAGTTCTTATATTTATGTTGAGGTTTGGCTAACCCTATGTTAAAGCAAACAATATAAAGTGAAGACAATGATAAGAGGAGCTAAGGAATAGGGGTAAAAGTAAAGCTTACAAGATGATGTTTCCAAATCATAAGGTTAGTATTGAAAAGTATGAAATAGTTAAATTATTGGAGATGTTGAAGCTTATGTTGGGATTTAGCTAATCCTAAGCAGAGTAAAAAAGAATAGAATCAAGTAAAAGTTTAGAAACAAGGTAGATGTATTTTTGATATTGAATCATAGGATATGTGTTTTAATCAGTATTTATTGATATTATAGAGAAAGAAAGGAATTAGAAAGAGTCAGCCAGCCAGCTATTAACTAGTTGAGGTGAGTGAATTTTCTTATCTAGCTTTAGTATTTTCTTTCTTATATGTGATTCTATTCATATTTATAAGTATGGAACAAAAATATATACAAATGTTTTGATACTAAGCTTACCTCTTATTTGGATTTTATTTAAAATAGCCTATCAGTATTTGAAAGTTTATTCGGCATCAACTTTTGAAAAAAAATGCATAGCATGGCATGTCATGCAGCATATAGCAGCCGGCACCTCCTTGCGATATAAGGTATCTAAATGCCCAGTGGGGCTTGATAGTGTATTGGCAGTGTATCAGCAGTGTATTGATAGTGTATCTGAATGTCCGATGGGGTTTTATTTCTACAGCATTTACATTCATTCTATGTGCTAACTACTCATGGTAGGGATGCGCTGGGAGTAGTCTGCCATAACCATTAGCATTATTTAGAAAAGAATTGGTTTGTTATAGTTCAGCATATTTCTTTTGGTTTAGCAAATTCTATTAGCTCAGCAAACTTATTGTAGCTTAACAAAGCCTTCTTTTGGCCAAATAGTTTATTTATGGTCTAGTTCTTGTTTGGTTTATTCAGAATTGAAAGTATATCAGAAATATATGTTATATGTTACGACCATAAATATTTCAGCTATGTCTCCTTATTTTCCATTGTTAGATTGTTTATCCATTCACTGAGACTTCCCTAAGTCTCACTCCTCACTTCTTTTACCTGCAATTTTGGAGTAGCTTAATTCAGTGGTATATATCAGCATGTGTATCAGCACCTTTAATTGAGGAAGTTGGGAGATGTTGGTTTGTAAATTTATAATGTATTGAAAGATGTATTATATAGCTGAGAGGGTTAAATCAGAAACTGATAAGCTTGTTATATTTTGAGTGATTGTATAAAATGTATATAGTATGATTTTGTGAATGGAGCCTTTGATTTACTTATGAAAATTGTTGAGTTGAATTATTATATTTCTTTAGCAGATTAAGAAGTTAAATTGAAATGTTGTGATTGCAAAGAATTCGAGATAATTATTGTGAGTAGGTTTAAATGATATTGCAGCTTAGCTATAGTTTAGAAATCCCCTTAACCTTTAGATAAGGATGGGGTGTGGCATCATCACTCATAGCTAGTTAGGGGTGGTGTGTTACATCTCTAGCGTTGATGTCCTCCTACCCCGCACCCCTGAGAGCGGCCCATGATGGCACCAATGTTTTCCTCCCCCGCGCTTCCAGGTATGGCCCGCGATGGTGCAAGCCTTCTCCATCGCAATCCCAGGTGGCACCGATCTTCCTCGTGATCCCAACAGCACCGAGGTTTTCCTTCGTGATCTCAGGTGGCACCAATCACTTTCCAAAAAAAAAATAAGAAAGAAAAAAGGAAAAAGAAAGAAGAAGAAAAGAAGACAAAGTCTTATCTGAAATGGGGTAGTCAAATAGAACCCAAGGTCTCCCAAATGGAGATTAGATGGTAAGAGGCTTTTAAACTTTTGTTCATTTTTTTTTCTCTTCTTGCAGGGCTATAAGACACTAAAATTGAGGCTGCACCCAAAGTCAATCAAGACCAAGTTCAAGAAACTAAGGCTGAAGCTAAAGTTAAAGGCTGAAGCTAAAGTTAGAACTCAAACCAATCCGAGGTCAAGCTCAAGATCAATTCAAGGTCAAGTTCAAGATCTATCCAAAGTGAAAGAAAGACAAATCCAAGGCAAAAATCATACAAGTTCGAGGTCTGTATAAGTTCAAGCTCAAAAGACTGTGACCAACAAAAATTTAACCTCAGTAAGTCGAGCTCATAAAAAAAACCAATCCGTGATTAAAGCCTAAGCCAAGCTGAGGTCAGATTCAAGACCAAGCCAAGGACAGAATCAAAGATAAGCTAAAGTTAAAATCACAACCAAGCTAAAGTTAATATCGCAGTCGAGTTCAAGTTAAAATCACAGTCGAGTCCGAACTACCAAGCCTAAATTCAAGCCAAGAAAAAATCAAGACCATGGAAGCAAACTTAACAAGAGCATCAACCAAAGAAGATCTTCGATTATTTAAGACACGAGGAGCGGAGAGGCCCTTTTGTGCCCCAATGACCTTGTTAGGGATAGGAGGAGGATTCCATCCTAACAAAGGTAAAGACCAACCATATCAGGAATAGGAGGAGGACCTCATCTTGACATAGGTCAAAGGAGAGAGGCCCTCTCAACAGCTTTTTCATGCCCCGATGATCTTGTTAGGAATAGGAGGAGAACCTCATCCTAACAAGGATAAAGGCCAATCGTGCAAGGAACAGGAGGAGAACTTCGTCCTGATATGGATGAAGACCTTCAGTTATTTAGGATAGAAGAGAAAAGGCCCTTTCAATGGTCCCTTTATGTCCCAATGATCTTGTTAGGGACAGAAGGAGGACCTCGCCCTAAGAATAGTAAAGGCCAACCATATTAAGAACAGGAGGAGGACCTCATCTTGACATGGGTCAAAGGAGAGAGGCCCTCTCAATGGCCTTTTTGTGCCTCGATGATCTTATTAGGAGCAGGAGGAGAACCTCATCCTAATAAGGGTAAAGGCCAATCATGTCAAGAACAGGAGAAGAACCTCATCCTGTCATGGATGAAAATCTCTAGTTATTTAAAATAGGAGATAATAGGGAGAGGCCCTCTCAATGATCTTGTTGCATCCCGGCAATCTTGTTAAGAACAGGAGGAGGACCTTATCCTAATAAGGATAAAAGTCAACCACATCAGAAATAGGATGAGGATCTCATCCTAACATAGACAATGACCCTTACGAGGAATGTGAAGGCCTCTGATTGATAAATCTGAGGTTAAATATCAAGGTCTATAGAAATTCAAGCTTAGAATATCAACCTATGTAGAAATTCAACCTTAAAAAGTAGAGGTCTGTAGAAATCCGAACTCAGAATATTAACATGTGTAGAAATCCGATCTTAGAAAGTAGAGGTCAACAAAAATCTAAGAACAAAATGCCGAGGATAAAATTGAAGTCCTTCAAATAATTTCAATAAGAAATTTGAAGATTCTAATCTAAATGACAAAAAAGGATATTTTTGGCAATTCCAATTTGGTATACTCCCTTTGTCTAATCCAAGGCTCGGACTCGAAAGTACGGGGGTTATTATTAAGAAATTTTTATGCCAGTCGAAGATATGAGAATTTAGTCTAATTGAAGGTCTTCAGAAGGCTGAGGTCGAGGTCCTACTTTAGGCTGAACTTGTCATCTAAAGATTGAGGTCAGAGTAATAATGTAGGCTGAATTGAAGATTTTTAGAAGGCTAAGGCTGAGGTCCTATTTAAGGCTGAACTTGAAGTCATCAAGAGATGGAAGCCAGTCACAATGTAGGCTGAATTAAAGATCATCGAAGGTTGAGATTGAGATCTTATTTTAGGGCAAACTTGATGTTATCAAAAGGCTGAAGTCCTTACTCTTAGCTCCAGGTTGTCAACTCATTCCCTCACATGTCATGAGGGGCCAATACCTGACATGATTTCTGAAAATATTCTAATGGATAAATAAAATATCTCTGATAATTCACTGCTCTCCCATAACTAACGACCCACGACCTCTCCTAACAAACTTCGAACCCTTCTATAAAAGAGGACAAAGGAGGATCCTAAGATATGCAAACTCTTCTCTCCAAAAATGCTCATCTTCTTTCCTTTATTGAACGAAAAATTGATTTGAGCATCGAAGGATTCCTATCAGAATCAACTCCAATTGAGGACTTTTCTTGCAGATACGGTCATCTCTATCCTATCATCACTGACTTGCCGCCATCGTGCAACTCCAGCAATCCGATCTTGAGGTGGATTTCTGCTTCAATAAAAACTAATAAATTAATTGGTGTTTAAGATAAATCTGGCAATTCAGATCGGTGGTTTTTAATTAGTAGCATGTTTATCTAGCCATTTTTGATCGTGTCTAAGGTAAGCTTTGGCAGTTCCTCCCATCGATCTTACATATTTGGCCAATGTGCTGAGTCAGGATTTGATTAGGTTGCTTATTGATTCAAGCTAACCCATATCACTTAGGTAAATCAGTGTGATTGATTTTATTTAGTAAGACTGATATAGGTGCCCATGGATCAAAATTGATTCTAGTCCTCATCAATGACTTAGAGAAGTCAATGGAAGGATTTGACAAGGTGAAGTTAGTGGGAGTAATTTGGTCCATGTCTTCTCTATGAGCTCAGGTATGGTGCTCTCAAGCCATGAAAGCAGATGAAAATAGAACAAGGAGTGAATGGAACCAAGCATCAAAGAGCTACAATAAATGCTTCAGAAGAGCTGGCTTGGTTGCTATCAGAAGAGCCAGCCCAAGCATAAGAAGAGCTAGTTCGAATCCTGAGAGAGCTGGCTCGAGTAGAAGTCTAGAAAGTATATCAGGCTGATACACTGAAAGAGCTGGCTCGGTTTCAGTCAGAGCCACTAGTGAAAATCAAGCCGACTCAAACCCTAAGAGAGTCGGCTCGAGCAGCAAAATAGAAAGTGGTGAGTCAGGCTCTTGCAGGAGACATCACCATCAAGCCAGCTCGATTGTTGATCGAGCTGGCTCGAGCAGTAGACCAAACATAACGTAATTTCTGTTCTGGCCTGGGATTGGATTTAATCCTAGGGACTTAGGGCCTTGGTTTGTAAGATCCTAAGGGGGCTAACCTATGGATTGGACTAAAATTTATCCAATGGGTGTGTGCATGGAAGACATGGGTGTACATGGGCTCGGTGAGTGCATTGCATTAGGTTAGCTAGGAGTGTTTTTTGGTTAGATCTTATTTGACTAGGTATATATGCTCTATACTGAGTTTTGTAAATTAAGCATAGAATCAATACAAGCCTTTTCTCCTTGAAATATCTCTCTTTCTCTCTCGTTCTTCCTCTCTTCTTCATGCCCTAGGATTTTCTAGGGTTTCAATAGAACAGCCATCTCTTTTCTTGGATCTTTTTTACTATTTCTGCAATCTTCAAGTAGCAAGAATTAGTTTCAGACAGATTGGTATCATCGCGGTGCCTTCTGTGGAACGATAATTGGTATCAGAGCCCTGTTGTTAGATCTAGTGGAGGAAAGGACAAAGCTTCATCTAGGGTTATGGTAAGGTGCATAACAGATTTCTTTGAATACTATTTATTCTCTTTTATATTTGGTTATTAGAATTTGGTTGGAATGGCATCGAGTACCATCAAGGAGGACTTTGAAAAGTTTGATGGCAAGGGTAACTTAACCCTTTGGCAGCAAAGGATGAAGGATCTGCTGGTGTAGAATAGAATCTAAAAGATCTTGACTCGTGAAAGACCAGAAAAGATTTCTATTGAAGAGTGGAAGAAACTTGAAGAGATAGCCTTTAGTATGATTTATATGTGCCTCTCTGATGAAGTTCTACCAGAGATTAACATGAAAACCATATCGAAGGGATATTGGCAGAAACTGGAGAACTCATATATGGGCAAGAATATGATAAATAAGCTATGGTTGAAGAAGCAGCTGTATAGTTTATGAATTCCCAAAGGAGGAGACCTAGTTTTCCATATTCAGAAGTTTAATCAAGTTTGTTTGGATGTTATGAGCCTTGATGTGAAGATTGATGAGGAGGATAGAGTTCTTTTGTTGTTGTGTTCACTGCCCATAGCATATGATGGTCTCATTACTACTCTGGTGTATGGAAACGAGATATTAAACTTCGAGGAAGTGGTTGGAGTTCTCAGGTCCAACGAACAGTGAAAGAGGCTAGTTAGAGGAAATCCTAATTTAGAGGTACTTTTTATGAATGAGAGATAAGGAAGGCCTAAGAAGAGGACTCAAGATAAATCTAAGGGCAGATCAAAATCTTGAGAAAATTAGAAGGCTTGAAAATGCTACATGTGTCATCAACCTAGTCATATTAGAAGAAATTATCCACTTTTGAAGAATGAAAAGGGGAAGAGCATTTCTAATGGTGGATCGATCAATGAAAGTGGTGCTCTATCATCTGAAGATAGTGGAGAAGATATACTGGTAGTATCAGATGAAGTCATAGAGTTGGATAGGCATTGGACACTGGAATCAGCATGTTTCCACCATTACACTGCACATCGTAAGTGGTTCTCATCATTCGAGAGATCCGATGGAGGGAGTGTAAGTCTTGGAGATGATCACCTATATAAAGTTGCTGGTGTTAGAATAATAAGAGGAAGAATGTATGATGGAGTCATATGGATACTCAGCAATGTCAAGCATGTGCTAGAATTGAAAAAGAACTTGATATCCCTGAGTTACTTGGAAGGATAGGGGTATGCTTTCAGTTGTCAGCCAGGCAGCAGGTGTTTGAGGATTTGCAAGGTTGTATACGTTGTGATGAAAGGGAGAAGATTGAGCAACAACCTATATAGGATAGAGGCTTCAGTGGTTATAGATAGTGTGAGGTGTTTGTAGCAGCACAAGAGGAGTAGCTAGCCTACAAGCTATGGCACTATCGTATGGGTCACTTAAGTGATAGGGGGCTCAAAGAGTTGAGAAGGAGAGGTCTGATTTCAGCACTTAGAAGGAAAGGCGATGACCTATGTTAGTCTGATATCTACGACAAACAGCATAGAGTTATATTTGCCAGTAGTACCAAGCAGAGTGAAGCTATTTTGGAGCTTGTTCACTCAGATGTATGGGTCCAGCACCTATTACATCTCGAGGTGGAGCAAGATATTTTGTCACCTCCATAGATGATTTCTTTAGGAAGATATGGGTCTATTTGATGAGGAAAAAATTAGATGTTTTTGTTCAATTTAAAGTTTGGAGAGCTGAGGTGGAGGAGATAGGGCAACCAGTGAAGTGTTTGAGGTCTGATAATGGAGGAGAATATACTAGCATAGTTTTTAGGAGATAATATGAGGAAAATAGAATAAAATATCATTACACAGTGAAGATGACCCCACAGTAGAATGGTGTCATGGAGAGGAAGAATTAGATACTGATAGAGAAGGCCAGAAGCTTGAGGCTGCAGGCATCACTGCACAAATCATTTTGGGGTGATGCTCTTATTTATGCATGTTTTCTTATGAACAAGTCTCCCCATAGAAAATTGAATGGAGGACTTTCAGAGATTGTCTGAAGTGGAAAGAAGGTGGAGCTTGGCCATCTAAAGGTGTTCGGTTATCCTGTATATGCTTTAGTAGAAGAAGCCGATAAAAGTAAGTTGGTCGAAAGTCCCAAAAGATGATGTTCATTGGATTTTCATGAGGTGTGAAGGATTTCTTGCTGTGGGATTTACATTCTCAAAGGTGTGTCATCAGTTGAAATATGATATTTGATGAAAAGAGCATCATATTGAAATCAAAAAATATAGATGGAGTTGTGAAGACAACACAAGACAGCATGGGACAGGCCTTAGATACAGATGATTTGCCCTCAACATCAACCTCAGATCGTATTTAGTTTGAGGTGGAGTTAGGTAGGCATGGTGATACACCTATGGAGGACCAACATGGAGAGCGATCTATCCTAGGGGAAGTGCAGAGGTAGCCACAGACATCAGACTTGAAGGATACCGTAAGGAGAGTGGCACTGCACAAGCTGAAGTGCACTATTCGCAAACCAATGTGATATGACATTGATGAGACTATCTCTTATGCTCTTATCACTGCTAATGGAGATTCAGAGGTCTTTGAGGAGGCCATGGAAAGTTCAGATCAGGAATCATGGATGCAAGCTATGTTTGAGGAGATGGAGTCTCTCAGAAAGAACCGGACATGACAGCTGGTGGATCTACCAGATGATGCTCGATCCATTGGCTCCAAATGGATTTTCATCAAAAAAGAGGAACCTTCAGAGTAAGGTGGAGTAAGGTATAAGGCTAGGCTGATAGCCAAAGGATACTCACAGAGAGAAGGGATTGATTACTTAGAAGTCTTCTCTTCAGTTGTCAGACATACGTCCATTAGGATGCTGTTGAGCATAGTTGCTGCTCATGACTTGGAGCTGAAATAAATGGACATTAAGATAGCATTCCTCCATGAAAATTTGGAGGAGAGCATATACATGGAGCAGCCACAGGACTTCAGGGAGCCTGGATTAGAGGGAGAGATCTGTTTACTGAAGAAATTATTGTACGGATTGAAGTAGTCTCCTAGACAGTGGTACAAACGGTTTGATACTTATGTGAGAAGTATTGGACTTTCTAGGTGCAATCATGACCCATGTGTATATGTGAGGTCTCTAAAAGATGAATCTTGGTTATACTTACTCTTGTATATAGATGACATGTTGATAGTATACAAGAGTAAGAAAGTTGTGTAGGAGTTGAAAGGAGCATTATCTCGAGAGTTTGAGATGAAGAACTTGGGGCCTGTAAAGAAGATCCTTGGTATTGAAATCATCAGAGATAGAACCAAGAGGCTGCTGCATCTATCTCAGGAAGGATATATCAAGAAGGTCTTAGAGAGATTTGGAATGAAGGAGGCCAAATCGGCTGAGCTGCTACTAACCGGGTGTTGGGTTTGGTGTACAGGGCGGAAGCACGAATTTCAAATAAAAATTATGAAATCATAAAATCAAACCCAAACCCTAGGACCATCTTATTAGAATTAAATCATATAACAAGCATTTATAACATAAATGTAGATTATAAGAACATACCTCAATCGCTAAATTCTGACTCGAGTTTGAATTCCGACAGCGGTCCGGTAAGGGTTCCACCAGGTGCCCACATGTTCACCCTCTAATATTGATCCGCACGGGGGACTTGATCAAGACACCCACACCTCTGTTTGATTTAATTAAAATTCTTATATGAAGAACTTTAATTATTTGGGCATAACCTTTTTTAGCCTTAATGTCACCCTCTTAGCCTTTCCTTGCCTTACTTTCTTACTCCTTGTCTCCTTAATTTTTATTTCTAATCTCTGTCTTATTGGAAGACTTCTTGTCTTTAAATTAGGATCTTGTCTAGACAAGAGAGAAGGAATAAAGAAAATTGGACAAGAGAGCCTCTTGTAAGAATGAAGGAGGAATTTCTGAATGCCTTGAACTCTCGGTGCGCACCCCTATTTATAATATACGTAGGGGTGCTTCCATAATTTCTCACGCCCTTTCCCTGGGCATATCTCACACCCATTCAACCTTCTCACACCCCACTAGAAAAATATGCCATGTGGAAGCACGAGAATTAGTTTCAAGAGTCGCTTCAAGCAGAAAGACTCTTCGAAAAATAATTCTTCATGGTTTCACAAATGTTACGTAGGTTTTCTTTCTCTTTGGTGCCACCAATAAAGGCTTTTGATATAATGAAAATGCCATCCAATGGATCTCATCTCATGCGCCAATTTCAAATGGGGCATGGAAGAAAAGTCAATGCCTTATCAACTTAGACTTGGTCCAAGAGGCACCAAGATAAGGGGGAGCGGCTAGGAGTCCAATTTAATTCAAATTTCAGAAAACTACCAAAGAGAATCACAAGCAGAAGGACTCTTCTACGCCCTCTCATCAGATCTGAAATAATATAACAAAAGTTACATGACATTTGAAGTGGATAAGGGAGGTGCAAACAACTCTCATGCGCCATGAACTCTTGGGGCATCAAACAAAACCCCACGCACTAAGAGGGAGAGTCTCTGGCACATGGGTTGTAGTTAGGTAATGCCAAAACCCTAGTCAGCGAGCCAAGGGTTGACCCAATTAATGAACCAAGTCTAGTTTGACATAAATTGGATCTAACTAGCCCAAATAGGAACCCAATTTGAATCTGATTCGAATTTAGGTGCTAGGGTTTACAATATATGCTAGCATATTCAACTTGCAAATATGATCTAATCCAATTAGACCCTTGATCAATTTTCTTTATGTGAGATCTATTGGGTTCCACATCTAGCCAGCAGTGGATCCAGATGTGATTTGATCTAATCTGGTTAGAACTTAACCAAACCGATTTAGGTCAAAATTAGCTAACCCGATTCGACCAATTAGAACACTTTCTAATTAATGATCAAATTAAACTTTTTAATTTGATTGAACCCATAAGATAAGATTGACGTCTAGCAACGTGTTATGTCTACTCGAAAGATATGGTATTTTGGTAGAAATACAAAAAGTATCCTTCAATAGAAAGTTACCATGCAATAGGATCCTTCGATCATCCTACATCCCAAATATGACTCTGGATATGGAAATATATCAAACTCAATATCATATTCATATTTCTCTCAGTCTTATGATGATGATTCGATTATTGAAATATTAGAAACTATTTTTAATTTTTATCATGCTTTGATCAAAGACTTTCTGAATTATCATTTGATTGAAGCAAGTAGGATGCGATCTCCTCTTACCAGGAGTGATTGATTCCATATTGACCTACTCACAACCTTCATATATAATCCACCATATCCAGAATACCCCATACATGACTAAGTCATGAATGAGTATGAACCAAAATATAGATTCATACATATAAGGTTCTATGGTAGTCTCAGATCAAATGATTACATGCACAACTTCCACTATGAGAACCATCTATTGACATGTAGATAAGACTCCATTAGATGTTCTTGAGTTGGATCAATTCAGTGAACTCATTCTCTAATGAGCACTCATATCCTCGTATTAGTATCATACATAAGTGATTATGAGATCAATCACCCTCTCCATCGAGCATATATAGGATGTGCCAGTCTTATCAGAAACATTAATTTTCAACTCAGTATTCCATTGATTAGAAATATTTAAATTAGGATTTTAAGATTTTAGATCTCACTGATATGATCTCATCATAATCCTAAAATCATAGTCCTAATTTATGAAGTTTATTATAATCTTAAATAAATAATTAAGATGCAGATGAAATAAATATCTTTATTTATTAGAAAATATCATTACATAAGTTTGGAAGATAAAGAATAGCCTATCAAAATACAAATTTCGATTGGCTTGAGGGCATATTACTTTCATCGGGCACATCAAACTCTCTAAGAGCATGTCACCACAGACTGAGATAGAGGTTCAGGAGATGAAAAAGATTCCATATGCTTTTGGTGTAGGAAGTATTATGTACTTTATGGTAGGTTGTAGGTCGGATTTAGTCCATGCAGTGAGTTAGATGAGTAGGTTTATAGCTCAATCTAGCAAGGAGCATTGGAGAGCACTAAAGGATATCTTCAGATACTTGGTAGCTTCAATTGGGATTGACATCTGCTATGATCAGTGAAAATATGTTGAGGAACATCTTAATATGTCCAAGGAGGCTCGAGGGCTAATAGAGAGGTTCGTAGATGTAGATTTTGATAAAGATGTGGATACTCGATGTTCGACTATAGATTTTGTATTCAGCTTGTATGAAGGTCCAGTCTCATAGATATCATGCTTGCAACTAATTACGACCTTGTCCACTACTGAAGCATAGTACATTGATATCATGAAGGCAGTGAAGGAAGCTCTATGGTTGAAGGGCTTGGCACTGGAGATGGAATTCCTACAGGATACAGTTAGGGTGCATTATGACAGTCAGAGTGCTTTGTTGTTCATACAAAACTTTGTGTACCATGCAAGAACCAAGCATATTGATATCAGATACCATAGGTTCGCACTAAGGATGGTGATGGTGATGGTTCGCACTAAGGAGAATCCAGCAAATATGCTCACAAAGGTACTTCTATAGAATTGCTTTCAAAATTACATGGTATTGATGGGATTGACGGATATAGCTGAGTTCACAAGAACTTGAAAGTACCAAGGTAGAGATTGTGAGCTTAGGTATGGTGCTTTCAAGCCTTGGAAGCTAGTAGAAAGAGAGTAAAGAGCGAATGAAACTAACCATCAAAGAGCTACAGCAAATGCTTCAGAAGAGCTGGCTTGGTTGCTGTCAGAAGAGCCAGCCCAAATCCTAAGAGACTTAGAATTTTTGTTCTGACATAGGATTGGGTTTAATCTTAGGGACCTAGTGTTAGATACATGTGCCCTAGAAGCCAGAATTGGCTGACACTTGTAATACACTTCTAGGGGCAAAATTGTAATTTTGACTAAAATCAATAAATGGGTTATTTTCTATCACATATGTGTATTTAGTGTTTGTGATACATCCTTTGAGTTAATGGCAATGATAATTCATATTTTCAAGAGTTGAAAATTTAAGACATGAATAATCATTATTAACTCATAAATTGCTCCCGACCATAGGATCATCACGGGGATGGTGATTGATCCGGAAGATTGGTGTACAATTGCTTCTCTTTAGTAGATGAGTCTTGAGTCTACGGTGTGGAGACACGGAGCGAGAGTACAGGTACTCGTTAGAGAACGAGAGCACTGAGCGTGACCACCTCGAGTAGTTCATTAGGAGTCTACCTTCTCGTCAATGACTGACTCGATGCTGCAGTAGTGTGTCTGGTTCTTTGACCTGAGGTGCATCGGCAGTTCACTTGAGGGTGTTTAGTTTGACTACACCATTACTCGATCTCCTAGCCATATGGAATCCTGAGGTGTATGTTGGCTATAGCATGTTCATTGTAGGAACTGGATGCATCAAGATGGAATCTATCTACCTCGGTGGTAGAGGAGCAGCCCTATGATGATCATGAGAATCAAGTCCAAAGCCCATGGCCATGGCAGAGTGAAATAATAGAAAGAGTTTCTATTTAGATTTTCACATTGGACTTGAATCGAATGATTACATCATATGATAGAGACTAGGGTTTGACGAGTTACCTTAACCCTAATCTGATCGGGGCTCAAGATAGAAAAACTGAAT
>QRFJ01003364.1:0-28445 GCA_006176705.1 Cocos nucifera | reverse complement strand
CTAGGTGTCACTGGTGGATTTTGGGAGCAATTAGAATGATTTAGATGATCGATCATTCTAGCTGTTCGAATCAGAAGAGTTCTGATCCATCGAAAGGAGTTTCGATGATGTCGATGATAGAGATCATGACATATCCCATTACCATACAGAACTGAACCTAACTGGGTCACACAAACAAGGGTTTGAATCTGGTGATCATCAATTGAACTGATCTAGTTCAATTGATCTGAATGAGATTCAATTAGGTTCAAGGAAATCGTGCTAGCACTCGATTGAACCTAACGTTCTTCTTTTGCTATCATAAATAAGTTGTCCTGTCTGAGCCAAAGGAGTTTGTGCTCAATCAGAGGCCTTCATATGGTCTGACTGGAGGTTGTCCAAGTCAGAAAAGGTTGTCTTATTTTGTAAGACATTACCTGCCATTTTTGGTCACCTGCCATTTCTTGTTCTTTGACTTTGGTCAAAAGTCTACCTTTGACTGGTCAAACGTTGACCATTGACACTTTGACTTTTGACCACATGTCATGCACCTATTGGAGAGCTGGTGGGGGCCTGTCCCCCTGCCAGAACCTGGCAAGGAGAAGGGCGCACGCCACCCTAGGCGTGTGCCCAAGTTGGAGGCGCCTAGGAGTCCTTGTTGGACAAGGACTCCATCTCCTTTTTGGATTCCAATTAGAGTTCTTCTAAGAACCAACTTTGACTGGTCTTAGGCACCCTCTAAGGAGGAATCCAGGGGACTCTATTCCCACCAATCAGATTTAGATCTGATTTCACAAAGGGTTGTGATTGGTTGGGAAGAAGAGGAGTTGGATCACAGCTAGTCTATAAATAAGACCCTGTACCCAACTCAGATTGTGATGAGATTGAAGCTAAGAGTTTCCATACGCCCCAAGGCTGCCTCTCCCCTCCTTCTCCATGCCAAACCACCTTCTCCCCTTGCTCTCCACGTCCAAAAGGAGTTTTGGATTTTTGTTGGTGCGATTCAAGCAAGAGAAAGGCGATCAAAAGCAAGAAGGCTGCGCTGCTGCAAAGGACGACTGCTGATCTTCAAAAGGAGTTTTGAAGATCCTCCAGATCAGATCCAGATCTAATTTTTGGAGATGTGATAGAGAAGAAGAGGATCTCCAGATCCAGCCTGAGTGGATACCGGTAGAGGCCAGGCGCTTGCGTGGCTAGATCCAGAACCTTCCGCTGCATACAGGATCATCAACAGGGTAATAGGATTACCCAAATCAGGTAAATTAAATTTGATTTAATTTATCTTATTTTATTTTATTTATTAAAATAATAAGAATTAGATCTAAAATATCCCAGATCTGATATAGATCAAAGAAAAATTTTTGAAATATATCTCTTGATCTGATCAGATCTGAACGAACCTGGACCGGGAAAATCAGGATTTTCCCTTCAACTGGTATCAGAGCCATGGTTCTAAAAATATTTAGATCTGATTTTAAATTTATTTTAATTAAAAAATAATTGATTTTAGATGTCACATGAGATGTGATCAGATCTAAAATCAGAAAAAATTAAAATTAAATGATTTGGATCTAAGATTAGAAGATATGCATGACTAGTTCTAGAATAGAATAGTTCTATAGAATAGTCTTGCATGTTTTCAATTTAATCTTGATTAACCCATATTTTAGATCTATTTATTTACTATTTTTTGATATTATAATGGTTATAATAACATCTAAAAAATAGCAAATAAAAATTATTTAATTTTAAACATCATATGAGATATGATTGATGCATGTCTAGACTAGTTGTAGAATAGTTCTACATAATTGTCTAGATTAGAATTTATTTTGATTAGATCAATTTAAATCTAATTTTTTAGATTATTATGAGATAATTTAGATCTGAAAACATGCATGATTCGATACATGAGATGTATGCAAAATATGCCATGATTAGATCTACTTTGTATATGAGATATATGATATAGATCTGATACTATTTTGTAGTATTGAATGTTCCTGATTAAGGCGTTCCTCTTGGCCGTCCGGTCATAAGAACGAAGAAGGGTTTAAAGGCCCTCTCTTCCCATTCGATGGGGTGTTCTTATGATGTGTAGGGGTGCTGCGTGTTCGTCCTTAATCAGAAACCCAAAACTTACTTTCTGCAAAACCCTAGATCCTGAAACCCTAGGATTTATTGTGCATATTTTGTTTATGAACCCTACTTAATTAAGAATTAAGTTTATGGAATATTAATTAGGTCTAAAATTGAGAATTTCAGATCTAAGACATATTCATAATACTGGGTTCGGGCTTGGGTAGCTCAATTAGGTCTAAGCGGTTGATCAAACCGAATCAAGAGTTGGTTAGATGGGATCAACAATGCTTAAATTGACCAGCCTAATAGGATTAAGTCTGGGTCAAGATCGAGTCACGATCAAGCAAGACCTAATTAGGCTCAGAGGTTAGAGTCTGGATTGTAGGCTAACCCAATTGGTTCTGACTCAACAATTTGGTGTCTAAGGTAAGTTTGGCACATACGACCGACTGGTTTTTAATTGGAAGCTACTCGACCTGAATGCGTTCTTGTACGAGTTAATGGCATATTCCTTCCACCGGTCTCACTTACCTGGCCATATCTGTTGACACAGTTCTGATCTGAGGTGGTCAATAATCCGAGCTAACCCATGCCACTAGGTTAGTCATAATTGTTATGACTAAGCCAAGTCTAGTTTAATGAGACCTGAATCAATTCTCCCTAAGAAAAGATTAAGTCTGAGGTCTTCCACCATTGTAGATGTGCGGGCCCTTCCCGGGGTTGATTGTTCTCGGCTGGATACAGTGGCTCAGTTGCACCGGGAAGATGCAACCATGTCTATTAGGCATTGGATGCTATGGGCTGGAGGATGAGTTGGGCTCAATATTTCGGATACGGTGAGAGACTCAATTAGGAACCCAGTCTATGCAAATGGTGGGTCTGACTTAACTAAGGAGTGGATCAATATTCCGGATACGGTGAGATTCATGAATTAGAGACCAAGTTTGGGTGCACCATGATTAGAGAATCATTGAACAAGAGTTGTTCACTCATTGGCTAACCCATCACCAATAACTGTTAGGTGAGGTGATGAGTCAGTTGGTGAGACCGCACCACCCACTAGAAATCATTAATCGTGGAGATTTTCGCATCTCTACAGAGGGAGTGTAGGGATCCGAGAAAATAGTGGGAGCTAATTTGTTTAAAAATAAAATCCCTAAATAAATTGGTCAAGTCAAAATTACAGTATCTAACTAGAATCTTTGACTCTCTACAGGAAAATGTCTGCGTCCAACCCATTGGCACGTATCCTGGACACACATAGACTGACTGGACCCAATTATAAAGATTGGCTCAGGAACTACAAAATTATTTTGGGTTCTGAGAAGTTAACCCATGTTTTGGACCAGGACCCTCCCACCTTACCAGCCCGTCCATCTGTTGAACAGAGAGCGTCTCTGGAAAAATGGATAGACGAAGATAATAAGGCCAGATATTACATGTTGGGCTCGATGTCTGATGAGCTCCAGCGCCAACATGAAGGATATCGGGACTGCTCGCCAAATGTTGGCTCACCTGCAGGAGATGTTTGGTGAACAGAGTCGCGCAGCCAAATATCAAGTCACGAAATGACTTTTTAAGGCTAAGATGCGTGATGGGCAGTCAGTCCAAGATCACTGTCTGACAATGATCAAGGACATGGAAGAGCTTGAGAAGCTCGGTGTGAAGTTGGACTTGGACCTGCAGAACGATATTATTCTGCAATCCTTGACTGATGCATATGGGCAATTCATCATGAATTACCACATGCATAAACTTCAGAAATTCCTTGGCCGAATTAATGAATATGCTGGTTACCGCTGAGCTTTCTATGAAAGGTTCTAAAGGCTCAGTTCTTGCTATGGAACGGACTTCTTCCAAAAGAAAGTCTTATGGAAAGAAAAAGAAGTCTGTGAAAAAGCAAAAGGTGGAAGGATCAAAGAAGAAGAAGGCAGAATGTGCCGAAGAGCGAACAGCGACGGCCATTGGAAGCGGAACTGCCCTACTTACCTGGCCACCCTGAAGAACAAGAAGGAAGGTCCTTCTGGAGGTATGCTCGTTATTGAGTCTAACCTTACGGTTTCTTCTGCATCCAGTTGGGTGCTTGACTCTGGTTCTAGTGCTCATCTGTGCACTTCTATGCAGGGTCTTGAGGATAGCAGGAGGCTGAGGGATGGAGACATGATCCTACGCATCGGTAATGGAGCAAGAGTTGCTGCAGTAGCCGTGGGAACATACCCTCTTCGATTACCATCTGGTTTAGACTTAGTTTTGAAAGACTGTTATTATGTGCCTGCAGCTAGCAGGAATTTGATTTCTGTTTCATGCTTAGCACAAGAAGGTTATGTGATCACCTTCTTTAAGGACCATTGTAACATTCTTTATGAAAGAAATAAAATTGCAAATGGTTTCCTTATTAATGGTCTTTATCAGCTACATATTGATGTACCTATTCTAACTATCGAGCAAAACGTGAATGCCAAACGACCTAGGGATAGTCCAAACGACAGATATCTATGGCACCTGAGATTAGGTCATATAGCAGAAGATAGGATCAACAAATTGGAGAAAAATGGGCTATTGAGTCCATTGACTTTCGAGTCATATCCAACTTGTGAATCTTGTCTTCAAGGCAAAATGACTAAACTCCCTTTTGTTGGACATGGGGAGAGGGCCACAGATCTCCTTGCCCTAGTACATACTGATGTGTGCGGCCCATTTGATGTGCCGGCTAGAGGCAATTTTGTCTACTTCATTACCTTTACCGATGATCTGTCTAGGTATGGGTATGTGTATCTTATGAGACACAAGTCTGAAGCTTTTGAAAAGTTCAAAGAATTCAGACATGAAGTAGAAAAACAAACTGAAAAACCCATTAAGGTTCTTCGATCAGATCGAGGAGGTGAATACCTTAGCCGGGAATTCCTAGACTATCTTAAGGAAAATGGCATAGTCTCTCAATGGACTCCACCAGGAACACCTCAACTCAACGGGGTTTCAGAATGGAGAAATCGGACTCTATTGGATATGGTTCGATCCATGATGAGCTTCACAGACCTCCCTGATTTTCTTTGGGGACACTCATTGTTAACTTCAATCTTATCTACTGAATAGGGTTCCCTCTAAAACCGTTCCTACCACACCGTATGAGATATGGCACGGTAAGAAACCAAGTCTGAGTCATCTCAGAATTTGGGGTTGTCCGGCTCATGTCAAAAGACAACAAGCGGACAAGTTAGAGTTTAGGTCCTTTAGAGCTCGATTCATAGGATATCCTAAAGAGTCATTAGGATACTATTTCTACATTCCAGAAGACCACAATGTGATTGTGAGTCGACATGCCATCTTTCTTGAAAAATAGTTTATTCAAGATAGCGGCATTGGAAAGCAGATTAAGCTTGATGAGAAAGTCTCACAAGTACAACGAGCTAAGGACCAATTGGAACCAAATCAGGTTGAGCCAATAAGAACACTACCTCCTCCACCTCGTAGATCGGAAAGAGTTTTCCCATCCCCCTGAAAGATACTTAGGTATTATTTCAGAGGAAGTAGAGAAAATGTTCCTCGTAGGTAATGGTGCTCATGGTGATGATCCCAAAACCTACAACGAGGCGATATCAGATATCGACTCCGAGAAATGGCTAGAGGCAATGCAGTCAGAAATTGACTCGATGCACTCAAACCAAGTCTGGACCTTGGTAGATCCACCAGAAGGTATAGTACCTATTGGGTGTAAATGGATCTTCAAGAGAAAGATTGGTGCAGATGGGAATGTGGAGACATTCAAGGCTAGACTAGTGGCAAAAGGTTATAGTCAACGCGAAGGCATTGACTATCAGGATACCTTTTCCCCAGTGGCTATGCTAAAATCCATCCGCACATTGCTTGCCGTTGCAGCCTATTTCGATTATGAAATATGGCAAATGGACGTGAAAACGGCATTCCTTAAATGGATATCTTGAGGAAGATATCTATATGGAACAGCCGCTAGGTTTCACATCCAGTGATACTGATCACAAGGTTTGCAAGCTGCAAAGGTCCATATATGGACTTAAGCAAGCATCTCGGAGCTGGAACACTCGTTTCAATGATGTGATCAAAAAGTTTGGTTTCATCAAAAATGAAGAGGAACCATGTGTTTTCAAAAAGGGTCAGTGGGAGCGCTGTTGTCTTCCTCGTATTGTACGTGGATGACATCCTCCTTATTGGGAATGATATTCCCATGTTGACATCAGTCAAAATGTGGTTGTCCAAGGAATTCTCCATGAAAGACCTAGGTGAAGCATCCTTTATTCTAGGAATTAAGGTCTATAGGGATAGACCGAATAGGATGCTAGGACTTTCACAGAAGATGTACATAGAGGAAAGTACTAAAGAGGTTTAGTATGGAAAACTCTAAGAGGGGATTAATACCCTTCAGACATGGTATTCATCTTTCCAAGAAGATGTGCCCTAGCACACCTGAGGAAATAGAACGCATGAGCAAGATCCCTTATGCTTCTGCAATAGGGAGCCTCATGTATGCCATGCTATGTACACGACCTGATATAGCCCATGCTGTGAGTGTCACAAGCAGATATCAGTCAAATCCAGGTGAAGAACACTGGACTTCTGTGAAATGTATCCTTAAGTACTTGAGAAGAACTAAGGATATGATGTTGGTCTTTGGTAATGGAGAACTCCAAGTCCAGGGATACACAGACTCGATTTCATGTCCGATATAGATGATCGAAAGTCGACATCTGGGAGTCTGTTTGTGTGCAATGGTGGTGCTGTCAGCTGGAAGAGTTCCAAGCAAACTGGTGATACCATCCTCATCCACGATTACCTCAGAAAAGGGTTACGTCGAGGTCAAGAGAGTCAACTCCACAGATAATGTGGCAGACCCACTTACAAAGCCGTTGGGCCAGCAGAAGATCGAAGCCCACCTTGAGAAGATGGGACTTAGACTTGTAGCCAATTGGCTTTAGGACAAGTGGGAGATTGTTAGATATATGTGCCCTAGAAGCCAGAATTGGCTGACACTTGTAATACACTTCTAGGGGCAAAATTATAATTTTGACTAAAATCAATAAAATGGGTTATTTTCTATCACATATGTGTATTTAGTGTCTGTGATACATCCTTTGAGTTAATGGTAATGATAATTCATATTTTCAAGAGTTGAAAATTTAAGACATGAATAATCATTATTAACTCATAAAATGCTCCCGACCATAGGATCATCACGAGGATGGTGATTGATCCGGAAGGTTGGTGTACAATCGCTTCTCTTTAGTAGATGAGTCTTGAGTCTACGGTGTGGAGACACCGGAGCGAGAGTACAGGTACTCGTTAGAGAACGAGGGCACTGAGCGTGACCACCTCGAGTAGTCATTAGGGAGTCTACCTTCTCGTCAATGACTGACTCGATGCTGCAGTAGTGTGTCTGGTTCTTTGACCTGAGGTGCATCGGCAGTTCACCTTGAGGGTGTTATAGTTTGACTACACCATTACTCGGTCTCCTAGCCATATGGAACCCTGAGGTGTATGTTGGCTATAGCATGTTCATTGTAGGAACTGGATTGCATCAAGATGGAATCTATCTACCTCGGTGGTAGAGGAGCAGCCCTATGATGAATCATGAGAATCAAGTCCAGAAGCCCATGGCCATGGCAGAGTGAAATAATAGAAAGAGTTTCTATTTAGATTTTCACATTGGACTCGAATCGAATGATTACATCATATGACAGAGACTAGGGTTTGACGAGTTCACCTTAACCCTAATCTGATCGGGGCTCAAGATAGAAGAACTTAATCACACAGGTAGCTGCACCAAGAGGTTCGCATTCAGCTCTGATGGGTTGCCACCATATACTGCTAGGTGTCACTGGTGGATTTTGGGAGCAATTAGAATGATTTAGATGATCGATCATTCTAGCTGTTCGAATCAGAAGAGTTCTGATCCATCGAAAGGAGTTTCGATGATGTCGATGATAGAGATCATGACATATCCCATTACCATACAGAACTGAACCTAACTGGGTCACACAAACAAGGGTTTGAATCTGGTGATCATCAATTGAACTGATCTAGTTCAATTGATCTGAATGAGATTCAATTAGGTTCAAGAAAATCGTGCTAGCACTCGATTGAACCTAACGTTCTTCTTTTACTATCATAAATAAGTTGTCCTGACTGAGCCAAAGGAGTTTGTGCTCAATCAGAGGCCTTCATATGGTCTGACTGGAGGTTGTCCAAGTCAGAAAAGGTTGTCTTATTTTGTAAGACATTACCTGCCATTTTTGGTCACCTGCCATTTCTTGTTCTTTGACTTTGGTCAAAAGTCTACCTTTGACTGGTCAAATGTTGACCATTGACACTTTGACTTTTGACCACATGTCATGCACCTATTGGAGAGCTGGTGGGGGCCTGTCCCCCTGCCAGAACCTGGCAAGGAGAAGGGCGCACGCCACCCTAGGCGTGTGCCCAAGTTGGAGGCGCCTAGGAGTCCTTGTTGGACAAGGACTCCATCTCCTTTTTGGATTCCAATTAGAGTTCTTCTAAGAACCAACTTTGACTGGTCTTAGGCACCCTCTAAGGAGGAATCCAGGGGACTCTATTCCCACCAATCAGATTTAGATCTGATTTCACAAAGGGTTGTGATTGGTTGGGAAGAAGAGGAGTTGGATCACAGCTAGTCTATAAATAAGACCCTGTACCCAACTCAGATTGTGATGAGATTGAAGCTAAGAGTTTCCATACGCCCCAAGGCTGCCTCTCCCCTCCTTCTCCATGCCAAACCACCTTCTCCCCTTGCTCTCCACGTCCAAAAGGAGTTTTGGATTTTTGGTTGGTGCGATTCAGATCAAGAGAAAGGCGATCAAAAGCAAGAAGGCTGCGCTGCTGCAAAGGACGACTGCTGATCTTCAAAAGGAGTTTTGAAGATCCTCCAGATCAGATCCAGATCTAATTTTTGGAGACGTGATAGAGAAGAAGAGGATCTCCAGATCCAATCTGAGTGGATATCGGTAGAGGTCAGGCGCTTGCGTGGCTAGATCCCGAACCTTTCGCTGCATATAGGATCATCAACAGAGTAATAGGATTACCCAAATCTGATAAATTAAATTAAATTTAATTTATCTTTATTTATTTTATTTATTAAAATAATATTAATCAGATCTGAAATATTTTAGATCTGATACAGATCAAAGAAAATTTTTTTAAATATATCTCTTGATCTGATCAGATCTGAACGAATCTGGACCGAAAAATTAGAATTTTTCTTCACTTAGTGCCTTGGTTTGTAAGGTCCTAAGGGGGCTAACCTCTGGATTAGACTAAAATTTGTCCAATGGATGTGTGCATGGGAGATATGGGTGTGCATGGGCTCGATGAGTGCATCACATTAGATTAGCTAGGAGAGTTTTTTGGTTGGATCTTATTTGATCAGGTATATATATATTGTACTGGGTTTTGTAAACTAAGCACACAATCAATACAAGCATTTTTTCTCTGAAATCTCTCTTTTTCTCTCTCATTCTTTCTCTCTTCTCCATGCCGTAATGTTTTTTAGGTTTCAACAGAACAACCATCTCTTTCCTCGGATCCTTGTTGCTTTTTCCACAATCTTCAAGTAGCAAGGATTAGTTTCGGACAGATTGGTATTAGAGCAGTGCCTTTTGTGGAACAACATTCTCTATCCTTGAATCATAAATAATCTAAATCTTCTAAATTGTTAGGTCCTTAAAAATGACAAAGTTTTAGGGATAATTGAGTCATAGCTTCCTATTGAGGTGGATGATAATGGATCCAATTATCTAGGTAAACATTAGAGGTGTCTTACACCTGGTGTTCATCTAGATATTAGAATTACTATCCATCATATGATGATTAGATCATACTCTCTAAATGGCAATCAGGTTGGCTAGAGCTTTCCTGGGGCCTGGTCATCATTCGTTTGATGCACCGAACTCAGTCATGTTAATAGTTGGACCTAACTAGATCATTCAATGGAGGTCAAATCCTACTAAAAAGGAGCTTAAGGCAAAATTGATTACTAAAAATTATTTGAAAAAATAATTAGTTGAGAACCTACCTATAGATATACACGGGTTGGCCAGAGCTTTTCTTGGGCCAGTTTGGAGTCTATGTGGATTCTAGTACCTGCTAGAAAATTAAAATAATTTTTTGAATTGGTGGTAGAGGCCATCAATTCATATAAAATAGTGAAAGAACCTTTAAACTAAAGTCTAAGTCTTTAAGCTTAAAATTATTCATATACTGATAGATCTTTTGCTCTTTTCTTTCCTTAGATATACTTATGGGATCCAACTTTGATAGCAAGTATCGAAAGTTGAATACTGTTCAATAGCACGAAGAGGTTCGTACTGAGGCTTCTAAGTTCAATCAAAATAAAAAGTCCAAGACTCATCAAAATCAGGTAGAGTGCTTCTATTATAAGAAGTAGGGTCACTAGAAGAAGAATTATCCTCAATATCTTGCTTTTTTTGACTAAAATAGGCTGAACAAGAGAAAGGAGCAAATGGTTTCTATGCAAGATAATTATATGATAACATCTTATAATTTTTCTGTTTGTGATACTATTACTTGGGTATTGGATATGGAAAGTCCAGTTCATATTTGCAATTCGTTACAAGGACTTCAAGTTAGTAGAAAATTTGAGTCCTAAATGTTGGAGATGGAAGATCTATTCCAATTCTAGTTTTGGGAATAGTTCAACTTATTTTCAATAAAAATATCATTTCTTTAGATGATTGTCATTATTATCCTTCTTTTCTAATGAATATAATCTCTGTTGGTCTTTCGGCCAAAGATGGTTATCATTTTTTAATAAAGAATAATTATTGTGATATCATTATGAATGATGTTACAATAATACATGGATAATTAAAGAATAATATTTATATTTTATCATAGCCTGTTAGTATAATGTAGACATCTAATAAATATCATAAATTAGATTATATCATAGATGCATACCTCTGGCATTGTAGGTTTGGTTGTATTAACAAGAATAGGATAAACATATTAGCCAAAAAGAGAATTCTCGATATCAATGATTGTGAATCATTGTTGACCTATGAGTCCTATCTTTTTGGAAAGATGACAAAGTTATCTTTTGCTGAAAATGATGAAAGAGCCAGTAAAGTTTTAAATCTCTTACATAGTGATGTATATGGACCTATGAATACTAGTGGCAAAGGTGGATATCACTATTTTATTATATTTACTAACAATCTATCTTGGTATCGGTACATCTATCTTATAAAGCATAAGTCTTATCATTTGAAATGTTCAAACGATTTCATAATGAAATTAAAAAATAAACTAAAAAAAGTATTAAACTTTTCGATCAGATTGAGAAAGTGAATACCTATCCAATGAGTTCTTGATATATCTAAGAGAGAATGGGATTCTCTCACCGTAGACTCCTTTCGAGATATCACAATACAACGGTGTATCTATAAGAAAAAATCAAATTTTGTTAGACATGGTTCGATCCATAATAGGGTTTGCTAGTCCGTCTATTTTATTTTGAGGTTATGCTCTTGAGACTGCTTACTTTATTCTGAATAATGTTCCAAGTAAATCTATCACAAAGACTCCATATGAGATATATGGACCAGATGTAGGCCTACACTTTCTCACCGTCAAGTTTCGGGTTGTCCAACTTACGTCAAATATTTGCACATAGATAAACTTGAACTCCAATCTGATAAATCTATATTTGCAGGATATTCTAAGAAAACTAGGGGTTATTACTTATATCTTGCTGTAGAATAAAAGATGTTTGTCAGCAATAGGGTAGTCTTTTTGGAAAAGGATCTTTTAGGCAAGGAACTAATGCCTCTAAAGTTGAACCTGAGAAAGCTCGATTGGTAGAAGAACCGACACAAACTAATGAACCTATAGAACTAGATTTGATTAGATTAGACTAGAATCCATTGAAGAGGCATCTTTAAGGAGATCCGATAGAGTACCACATCAGTTGGATAGATACAATAATTTCTTGGTTTGGGATGGTGATCTTATTGAACTCGATAAGAACGATGAGGATTCGATCATTTATATGAATGCGATGTAGAGGTCTGACTCTGAGAAGTGGCTCAAAGTCAAGAAATCTGAAATAAAGTCTATGAAGATCAATAGTAAATGGACACTAGTTGATCCATCTGAAGGGATAAAATCCATTAGATGCAAGTAGATTTTCAAAATGAAAAGGGGCATAGATAGAAAGATGGAGATCTACAAAGCCCATTTGGTTGCCAAGGGATATGGTCAATGTTATGGTATAGACTATGATGAGATATTTTTTTCTATAGCAATGCTCAAGTCCATTTGAATAATACTTGCAATAGTAGCATATCTAGACTATAAGATCTGATAAATGGATATGAAAATAGCTTTTCTAATTGGAGAGCTGGACAAAGAGGTGTATATGATGCAACCTGAAGGATTCATATCCACAGATAAGTTTAAGATGTGCAAACTTCAGAGATCTATTTATGGATTGAATCAGACATCTTGCATTTTGATAAGACGATCAGAATGTATGGCTTCATTAAGAATGGAGAAGAATCCTTCATATATAAATGACAAATAGCTTTGTAATGGTATTTCTTATGTTGTATATGGATGACATTCTCTTAATCGAGAATGACATTCTTGCATTATAAAAAATAAAGATTTGGCTGTTATCTTAATTCTCCATGAAGGATTTAGGAGAAGCATCCTATATTCTAGGGATGAAGATTTATAGAGATAGATCTAAAAGGATGCTTGGATTCTCCCAATTCATGCATATAGATACCATGCTGAAAAGGTTCAGCATAAAAAATTTCAAGAAAGACCATCTACCGATAGGCCATGAAATTACTCTCTCTAAAAAAGATTATCCGACAACTTCTCAAGAGAGAGAGCATATGGGCAGAATCTCATATACCTATGCAGTGGGATCTATCATATACTCCATGACATGTACGAGATCAGATATGACATACTCACTAGGGGTAGTGACTAGATACTTGTCTGATTCGGATGAGAATCACTGGAAGATTATAATGATAATCCTTAAGTATTTGAGAAATACTAAGGACCATTGGCTCATATGTCGAGATACTGACTCAAAACTTGGGGGATATATTGATTTTAATTTTCTGTTAGATCATGATAATAACAAAAATGTGTCGGGTTATGCTTTTACCCTAAATTGAGAAGCAATCTGTTAAAAAAATTCCAAGCAATACACTGTAGCCAATTCTATTTGCAAGATGGAGTATATCGCAGCAACTGATACTGCCAAGAAAGCTATGTAAGTTCATCAGTGAGCTAGAAGTGGCACCTCTATCGTGGTCCAATCCTACTGTATTATGATAGTACTGTAGCTATCGCTCAGGCTAAAGAACCAAAAGTGCACCATAGGCTAAGCACATTTTGCATTACTATCACCTTGTCCGGAAGATTATGGATCGGGATGACATCAATCTTTAGAAGATCGATGGAAAGAAGTACTTGGCTGAAGCATTTACTAAAGCCCTCGGAATAATGGAGTTCGACGAACATAAGTGGAAGTGGGTATTCGACATTATTTTGATTGGCTTTAGTCCAAGTGGGAGTTGTTAGAAATTATTTCCTACGCCAATCATTTAAATTGAAGATGATTGTGCTTCTCATGTAATTTGTATATGAATTATTGATTAATAAAAGGTTATTTAGCTTTTTCATCATAAATTATCTATCTTCCTTAAATAAATTTTTGGGTTATGATGAAGTTCTTATAACTATTATCAATCGATAAAAGAGGATTTATCGAATGATTCTTAAAATTATTCATGACCAAATGATAGGTTATTAACTAGGATGATAATTTATCGAGTATAGATCATTGTATGCCATATGCGTTGGTTGTTCTTATAACCAAAAGATATAAAGACACTGGTATGGCATGTAGATGAGATGTAGGAGTACATCTGCATTGAATATGATCAATCTGCATAGTACTCTACTATCAAGAGTAGCTAGTGAAGGCTATGGATATAACTATCCCTCCGACTTAAGAATCACCATAGTGACTTACAAGCAACTCACTGTACTTTAGTGTCAGACTACCTGTATTTTTAATATGTAACTAAAGATTTTTGGATGCATTCAAGTACTTGTAAAGTTGATGTGTGAGTCAAGATGAGATTGACCACTCCAAAGAGATTGGAGAGAATGTCTTGCTATGTTTTAATTGAGCAAAACCTAGGTCTGGATAATCCTTGTGATGAGTCATGGGATTTATAACATTGGGACACAATATAGATGAACTATATTAAGAGTTGATAGTTAACTCTGAAGTCATCCTAAGTATTAAGGGTTAAATGAATGAATTATATGGTAACCATAGGCCAGGAATCTTGAATGTTGCTTTATATACCTTTAACGTATCTAGATGTCAGGTACCATTGCTAGATGGTTACTTTGATTGGTACAGAAATTTATTCTTATACTATCAGCTTAGGTTTGAAAATATAGGATCACACACATAAGAGATTTCTACGTGATCGAATAGTTGATCAATGATTATGAATTTTTCAAGGATCGAATCACCAATACGATTGACGATTGATGAAGTGCAAGTATTGTAGGAGGATTAATCATCAATATGATTTGATCGAGCATTAGGGCTAAGATCAAGTCTAATTGAATTAGATTCGATTTGATATGGTTTGGACTTGATTAGGTCAAGTTTGATTGGTTTATGAAATAACCCAATTATGAGCTCAGGTATGGTGCTCTCAAGCCTTGGAAGCAGATGGAAAGATAGCAAGGTGTGAATGGAACCAGACATCGAAGATCGTCAGAAAAAGCTTCAATCGAGCTGGCTCAGCTCTTGACCGAGTTGGCTCGGGTAGAGGTCCAGAAAGCATATCAGGCAGATATGCTAGATGAGCTGGCTCGATACATGCCCGAGCTGACTCGAGTGAAAGCCAAGCCGGCTCGATTCCTGAGATAGTTGGCTCGATTCCTGAGATCAGAGAGTGCTCGCAGGAGACATCACCATCGAGCTGGTCTGATTGCTGACCGAGCTGGCTCGAGCGGCGAACATAATAATATGTGGATTCTATTCTAGCTTGGGATTGGGTTTAATCCTAGAGACTTAAGGCCTTAGTTTGTATGGTCCTAAGGTGGCTAATCTAAGGATTGGGTTGAGATTTGTCCAATGGGAATGTGCATGGGAGACATGGGTGTGCATGGGCTCGGTGAGTGCATCACATTAGGTTAGCTAGGAGAGTTTTTTAGGTTGGATCTTATTTGACCAGATATATATTGAAGAAAAAAACCTGTTTCTTAGATCAGGTTCGTTTAGATCTGATTTGATCAAGAAAAATATTTTAAAAAGTTTTTCTATTAGATTTAAATCAAATCTGATACTTTTTAGATCTAATTTGATAGATCTAATAAAATAAAATTAAATTAAAATAAATTAAATCAGATTAAATTTATACCTTGTTCTTGGGTAATCTAATTATCCTATGATGATCCTACCTGATTACCTGAGATTCTGGATGTAGCCATGCAATCGTCTGGTCTCTATTAGTATCCACTCAAACAGGATCTGGATATCTCTTTCTTCTCAATCTATCCTTCAAAGGTCAGATCTGGATCTGATCTTGAAGGTTTTCAAATAACTTTTGAAGATTCGATGTCGTCTCTTGCTGCAGTGCTGCCTTCTTCCTTTCTTGTCACCTTTCTCTTGTCTGGATCGCACCAAACTTGAGCCCAAAGCCTCTTGGGCGTGGAGAGGGGAGAGAGGATCTGAGGAAGGCATGGAGGAGAGAGGGAGAGAGCAATGTGGCATGGGCAAAGGGAGAAGTCCTTAATGATATACGTAGATACGATTTATATAGATCCTGCTGCGCCATGCAGTGCCACATCATCTCGATCAATCACGTCTCTTTGTGCAATCAGATCTAAATTTGATTGGTAGGATGACATCACCTAATCCAATCAGATGAGAGCCCCTCTCTAACACCCTTAGGTGGCGCCAAGACTGGTCAAAGCAGAGTCCTTGGTGCCACCTAGTTTGATTCCAAGAAGCAACCTGGAGTCCCATCTATATGGGACTCCAGGCATCCCTATCCTTAGGTGCACACCTCCCTAAGCATGCACCCCCTCCTTTCCTCTTTCTAGAAGGGGACAAGCTCCTATCTGCTCTCCTATGGGTGCATGACATATGGACAGATGTCTAAGTGTCAAAGGTCAATTTTTGACCAAAGTCAAAAGATAGGAATTAGAAGGTGATGAAAAATGGTAGGTGTTGTCTCAAATTTATTTCATAAATTGAGACAACCCTTTTCTGACCTGAACAAGCTTCAGTCAGACTAAGTAAAGATACCTGAGTGAGCACAAACATCTTTGGCTCAGTCAGAGACAACTTTTAATGATAGTAAAAGAAGAACGTTAGGTTCAATCGAGTGCTAGCACGATTTTCTTGAACCTAATTGAATCTCATTCAGATCAATTGAACTGGATCAGTTCAATTGATGATCACCAGATTCAAACCCTTGTTTGTGTGACCCAGTTAGGTTCAGTTCTGTATGGTAATGGGATATGTCATGATCTCTATCATCGACATCATCGAAACTCCTTTCGATGGATCAGAACTCTTCTGATTCGAACAGCTAGAATGATCGATCATCTAAATCATTCTAATTGCTCCCAAAATCCACCAGTGACACCTAGCAGTATATGGTGGCAACCCATCAGAGCTGAAAATGCGAACCTCTTGGTGCAGCTACCTGTGTGATTAAGTTCTTCTATCTTGAGCCCCGATCAGATTAGGGTTAAGGTGAACTCGTCAAACCCTAGTTTCTGTCATATGATGTAATCATTCGATTCAAGTCCGATGTGAAAATCTAAATAGAAACTCTTTCTATTATTTCACTCTGCCATGGCCATGGGCTTCTGGACTTGATTCTCATGATCATCATAGGGCTGCTCCTCTACCACCGAGGTAGATAGATTCCATCTTGATGCAATCCAGTTCCTACAATGAACATGCTATAGCCAACATACACCTCAGGGTTCCATATGGCTAGGAGATCCGAGTAATGGTGTAGTCAAACTATAACACCCTCAAGGTGAACTGCCGATGCACCTCAGGTCAAAGAACCAGACACACTACTGCAGCATCGAGTCAGTCATTGACGAGAAGGTAGACTCCTAATGACTACTCGAGGTGGTCACGCTCAGTGCCCTCGTTCTCTAACGAGTACCTGTACTCTCGCTGTCTCCACACCGTAGACTCAAGACTCATCTACTAAAGAGAAGCGATTGTACACCAACCTTCCGGATCAATCACCATCCTCGTGATGATCCTATGGTCGGGAGCATTTTATGAGTTAATAATGATTATTCATGTCTTAAATTTTCAACTCTTGAAAATATGAATTATCATTACCATTAACTCAAAGGATGTATCACAGACACTAAATACACATATGTGATAGAAAATAACCCATTTTATTGATTTATAGTCAAAATTATAATTTTGCCCCTAGAAGTGTATTACAAGTGTCAGCCAATTCTGGCTTCTAGGGCACATATATCTAACAATCTCCCACTTGTCCTAAAGCCAATTGGCTACAAGTCTAAGTCCCATCTTCTCAAGGTGGGCTTCGATCTTCTGCTGGCCCAACGGCTTTGTAAGTGGGTCTGCCACATTATCTGTGGAGTTGACTCTCTTGACCTCGACGTAACCCTTCTCGAGGTAATCGCGGATGAGGTGGTATCGCCGCTCAATGTGCTTGGATTTCTGGTGAGACCTCGGCTCCTTAGCAAGGGCTATGGCGCCATTGTTGTCGCAGTATAGAGGAATGGCATCTGATGGCATTACTCCAATTTCTGCAGCAAACTTCTTGTACCAGAATGCTTCCTTCGCAGCCTCTGATGCAGCGATATATTCTGCTTCCATGGTGGAATCTGCTATCACCGTTTGCTTGGAACTCTTCCAGCTGACAGCACCACCATTGCACACAAACAGACTCCCAGATGTCGACTTTCGATCATCTATATCGGACATGAAATCGAGTCTGTGTATCCCTGGACTTGGAGTTCTCCATTACCAAAGACCAACATCATATCCTTAGTTCTTCTCAAGTACTTAAGGATACATTTCACAGAAGTCCAGTGTTCTTCACCTGGATTTGACTGATATCTGCTTGTGACACTCACAGCATGGGCTATATCAGGTCGTGTACATAGCATGGCATACATGAGGCTCCCTATTGCAGAAGCATAAGGGATCTTGCTCATGCGTTCTATTTCCTCAGGTGTGCTAGGGCACATCTTCTTGGAAAGATGAATACCATGTCTGAAGGGTATTAATCCCCTCTTAGAGTTTTCCATACTAAACCTCTTTAGTACTTCCTCTATGTACATCTTCTGTGAAAGTCCTAGCATCCTATTCGGTCTATCCCTATAGACCTTAATTCCTAGAATAAAGGATGCTTCACCTAGGTCTTTCATGGAGAATTCCTTGGACAACCATATTTTGACTGTTGTCAACATGGGAATATCATTCCCAATAAGGAGGATGTCATCCACGTACAATACGAGGAAGACAACAGCGCTCCCACTGACCTTTTTGAAGAACACATGGTTCCTCTTCATTTTTGATGAAACCAAACATTTTGATCACATCATTGAAATGAGTGTTCCAGCTCCGAGATGCTTGCTTAAGTCCATATATGGACCTTTGCAGCTTGCAAACCTTGTGATCAGTATCACTGGATGTGAAACCTAGCGGCTGTTCCATATAGATATCTTCCTCAAGATATCCATTTAAGAATGCCATTTTCACGTCCATTTGCCATATTTCATAATCGAAATAGGCTGCAACGGCAAGCAATGTGCGGATGGATTTTAGCATAGCCACTGGGGAAAAGGTATCCTGATAGTCAATGCCTTCGCATTGACTATAACCTTTTGCCACTAGTCTAGCCTTGAATGTCTCCACATTCCCATCTGCACCAATCTTTCTCTTGAAGATCCATTTACACCCAATAGGTACTATACCTTCTGGTGGATCTACCAAGGTCCAGACTTGGTTTGAGTGCATCGAGTCAATTTCTGACTGCATTGCCTCTAGCCATTTCTCGGAGTCGATATCTGATATCGCCTCGTTGTAGGTTTTGGGATCATCACCATGAGCACCATTACCTACGAGGAACATTTTCTCTACTTCCTCTGAAATAATACCTAAGTATCTTTCAGGGGGATGGAAAACTCTTTTCGATCTACGAGGTGGAGGAGGTAGTGTTCTTATTGGCTCAACCTGATTTGGTTCCAATTGGTCCTTAGCTCGTTGTACTTGTGAGACTTTCTCATCAAGCTTAATCTGCTTTCCAATGCCGCTATCTTGAATAAACTATTTTTCAAGAAAGATGGCATGTCGACTCACAATCACATTGTGGTCTTCTGGAATGTAGAAATAGTATCCTAATGACTCTTTAGGATATCCTATGAATCGAGCTCTAAAGGACCTAAACTCTAACTTGTCCGCTTGTTGTCTTTTGACATGAGCCGGACAACCCCAAATTCTGAGATGACTCAGACTTGGTTTCTTACCATGCCATATCTCATACGGTGTGGTAGGAACGGTTTTAGAGGGAACCCTATTCAGTAGATAAATTGAAGTTAACAATGAGTGTCCCCAAAGAAAATCAGGGAGGTCTGTGAAGCTCATCATGGATCGAACCATATCCAATAGAGTCCGATTTCTCCATTCTGAAATTCCGTTGAGTTGAGGTGTTCCTGGTGGAGTCCATTGAGAGACTATGCCATTTTTCTTGAGATAGTCTAGGAATTTTCGGCTAAGGTATTCACCTCCTCGATCTGATCGAAGAACCTTAATGGATTTTCTAGTTTGTTTTTCTACTTCATGTCTGAATTCTTTGAACTTTTCAAAAGCTTCAGACTTGTGTCTCATAAGATACACATACCCATACCTAGATAGATCATCGGTAAAGGTAATGAAGTAGACAAAATTGCCTCTAGCCGGCACATCAAATGGGCCGCACACATCAGTATGTACTAGGGCAAGGAGATCTGTGGCCCTTTCCCCATGTCCTACAAAAGGGAGTTTAGTCATTTTGCCTTGAAGACAAGATTCACAAGTTGGATATGACTCAGAAGTCAATGGACTCAATAGCCCATTTTTCTCCAATTTGTTGATCCTATCTTCTGCTATATGACCTAATCTTAGGTGCCATAGATATCTATCGTTTGGACTATCCCTAGGTTATTTCATGGCATTCACATTTTGCTCGATATTAGAAATAGATACATCAGTATGTAACTGGTAAAGATCATTAATAAGAAAACCATTTGCAATTTTATTTCTTTTATAAAGAATATTACAATAGTCCTTAAAGAAAACTAATCACATAGCCTTCTAGTGCTAGGCATAAAACAGAAATCAAATTTTTGCTTGCTGCAAGCACATAATAACAATCTTTTAATACAAAGTCTAAATCAGATGGTAGTCAAAGAGGATATATTTCCATGGCCACAACAATAACTCTTGCTCTATTTTTGATGTGTACGATCATCTCACCATCCCTCAGCCTCCTGCTATCCTCAAGATCCTACATGAAAGTGCACAAATAAGCACTAGAATCAGAGTCAAGCACCCAACTGCATGCAGAAGAAATCATAAGGTTTGAGTCAATAACGAGCATACCTCTAGAAGGATCTACCTCCTTATTCTTCAGGATGGCTAGGTAAGTAGGATAGTTCCACTTTCAGTGGCCATTAGTGTTGCAATGAAAATATTTTTCTTTGACAGTGGCCTTCTTCTTCAGCTCTATCTTTTTCTTCTTTCCTTCTTCCACCTTTTGCTTTTTCATAGATTTCTTCTTCTTTCTAAAAGACTTTCTCTTGAAAGAAGTCTATTTCATAGCAAGCACTGAGCCTTTAGAATCTTTCATAGAAAGCTCAACAGCAACCAGCATGTTCATAAGCTTAGCCAGGGAATTTTGAAGTTTATGCATATGGTAGTTCATGATGAACTGTCCATATGCATCAGTCAAAGATTGCAGAATTATATCATTCTGCAGATCCAAGTCTAACTTCACTCCAAGCTTCTTAAGCTCTTTCAAGTTCTTGATCATCATCAGATAATGATCTTGGACTGACTGTCTATCATGCATTTTAGCCTTGAATAGTCATTTAGTGACTTGATACTTGGCTGCACGACTCTGTTCGCAAAACATCTCTTGTAGGTGAGCCAACATTTGGCGGACAGTCTTGATATCTTCATGTTAGTGCTAAAGCTCATCAGACATCAAGCCTAACATGTAATATCTAGTCTTCTTATCTTCATCTGTCCACTTGTCAAGAGACGCTCTTTGTTCAGCGGATGGACGAGCTGGTAAGGTGAGAGGGTCCTAGTTCAATACATGAGTTAACTTCTTGGAACCCAAAATGATTTTAAAGTTCTATAGTCAATTCTTATAATTGGGTTCAGTTAGTCTATGGGTGTCCAGAATATGTGCTAGTGGGTTGGACGTAGATATTTTTCTATAGAGAGTCAAAATTTCTAGTTAGATATTGTAATTAAGACTTGATCAATTTATTTAAAAATTTTATTTTTAAATAAATTAGCTTCCACTATTTTTTTGAATCCCTACACTCCTATAAAGATGTGAAAGTTTTCATGATTAATGATTTCTAATGGATGGTGTGGTCCCACCAACTGACTCATCACCTCACCTAACAGTTTGAAGGGAAATCCTGATTTTTCGGACCAGGTTCATTCAAATCTGATCAGATCGAGAGATATATTTCAAATTTTTTTCTCTCGATCCCAATCAGATTTGGGATGTTTCAGATCTGATTTTATTATTTTAATAATAGAAATAAAATAAAGATAAATTAAATCAAATTTAATTTACCTGATTTGGATAATCCTATTATCCTGTTGATGATCCTATTTGCAATGGAAGGTTCTGGATCTAGCCACGCAAGCGCCTAGCCTCTACCGGTATCCACTCGGGCTGGATCTGGAGATCCTCTTCTTCTCTATCACACCTCCAAAAATTAGATCTAGATCTGATCTGGAGGATCTTCAAAACTCCTTTTGAAGATCTGCAGTCGTCCTTTGCAGCAGTGCAGCCTTCTTGCTTTTGATCGCCTTTCTTTGATCTGGATCGCACCAACCAAGGTCCAAAACTCCTTTTGGACATGGAGAGCAAGGGGAGAAGATGGTTTGGCATGGAGGAAGAGGGGAGAGGCAGCCTTGGGGCATGGGGAACTTTGATCTCAATTCAATTTTTTTTTTTGAGTTGGGCACAGGGTCTTATTTATAGACTGACTGTGATCCAGCTTCTCTTATTCCCAACCAATCACAATCCTTTGTGAAATCAGATCTAAATCTGATTGGTGGGAATAGAGTCCCCTGGATTCCTACCTTAGAGGGCGCCTAAGATCCAGTCAAAGTTGGTTCTTAGGGAGAACTCTAATTGGAATCCAAAAAGAGAGATGGAGTCCTTGTCCAACAAGGACTCCTAAGGGCGCCTCCAAACTTGGGCACACGCCACCCTTGGCGTGCGCCCTCCTCCTTGCCAGGTTCTGGTAGGGGGACAGGCCCCCACCAGCTCTCCAATAGGTGCATGACATGTGGTCAAAAGTCAAAGTGTCAATGGTCAACGTTTGACCAGTCAAAGGTAGACTTTTGACCAAAGTCAAAGAACAAGAAATGGCAGGTGACCAAAAATGGCAGGTAATGTCTTACAAAATAAGACAACCTTTTCTGACTTGGACAACCTCCAGTCAGACCATATGAAGGCCTCTGATTGAGCACAAACTCCTTTGGCTCAGACAGGACAACTTATTTATGATAGCAAAAGAAGAACGTTAGGTTCAATCGAGTGCTAGCACGATTTCCTTGAACCTAATTGAATCTCATTCAGATCAATTGAACTAGATCAGTTCAATTGATGATCACCAGATTCAAACCCTTGTTTGTGTGACCCAGTTAGGTTCAGTTCTGTATGGTAATGGGATATGTCATGATCTCTATCATCGACATCATCGAAACTCCTTTCGATGGATCAGAACTCTTCTGATTCGAACAGCTAGAATGATCGATCATCTAAATCATTCTAATTGCTCCCAAAATCCACCAGTGACACCTAGCAGTATATGGTGGCAACCCATCAGAGCTGAATGCGAACCTCTTGGTGCAGCTACCTGTGTGATTAAGTTCTTCTATCTTGAGCCCCGATCAGATTAGGGTTAAGGTGAACTCGTCAAACCCTAGTCTCTGTCATATGATGTAATCATTCGATTCAAGTCCAATGTGAAAATCTAAATAGAAACTCTTTCTATTATTTCACTCTACCATGGCCATGGATTTCTGGACTTGATTCTCATGATCATCATAGGGCTGCTCCTCTACCACCGAGGTAGATAGATTCCATCTTGATGCAATCCAGTTCCTACAATGAACATGCTATAGCCAACATACACCTCAGGGTTCCATATGGCTAGGAGACCGAGTAATGGTGTAGTCAAACTATAACACCCTCAAGGTGAACTGCCGATGCATCCTCAGGTCAAAGAACCAGACACACTACTGCAGCATCGAGTCAGTCATTGACGAGAAGGTAGACTCCCTAATGACTACTCGAGGTGGTCACGCTCAGTGCCCTCGTTCTCTAACGAGTACCTGTACTCTCGCTCCGGTGTCTCCACACCGTAGACTCAAGACTCATCTACTAAAGAGAAGCGATTGTACACCAACCTTTCCGGATCAATCACCATCCTCGTGATGATCCTATGGTCGGGAGCATTTTATGAGTTAATAATGATTATTCATGTCTTAAATTTTCAACTCTTGAAAATATGAATTATCATTACCATTAACTCAAAGGATGTATCACAGACACTAAATACACATATGTGATAGAAAATAACCCATTTTATTGATTTTAGTCAAAATTATAATTTTGCCCCTAGAAGTGTATTACAAGTGTCAGCCAATTCTGGCTTCTAGGGCACATATATCTAACAATCTCCCACTTGTCCTAAAGCCAATTGGCTACAAGTCTAAGTCCCATCTTCTCAAGGTGGGCTTCGATCTTCTGCTGGCCCAACGGCTTTGTAAGTGGGTCTGCCACATTATCTGCGGAGTTGACTCTCTTGACCTCGACGTAACCCTTCTCGAGGTAATCGTGGATGAGGTGGTATCAGCCATTTGCTTGGAATGGCATCTTCATTACAGCAGCAAACTGACAGCACCACCATTGCACACAAACAGACTACCAGATGTCGACTTTCGATCATCTATATCGGACATGAAATCGAGTCTGTGTATCCCTGGACTTGGAGTTCTCCGTTACCAAAGACCAACATCATATCCTTAGTTCTTCTCAAGTACTTAAGGATACATTTCACAGAAGTCCAGTGTTCTTCACCTGGATTTGACTGATATCTGCTTGTGACACTCACAGCATGGGCTATATCAGGTCGTGTACATAGCATGGCATACATGAGGCTCCCTATTGCAGAAGCATAAGGGATCTTGCTCATGCGTTCTATTTCCTCAGGTGTGCTAGGGCACATCTTCTTGGAAAGATGAATACCATGTCTGAAGGGTATTAATCCCCTCTTAGAGTTTTCCATACTAAACCTCTTTAGTACTTTCTCTATGTACATCTTCTGTGAAAGTCCTAGCATCCTATTCGGTCTATCCCTATAGACCTTAATTCCTAGAATAAAGGATGCTTCACCTAGGTCTTTCATGGAGAATTCCTTGGACAACCACATCTTGACTGATGTCAACATGGGAATATCATTCCCAATAAGGAGGATGTCATCCACGTACAATACGAGGAAGACAACAGCGCTCCCACTGACCCTTTTGAAAACACATGGTTCCTCTTCATTTTTGATGAAACCAAACTTTTTGATCACATCATTGAAATGAGTGTTCCAGCTCCGAGATGCTTGCTTAAGTCCATATATGGACCTTTGCAGCTTGCAAACCTTGTGATCAGTATCACTGGATGTGAAACCTAGCGGCTGTTCCATATAGATATCTTCCTCAAGATATCCATTCAAGAATGCCATTTTCACGTCCATTTGCCATATTTCATAATCGAAATAGGCCACAACGGCAAGCAATGTGCGGTGGAGTTTTAGCATGCGCACTGGGGCAAAGGTATCCTGATTAGTCAATGCCTTCGCAATTGACTATAACTTTTGCCACTAGTCTAGCTTGAATGTCTCCAACATTCCCATCTGCACCATCTTTCTCTTTGAAGATCCATTACATCCAATAGGTACTAACTTCTGATGGATCTTACAAGGTCCAGACTTGGTTTGAAGTGGCATCGGTCAAGTTCTGACTGCATTCTCTAGCCATTCTCGAGTGATATTGATTATCACTCGTTGTTAGGTTTTTGGGATCATCAATAGACTCCATTACCTACGAAAACATTTTCTCTACTTCCTCTAAATATAACCTAATATCTCTCTCAGGAAGGGAAAATCTTTCTGATCTACAGTGGGAGGTAGTTTTTTATTGCTCAACCTGATTTGGTTCATTTGGTCCTTAGCTCGTCTGCTTGTGAACTTTCTCGCTCATGCTTGATCTATTGTCATGCGCTATCTGTGAATAAACTAATTTTCAAGAATAGATGGTATTCGACTCAATATACATTGTGGTCTTCTCAGATGATAAGCAAATAATATCCTAAGACCTTTAGGATATCCTAGTATAATCGAGCTTTAAAGACTAAATCACTTACTTGTCCTATGTTGTTCTTTTGACTAATCTGAGCACCACCAAATTTAGATGACTCAGTACTTGATTTTCTTACCCTGGCCATATCTCATATCGATGTCGAGGCGAGATTTTAGAGGAAATCCTATATATAAATAATTTTACATTAACAATAGTGTCCCCAAAAAATCAAGAAGGTCTGATGACTCATTATGCCAACTGACCATATCTAATAGGGACCTATTCCTTACCACTTCTGAAACTGTTCGAGTTGAGGTTTCTAGGTGAATTCCATTAGAGACTAAAAGGTCCAATTTCCTTGAGATGTCTAGGAATTTTGCTAAGGTACTCACCTCCTCGATCTAATCGCAAGAACTCTTAATGTATTTTCTAGTTTGCTTTTCCACTTCATGATTTGAATTTTCTTGAATTTTAAAAGCTTCAACTTTGTCTCATAAGATAACAATACTCATACCTAATAATATCAGAGTAAAGTATTGAAGTAGTAAAAGTTATGCCCTATGTCGGCCATCAAATGGGCGCACATCATTAAGAGTTAACTAGGGCAGAAGAAATCCATGTCCCTTTTCCCATTCACACAAAAGGCAGTTTGGTCATTTTGCCTAAGGCGGCATATTCATGCATATTTCAAGACATCGACAAGCTCAGTAAAGCCATATTTCTCATTTTTGATTCCTATCTCTCTGTTATTGACTATCTTAGTCCATACGATTCTATCGTTTGGACTATCCCTATCTATTTCGAGCCATTCACATTTTGCTCGATACAGTTAAATAGTACAGTTAATCATGTTAGCTGGTCAAGACATTAATAAGAAACCCATTTGGAATTTATTTCTTTACTAAAGAATGATTACAATGTCTTAAGAAATAATACATAAGCCTTCTAGTCCTAAGCATGAAAAAGAAATCAAAATTTTTTGCTATGCTCAGGCACAAAATAAATCTTTCTAATAACTAAGTCTAAATCAGATGGGTAATACCGAAAAGAATAGGGGTGATTCTCCACAGCAAATGAATCTTGCCTCTAATTATGACCTGTGGATCATATCTCCATCTTACCAGCCTCCTGTATCCTCAAGACTCCTGATGAAAGTGCACAAATGAGCAACTGAACCAAGTCAACCACCCAACTTGCATTGCAGAAGAAATCGAAAGGTTATGATTCAATAACGACAATATCTCCGTAAAGGACTTTCCCTTCCTTTTCTTCAGAGGTCCAGGTAATGTAGGGCAGTAGTTCCACTTCTTCACAGTGGGCGTCAGTCGTTGCAGTGGAAACACTTTTTACATGCTTTTTCTTTACAGCTGGCTTCTTCTTCTTTGATCCATCCACTTTTGCTTTTTCCAACTTCTTCATTTTCCTTTCCATAAGATCTTTTCTTTCTAAAAACTCTTGAAAGTCGTATCCATACAAGAACTGGAGCCTTTAGAATCTTTCATAGAAACCAGTACAAGCTCATATATCGGCCAGGACGTTTAGCTGTTCATTTAATTAGCATGAAATTTTCAATCAGTCTGTATCAATGGAGTGTCATATGAACCTTCACTATCATCAGTGAGATTTCTGTCAGATCCAAGTCTAACTTCACCCCAAGCTTCCTTAACTTTCACTTCTTGATGCATGCAAGCGAGTGGAGTCTTGGACTGACTTGCCCATCATGCATTCTTTAGTCTTGAATATCATTTAGACTTGATATTGGCTGCGAACTCTGTTTCCCAAAAACATCTCTTAGCTGTGAGGCCTAACATTTGCGGAGGCATCCCTGATATCTCTCATTTCGCTGAAGCTCATCACCGATGCACCAACATTAATATAAGCCTTATATTTGCAATCATTGTCCACTTGCCAAGATAGCTCTTATTCAGCGATGGCGGACTGAGTAGGGGAGGATCCTATCTCAACAGACATGGGTTAAACTTCTCGGAAATCAAAATGATTGGTTAAGTTCTGAGTCAATCTTTAAATTGGGGTCAGTAGTCTATGGGGTGCCAAATATTGCCTACGTGTATGGTTGGAGACTATTTTCTATAGAGAGTCCAAAGATTTCTAGTTAGATAATGGTAATGATTGACTTCGCATTTATATTTAGATTTTATTTTTAAATTATTAGCTTCCATAAAATTTTCTGAAGTCTCAGTCACTCCCTTTTAAGATTGAAAGTTTACGCGATTAATGATTTCCTATGAGTGGCTGGTCGACCAACTGACACTCACCTTCACCTAACAATTATTGGCATGATGTGTTTTTAGCCCATGAGTGGAACAACTCTTGTTCAATTGATTCTCTAATTCATGGTGCAGCCAAACTTGAGTCCTCTCCTTCATGAATCTCCCCGTATCCAAAATATTGTCACTCCTTAGTTAATCAGACCCTCCATTTGCATAGATTGGGATTCTACTTGAGTCTCTCACGTATCCGGAATATTTTGAGACTTCAACTCATCCTCCAGTCTATAGCATCCAATTCCTATTAGACATGGTTGCATCTTCTCAGTGCAACGTGGAGGCCTGTATCCAGCGAGAACATCAACCCTGGAAGGGCCCCGCACAGTTATTAGATGGTGGGAAGACCTCAGACTTAATCTTTTCTAGGAAGAATTGATAAT
>QRFJ01003363.1:83323-130969 GCA_006176705.1 Cocos nucifera | reverse complement strand
GATCATGCCAAGCCAATGGAAGTAATTATTGCATGAAGATATGGCAGTCATACCTCTTTAGCCCATACAACCTGTAATCTTTGATAATTACACACCAAGCTAGATTACTTGCATAACTGTCTAAAAATTTAAGATTTTTATACCATTTATATATATCCTTAAAATGCTCCCTCATTAAGGTGTAAGATGCTTTCGGCTTTAGAATTTTTCAGGTGACATCTCAACCAACTCTAATAAAGGATGCTTTCGTATGTTCTTCATATTTGCTCGTGCATTGAGATTGTCCTTCATCTTATCCTTGACATCCATAACAGTGTAAAAAATATTATCGAATACATTCTTCTCAATGTGCATGATGTCAAGGTTACAACGGATCAAATGTAAGTGCACCAACTAGCATCACCTCTCCTTGATACCAATTGATGTTCCATGATATCGCTCAAACGCCAATCATCCTTGGCATCACAAGCCCCGATACCATATTGCGGAAGCCCCTGATCTTTAGCATAGATCTGAAGAAACCTGTGACATTCTCTATAGGCAGCAAACTACCGATCCTCCACCTAGATCTGTGATGGGGCACCTCCTTGGGCTTGAGGGAGATGCCCCCCTTCTCTAGGGTTCTTCAAGAACCCTAGGGCGGCAACTCTAGAGAGAAGAGAAGAAGAGTGTTGAGGGAGAAAAGTTTTGTATTCCATAGCATAATGAAATCCTAATACAACCTATGTATTTATACATAGGCATTAGGCCTGACCAGAAAAACTCCTCAGCTAACCCAATATATGAAAGCACTCACCGAGCCGATGTACACGTATGTCTCCCATACTCTCATCCTCTGAATCTAGACCCGACCCGTACATGAATTAGCTCCCTTAAAACCTCCCAAATCAGGCCTTAAGACCCCTAAAATCAACCCAAACCCTAGCCCAAAATAGACCCTCGCGTAACTCTGCCCATGCACTAAGTCAGCTCAGTCTCAGCATTGAGCCGGCTAAGTTCCACTAGGTCGACTCAGTCTGAAATTGAGGCGGTCCAGTCCTGTACTGTGCCAGCAATTCTGAATGCGTAGCTCTCTATTTTGCCTGTGCATTGAGACTTAGCCAATCCAGTTTTGGACTGAGTTGACTAACCTACAGAAAATCTTCTTTCTACAGTCTTGATTCTCCGACTTTGGTTCCTTGCTTCACCTTGTATCCCAGATCTTTGAAGTACCAACCAAGCTCCTTGAGGCCCTCAATATTTGAATCTCAAGCCCGTGAAGAACTACATGCTGCCTCCACCCTAGGATAACTCCTATCTTAGCCCTAGGACCACACATGTCCTAGCCTCCCTAAAGCCCTCACCCTGGCTTCGCTCGTGAGCTCCCAAGGCTTGGGAGCACCATAAATCCTTACAATCTCTATTTTGATGCTTTCAAGCCTTGGCAAACCTCTCAATAATGCCCTCCTGCACGTTCCCACTGTCCCTGCACACTCGATAGCCCCTTATGCAGTCATTGTCTCCACCAATCCTCTTCAGCTATTGTGCACCCTTGAGGCCTTTGAGATGATCGCCACCACTGCTAAAGACCTTGGCTTGCACCTCTGTGGCATCTTGAAATTATAGGATCCCTTCTGCTTAGCAGTTGCATCACTTTTCCTGGACTTCCTTGGAGAACCTGCAATGTTCCTATACCAGCACTTGCTGCAAACCATGACATGGTCTCCTCAGAACTCACCTATCCTCCTGCACATACTGCTCCATCTGAAACTATGCATCACCGATGCTGGTGCAAGAATATCGATCCTTTCGTACCCCTCTACTCTGAACTCATGTCAAATTCCTCTCTAATTATGAAGCCACCTCTCTAGAGCTCTCCTATATTTGAAGTCCACCTGATGCCACAGAAGCTGACTCTATCATCGAGTCCCTCAAGGCCAACCACTCAATGCTGTACTGCTGAGCCTGTCACTGCACCTCGAACACCATCGCTGTCCCATCGAACCCTCTGCACTACGTGGATCCCTTTGAAGCTATCTCGGATACCTCTACAACCCATGGACACCTTCAAAACTCAAGAGCTCATCCAACTCTTCTGAAACCAGCAACTGAACCCTAGAAAATTTCATCCTAATCCTTCTCTTCTACCCCTATACCAGCCATCACTTTAGTTACGCCCGGAGAACCATCCTCCACTTGAACCGTGACTTTTTCTGGTGCTTCTACAGAAAATTCCTGATCCATGATACTTTCGACTGCCTGAGACCTCCTGGCATTCCTTGAGACCTCCTGGCTCTCCCTGAGATCTGCTTCCAATCTTCCTAAGAAGCTTCTCATACCATCTACTGAGATACACTCCTTGATTGCTGCACCACTGAGCCTCTCTCAGCTCCGTGCCTCTAGGATAGCGCTCCTATAGCACTCCAGCTCTCTCTGACTTGTCTCTATTCTGCTCTACAGCCATCCAGCCCTGACCTACTGGACCTCCATGGATCATCCATCTTCATCACTCCCAAGGCTCCGCAAATCCATTCTCTGATCGAACCATTGAATACATCTCTAACTACTTTTCCGCCTTCCTGACACCGAAGGATGTATAGTTGCTTCTTCAGCCTTTCTTTGACCATTATCCCTTGAAAAACCTCCCTTCAACAGCCCTATACTATCCATCTTTCTAGAGAACTCTGATGCTCTCTACTGAAATACCTCCCTCGGCTATTGCATCATCGAGCCTCTCTTAGCCCTGCATCTTCAGAAAAATGCTACTGCAACACTCCAGCACTCCCTGCCTGTCATATAACCGTCATACACTCCGATCTTTCCACCAAGATCGATCAGTAAATCATACACCAAATTCTTCCACCCTGAGAAAATTCCTTTCCATTAATCCTCTCAACCTCCACCTTCAACCCGCTACTCCCGATTGGCCAAATCATAGCAATAACAAAGATAGATTTAAGTCCTATCGTGGAATCCTTTTGTAGATTTTTGATTTTATCTTGTACGACCTCTTCTTTTCTTTCATGCACCATCAGGCTCTAATACCAAATATAAGCGCACCAACTGGCATCACCTCTCCCTGATACCAATTGATGTTCCATGATATCGTTTGAACATCAATCATCCTTGGCATCACAAGCCCCAATACCATATTGCAGAAGCTCCTGATCTTTAGCACGGATTTGAAGAAACCTGTGACATTCTCTATGGACAGCAAACCATCGATCCTCCACTTGAATCTGTGATGGGGCACCTTCCTTCATGGGCTTGAGGGAGACGCCCCCCTTCTCTAGGGCTTCTTCAAGAATCCTAGGGTGGCAACTCTAGAGAGAAGAGAAGAAGAGAGTTGAGAAAGGAAAGGTCTGCTTTTCTTAGCATAATGAAACCCTAATACAACCTATATATTTATACATAGCCATTAGGCCCGACCAGAAAAACTCTCCGGCTAACCCAATACATGAAAGCACTCATCGAGCCCATGTATACCCATGTCTTCCATGCTCTCATCCTCTGGATCTACACTCGATCCATACATGAATTAGCCCCCTTAAGACCTCTCAAACCAAGCCTTAAGATTCCTAGGATCAACCCAGACCCTAGCCCAGAATAGATCCTCGCATAACTCTACCGATGTACTGAGCCGGCTTAGTCTCAACACTGAGCCGGCTAAGTTCTACTGGATCGGCTCAGTCTGAAACTGAGCTGGTCTAGTCCTATACTATGCTAGCAGTCTCGACCGTGTAGCTCTTTATTTTACCTGTGCATTGAGACTTAGCCAACCTAGTTTTAAACTGAGCTGGCTAACCTGTAGAAAATCTTCTTTCTACAGTCTTGATTCTTCGACTTTGTTTCCTTACTTCACCTTGTGTCCCAGGTCTTTGAAGCACCAATCAAGCCCCTTAAGGCCCTTAATACCTGAACCTCAAGCCCGTGAAGAGCTACATGCCACCTCCACCCTAGGACAACTCCTATCCTAGCCCTAGGACCACACCTATCCTAGTCTCCCCGAAGCCCTCACCCTGGCTTCGCTTGTGGCCTTCCAAGGCTTGGGAGCACCATAAATCCTCACATCAAATTGATGGACCAGTACAATAATTCTTAGAAGATGTTGTGCTTCACCCAATTATGAGTTCTATCGAACCTCCGAGATTTTTGCTTGTTGAATAGTATGCCAAACTAGACTTCATCGATTTGAGATACCCTCTGAAATAATTCCATACCATTAAGACACGGTGGTGCACAGTCCTTCTCTATCTTATTCCTTCTGAAACTTTTCTATTGCTTTTGAAAAAGATGATACTCAAGAACCATGCTCAAGTTGGAATGATTATGTATTCACCATACAATAGGGACATACTAGCTTTCTTTGAGTGCTCCATCCTGATAGCAATCCATAAGCAAAAAAATCGCTAATAGTCTATGTTGGTGTGGAAAATGGTCAGTCACCAGGGACTATTGGAGATGGAAGTCAGGGTCTCACCAAGAAAACCTACAAGATAAAGTTCTGGTTGAAGGTGGCTCAGGTGTGGATCCTCCAACAGTCAAGTTAGTATTCTGGCCAAAAAGAATGGAGTACTCAAGAGATTCGAGATGGAAAGAGAGCTTAGAGAGGAAAATATATCTAGAGGATCATATTTATAAATGAAAAATCTATAACAGATTGATGGTGATAGCCATAATAGTGTTAGGATTTATGGTGCTCTCATGCTTTGGGAGGCCATAAGAGGAGCCAGGATGTTGGCTCCAGGAGACTAGGACAGGTGAAGGACCAAAGTTAGAAAAAAAATCAGCCAAGACAAGGGGCTGACACATAGGCAGATTGGCTTGGATATGCAGTCGAGTTGGCTTGCACTAAGATTGAGCTGGCTCGAGAAAGATTCGAGCTGGCCCTCTTAGGCAGACAGAAGATAGGGTTTGGGCTGGATGCAATCAAGCTAGCTTGGCTTCTGATAGAGTCAGCTCGATGGTGGCGTACAGAATAGGATGGATTTTTTGTTTGATCTTAGATTGGGACTAATCTAAGAGATCTTATGTTCTAATTTATAAGATCTTAAGGTGGCTAACTCATGTATGGATCGGATTTAGATTCAAGGGATGAGAGCATGGGAGACATGGGTGTGCATGGGCTTGGGGAGTGCTTTCATGTATTGGGTTGGCTAGAAGAATTTTTTGGTCGGGCCTAATATCTATGTATAATACATAGGATGTATTAGGATTTCATAACATGCAATGAATACAGATCTTTTCATCCTCAATCTCTCTTCTCTTTTCTCTCTTCTATCTAGTGTTGTCACCCTAGGATTCTTGAAGAAGCCCTAGAGTGGGGGGGCACCTCCCTCAGGCCCAATGAGGGAGGTGCTCCAGCATAGATCCAAGTGGTGGATCGGTGGTTTTCTGCCTTAGAGAATGCTGTAGGTCTCCTCAGGTCCATGCTAAAGATTAGAGGCTTTCCCAACTTGGTGTCAAAGTGATACCAGATTCTTATAATTAGTATCAGAGCTAGGTGATGCCAGGATGCTGTGCAATAGTTGGTATCAGGGTCTGATGGTGCGTGGAAGCAAAAGAGAAGTCATAGAGAAAAAAATCAAAAATTTGCACAAGTATTCCATGGTATGTCTCAGATCTATCTTTATTATTGATGGATTTTGACTGACTGAGAGTAGCGGGTTGAAGGTGAAGGCTAAGAGGATTAACGAAAAAAAAAATTTTCTAAGGTGGAAGGTTTGGATGCATGATTTTCTAATCGATCTTATTTAAAAAGGTCGAGGTGTATGACGGGTGATAGGGTCCTCTAGGAAGATGGATAGTGTGGGACTGTTTGGTGGTTGAAGAGAGATTTTTTAAGGGATAATGGTTGAAGGAAGGCTGGAAAAAATAGCTATACATCCTTCGTGTTTAGTAAGCACATGGGAAGCACGTCAGCGATGCATTCAACAGAATCTCTCTCTTCCTTTTCAATCCTATATGGAGTTCTTTGACTGAGCTTAGTGTTTTCTTTAGAGATATTTATGCTACCTAACTATCCGCTAACCACATCTCCAATCTTGAGGCTAGCAGTATAGAGATTATATGCAAGTTGTAGAGACTATTTGACTTTCTGTGCTTTGCCTCCAGCGAAGCACTCCTGTGCCTCTCCTTGCAAAGCTTCTGCTCTAGCTCGAAGACTTTTCTTCAAATTCCTACCTCTCATTTCTTTGACTTCTCTTCCAAGTCCAAGCACCTCTCAATGATGGCCTCCATCTAGTTAACCAAGCTCTTATATCTTGCATTCAGAATGCCACCTTTAGCTGCTCTCATTCTCCCAATTTCGGCCTTAAGGGATTTCTCTCATGAAATCAAAATTGCTGCAACCTTCTGGCATCATTTTATTTTTTATATTATCTTAAATCATTTTAAATACTTATCTTGTATCATTTTAAATCTTGTGTTGCCATCTATAATTGTAAATCGATTTATTTTTTTTAGATTATAGATCATGTCTTTTAGAGGTCAGAGTTGTCACAGCCGAGGAGAGAGCTCTCATACAGCCAGCTCACATGGTTCTATGCCACATATACCATACGATAAACTCTAATATTTTTGATATTCTCTTTTATATTATTTTATCCTTTATTATCTAATATAATATTCTTTATGATATTCTGATACTATCAGATTTGAATGACATGGGGTCACCAGTGATCCCATAGTCACATGGAGCAGCATCCAACTCCCAGTGTCAGTGGCATGGTAAAGGACCCACCAGCTTGCAGCACCTCCGACTTGTCCTGGAGTTCATCCACATTCATAGATGCTCATAAGTACTATATCTTCATTAAATATATTTAAAATTTAGCCATTTTAGAGTCTAACATTTATTGTTCAAAATCAATTTTGCCATATATTTAGAGGGCCTGGGGTGTCTCGTGTGGTTACTGAGATCATCCAATGATTGATGTCAAGGCCAGTGAACAAGTTGTCCAGTTGGCCATTGGGGGCTCATGATGCAGCCTTGGAGATGTTCCTAATAAGTCAAAGGTATTTAATTTTTAAATTCATGATAGGTTTATATTTAATTTATTAATACATACTTTCTTTTACTTGCAAAAGTATTATCAATTTGAGACTCCTTTGGATGAGGATGCTAACCATTGGATCTGTTAGATATGCATGCCCTAGAAGCCAGAATTGGCTAACACTTGTAATACACATCTAAGGGCAAAATTATAATTTTGACTATAAATAATAAAATAAATTATTTTCTATCACCGTGTGTATTTGAAAGTGTCTGTGATACATCCCTTGAGTTAATGGTAATGATAGTTCATATTTTCAAGAGTTGAAAATTTAAGACATGAATTTTTTTTATTATTGACTCATAAAATGCTCCCGACCGTAGGATCATCATGAGGATGGTAATTAATTCAGAAGGTTGGTATACGATCATTTTTTTTTGGTAGAGACATTGGAGTGATAGTATAGGTACTCGCTAGAGAACGAGGGCACTGAGCATGACCACCTCGAGCAGTCATGAGAAAGTCTATCTTCTCATCAATGACTAGCTCGAAGCTACAGTGGTGTGTCTGGTTCTTTGACCTAAGGTACATCGATAGTTCACCTTGAGGGTGTTATAGTTTGAATATACCATAACTCGATCTCCTAGCCATTCAAAATCCTAAGGTGTATGTTGGCTATAGCATGTTCATTGTAGGAATTGGATTGCACCAATAGGAGATCTATCTACCTTGGTAGATGAGGAGCAGCCCTATGATGATCATGAGAATCAAGTCCATAAATCCATGGCCATGGCAGAGTAAAATAATAGAAAGAGTTTCTATTAGGATTTTCATATTGGACTTGAATTGAATGATTAATTCATATGACAAAAATTAGGATTTGACAAGATCACCTTAACCCTAATCCGATCGGAGCTCAAGATAGAGGAACTTAATCACATAGATAACTACATCAAGAGGTTCATTTTTAGTTCTAATGGGTTGCCACCATATGCTGCTAGTTGTCACTGATGGATTTTGAGAGCAATTAAAAATGATCTGGATGATCGATCATACTAGTTGTTTGAATCAAAAAAATTTTGATCCATTGGAAGGTAGCTTTGACCAGTCTTAGCACCACCTAAGAATGATTTGAGAGAGCTATCATCTGATTGGATCAAGTGATGTCATCTCACCAATCAGATTTAGATCTGATTGCATGAAGCGACGTGATTGGCCAGGATGATGGGGCACTACATGGAGTAGCAGGGTCTATAAAAACCCTATCTGCACCAAGCCTAAAAGAAAATCTCTAATAGCCAATGCCACAAAGCTGCCCCTCTCCCTCCTCCATGCCATCTTCTAGCTCTCTCTCTCTCTTCTCCATGCCCAAGGAGATTTGGGCTCCAGTTTGGTGCGATCCAGGCAAGAGAAAGATGATGAGAAAGGAAGAAGGCAGCATTGCTGCAAGAGATGACTCCAGATCTTCAAAAGGAGTTTTAAAGATCCTCCAAATCAAATCTAGATCTGATATTTGGAGAGGTGATAAAGAAAAAGAAGATCTTCAGATCTAATTTGAGTGGATATTGGTAGAGGCCAGGCACTTGCATGGCTAGATTCAGAACTGCAAGCAATCAAAAGGATCATCACAAGATAATCTGATTACCCAATAAAAGGTACAAAATTAAATTAAATTAAATTTACTTTTATTTTATTTTGTTAGATCTATAAAATCAGATATGAAATACCTTAGATCTGATCTGAATTCAAAATTTTTTTTTGAAATATTTCTCTTGATCCAATCAGATCTGAACGGACCTAATCCAAAAAATCAGAATTTTTTGTTCAATACCCATATCCCATCAGAGCAATTCTCAACAGCAAAATACTTTGGAGTTGGTCATGTTCCATGATGATGTACTCTTACAACTCACTTATATGCCATACCAATGTCTTCACACTCCTTGGTTAAGAGGACAACCTTCCTATATGGCATATAACGATCTATACTCAATAAATGTTGTTATCCTAATTAACAATGTATCATTTGGTCATGAATAATATAAGGACTAATCAATGAATTCTCTTTTTATCGAACCTAAATAGTCCTACGGACTTTATCACAATAAATGAAATTCATTAGAAGATGTAGATTTTATGATGAAAAAAGTCAGAATAATATTTTATTCAATAAATTATTTACAAGTATAAAGTAGCACAACTGTCAATAGGCTGAAGATTGATTTTGGGACAATTTCTAACAACTTTCACTAATCCTAAAGCCATCGACACAGTATCTAATACCCATCTTCGACTTTTGGTTGTCGAACTCCTTTACCGCTAGGGCTTTTGTGAAGAGGTTGGCCAGGTTCATATTTTCATCAATCTTCTGAAGGTTGATGTCACCTCGATCCATGATCTTTTGGATCAGTTGGTAGCAGTGCAGTATGTACTTCATCCGTTGGTGTGCTTTCGATTTCTTCGCCTAAGCAATGGCACTAGTGCTATCATAGAAGAGCATAATCGAACCATCAAGGAAGGATGCTACTCCAAGCTCGACGATAAAGTTTCTCAGCCACACAGCTTTTTTTATGGCATTTGATGCTGCGATGTACTTTGCCTCATAAACAGTCTGCCATAGTGTGCTGCTTGGCACTCTTTCAGTAGATGACTCCACCATTTAGGATAAAGATATAATCTGATATGCTTTTGCTATCATCATGGTCAGATTGAAAGCTAGAGTTACTAAACTCTATTAGTTTCAAATCTGACTCACCATAGATCAACCACTGATCCTTAGTATTTCTCAAATACTTAAGGATGATTTCACCACCTTTCAGTGGTTCTCTTCTTGATCAGATTGGTATCTGCTCACTACTCCTAGTGAGTATGTCACATCTGATCTCATACATATCATGACATATATGATAGATCCTACTGTCGAAACATATGGGATTCTATTCATATGCTCTCTTTTTAAGAGTTATTGGACAATCCTTCTTAGAGAGAGAAATTTCTTAGCCCATCGAAAGATAGTCCTTTTTAAAATTTTTCATACTGAACCTCTTCAGCATGGTTTCTATCTAGTGGATTGAGATAACCCAAGCATCCTCTTAGATCTATCCCTATAGATCTTCATCCCTAGGATGTAGGATACTTCACCCAAGTCCTTCATAGAGAACTAAGATGACAACCATATTTTTATTCCTTATAGTGCGGAAATATCATTCCTAATTCAGAGGATGTCATTCACGTACAAGATAAGGAATACCACTACTGGATCATTTGTCCATTTATAAATGTAGGGTCCTTCTCCATTCTTAATGAATCCATACATTTTGATCACCTTATCAAAATGCATATTCCAACTTTAAGATGCTTTCTTCAATCCATAAATGGATCTCTGAAGCTTGCACATCTTGGACTCATCTATGGATATGAATCCCTTAGGTTATATCATATACACCTCTTAGGTTAGCTCTTCATTCAGAAAAGCTATCTTCATATCTATTTGCCAGATCTTATAGTCCAAATGGACAACTATCGCAAGCATTATTCGAATGAATTTGAGCATTGCCACAAGAAAGAATGTCTTGTTATAGTCAATAACATAACATTGACGATACCCCTTGACAACCAGATGAGCTTTATAGATCTCTACCTTTTCATTTGCACCTCTCTTCCTCTTGACAACTCACTTACACCTAATGGGTTTAACCCCTTCTGATGGGTCAACTAATATCCATACATCATTGACCTTCATGGATTCCATCTTGAATTTCATGACCTTAAAACATTTTTCAAAATTAGATCTCTACATTGATCCATATAGGTGATCGGATCTTCATCATTCCCATCAAGTTCGATTGGATCACCATTTCTGAACTAAGAAATCATAGTATCTATCCGACTGACACAGTACTCTACTAGATTGTCTTAACAGTGCAGGTACACTAGCCTCCAAATTTGATCTAATCAAATCTAGTTCAGGTTCGGCTGCTGGTGTTGGTTTTTCTATCTGTTGAACTTCCTCAAATTCAATTTTAAAGGCAACAATTCCTTCACCAAAATAGTTCTTTTCTAAAAGATTGCCTTAAGACCGATGAACATCTTTTATTTATCAGCATGGTAGAAATAGTAACCCTTAATTTCCTTAGGGTACTCTATAAATGCACACTTATCAAATCGGGGTCCAAGTTTATCTTTATGCAAATGTTTGACATAGGCTAGACAATCCCAAACCCGTAGGTGAGAGAGTGTAGGCCTACGCCCAGTCCATATCTCATATGGAGTTTTTATGATAGATTTACTTGGTACATTATTCAATATAAAACATGTAGTCTCAAGAGTATAATTCTAAAACCAAATAGGTAGACTAGCAAAACCCATCATGGATCGAACCATATCTAATAGGATTTCATTCCTCCTTTTTGATATACTATTATGCTATGGTGTCCCTAGAGGTATCCATTGTGAGAGAATCCATTCTCTCCTAGATATATCAAGAACTCACTTGATAGATATTCACCTCCTCAATCCAATCAAAGAGTTTTAATACTCTTTTCAGTTTATTTTTCTACTTCATTTTGGAATCATTTGAATATTTCAAATGAATCCAACTTATGTTTCATCAGATAGACATATCCGTACCCAGATAGATCATCTATGAAAGTGATGAAGTAGAAATATTCATCTCTAGCACTTATACTTATAGGTCCACATACATCAGTATGTATTAGATCTAAGAGCTCAATGGCTCTTTCATCTTTTCTAATAAAAGGTGACTTGGTTATTTTTTTAAGAAGATAGAACTCACATGTTAGAAGTGATTCACAATCACTGACTTCGAGGATTTTTTCTTGAGTCAACATGTTTATCTTATTCTTGTTAATGTAACCTAGCCTACAGTGCCATAGGTAGATATCAGAGATATTATCTAATCTAGGATAATTTTTAGAAGTGTACATTACACTCACAGACTGTGATAAAATATAAATACTATTTTATTATCCTTGCATTATTGTAACATCATTCATAATGATATCACAATAATCTTTCTTTATTGACAAATGATAACCATCTTTAGCCAAAAGGCCAATAGAGATTATATTCATCAGAAAAGAAGGATAATAATGACATTCATTTAAAGGAATGATATTAGTATTGAAAATAAGTTGAACTATTTTCATAGCTAGAACTAGAACAGACCTTCCATCTCCAACATTCAGGAATCGCTCATTATTTTTAAATTTTCTACTATTTGAAGTCCTTGCAATATATTGCAAATATAGACTGGACTTCTAGTATCCAATCCTAGGTAGTAATATCATAAATAGAAAAATTACAAAGTGTTATCATGTAACATCCTTGATCAGCAACTTCTTGCTTTTCTCTTATTCAGCCTGTTGGGGTCATAGGAAGTAAGATACTGAGAAAAGTTCTTCTTCCAATGCCCCTGCTCCTTACAGTAGAAGCACTCTACCTGGTCTAGGTTAATCTTGGATGTTTCGTTTAAACTAGACATAGAGACCCCGGCATGAATTACTTCATGCTGTTGAACAACATTCAACTTTCGATACTTATTATCGAAGTGGATCCCATAAGTTTATCACTATCTAACAATGAATGAAGCAACTATGGTTTGGGTTTAATAGTATAAAGGAGAAACAAAAGTCTAATTAGTAAATGATTTATTAATCCTTAAGATTTGAATATTAATCAAAAGTTTTCCCCACTATTTTATTCAAATTGGTAGCCTCTACCTCCAATTCAAAAAATTATCCTAATTCCTTAGTAGGTATTAGAATCCACATAGACTGCACACAAGCCTAACTATGGTTGGTCAACCTATGTACATCTAAGGATAAGTTCATAATCAATTATTTTTTAAAATAATTTTTAGTAATTAAATTTTTCTTCAGGTATCTTTTTAATAGGTTAGGCGTCCACTGAAAGTCTTGGCTAGGTCCAACCATTAACATGACCATACTGGTCCATCTAACTAATGAATGATTAAGCCCAACTATGGTCGGTCAACCTAACTACCATTTAGAGAGACGTGGCCAAGAAATCATATTATAAATGATAATTCCATTAGCTGATAAGCACCAGGCTTTTGGGCTTACAATGATTATCCAACTAATGGACTCATTATCATCCACTTAATGGAAGGCTATGATCTAGGTATCACCATAACTATTTCATTTTTAAGGATCTAATAATTTTAGAAGATTTAATTAATATAATTTGGAGAGAGTTAGAGTAACCAATTAATCATGATCCTTCCACTAACTTCATCAAGTCAGGTTAAGGGAGACCATTAATAAGCTTCTCTAGGAGCACCTAAATCAATCACACTGATTTACTTAGCTGATATGGGTTAGCTTGAATTGTTAAGTGATCTAATCAAAATATAATTTCACCAAGAAGGCTAGATAAGTGAGATCGATAAGAAGGTCTGCCAAAGCTTGCCTTAGACACCATAAAAAATGGCCAAGTAAGCGGACTGCCAATTAAAAACCACCGATCTAGATTGCCAGACTTATCTTAGACACCAATTGATTAATTAATTTTGATTGGATTAATCTAATAGTTTAGGCTAGACCGCATAGCTAAGAATCAAGTCCATCTTGATTTTTATTAAAGACATGAACTTGATCAACTACAACTAATCTAGAGAATCCTTGACCTAATCTATAGCAACTATTGATTAAATTTAGTCAATTCTCTAATTAAGTCCATTCTTTAATCTAACTTAGGTCTAACCCAATTAATGGACCTAATTTTTACTAAATCATTAACCTAAAAAGTTATAATTTGTGTCTTAGGATTTTTAATTTACAATCCTAGATCTTAAACAAACTACTTCTTAATTCTTAATCAAGTTTTGAGCTGAGGGTTGGGGTTTGGTATTTTAAAAATAATTTTTATGTTTATAAAATATTTTTACAATATAGTTCTATCAATCAGTTGCATGTTTAATTCATAATCAATATACAAATAATAAAAAAATATGAATCTACTTTAAATCTAATCTAAACATATTCATGTAAATCAAGATTGAAATAATTTCAATACTAATCTATCATAAATCACCTTAGATTAAATCTAATATATTTATGATGATAAAAATTAAATTAAAATACTTTTAATTAAATCATAAAAATTTTAAATCTAATCTAAAATTTTATAATTAGAATTTTAGATCAGCACGTACTAAGACAACCTTTTCACTATAAGGGACAAACCTATAGTAGGACAACCTTATAAGATCAGTCCATACAATCTAAAATATTTATTTTTAGATTTAAATAATTTTAAATATAATAAATTATAAATTAATCTAGGTCATATCTAATAAATTTATGACTTACATTAGATCTACACAAACTAGGACAACCTTTACATTGTAAGGGATAAACCTTACAGTAGGACAACCTTATAAATCATTCGTGAGATTTATTTTTTTAATTTTAAATTTAAATAATAGATTATAATTTAGATCTAATCTAAATAATTAATCTAAATATGCAAAAAATTATGTAATAAAGAACCTATGCTCTGATACCAATTGAAGAAAAATATCTAGGATTTTAGGATTCGATTTTGAAACTTTTCAAAAATTAGACAATGAAAGCCATAAATTAATCATATTAATTTATTTAAAATATATGAAAAAATTTTAGATCTAGGATCCTATCACATGATTTAAGCATGCTATTAAATCTAAAAATAAAATAATCAAAAGATGATTTTGATCATATCAACATCTAGGTAATTCTAGATCTGATCTAGATACATAAGGAAGATCGTATCTTTATTATCTTTGCAAGATGAGTTTCTTAACTTGCTGATCCAAGGCTGAGGTTATCGCTCTAAGCTACACACATGTTTGGCCTCTATAAGTTGTCCACATAAGGTCTCGATGTAAGATCTAAAGTCCGATGACAAGAAATCAGCACAACGTGCTAGTACTATGCTGATCCTTATTCGATGGCTGATCTGGAACCTCCTTCTTCAGATCTTGGACTCTCTAATTTTTAGAAGGAATGAAAGAGATTTATGAAGAAGATACACCTCTCAAAAATCACAGAAAGAAGAGGAAGAGGTTAAAGAAACACTATAGAAGAAGAAGCCTCCTTCTTCTTCCTTATTTCTCTCACCAAGACACTTGGATTAGTGTCTCCACAAAACCCCATGCCCAAGGCTCTCTCCTAGATTCTTTTCATGCTCTAATAGCTCTCTCTCAGATTTGGAAGCTCAAAAAAAAGTTATGCCCAAAGTCCCCTTTTATAGAGATATATGGAACAATCCTTATCTAGGTCAAAAACCTAGCAAGGAATGTCCAAATAAGACAAGGAATGTCCAAATAAGGCAAGAATTGGGGCATCCAACTCTTGGATGCCCTCTCTCTTTTTCCAGCCATGGACCATCTCCTTTTGTCTCACAAAATATGCCTTATTTTTTTATGAAAATTCTAGAAAAAATCTGGCTGGGTTGGTGGCACAAAAGGGAGGAATTTTGATTTGTTAAAATTCTATCACTTAGAATTTGAAATCAAATCAAACTTCCTCCTTTGACTTGGTTCACAACAAATTTTCATGTAAGAAAGAAGTGAGAGAAAGGAGCATGCATATTATCTCTGAAAAAGAGAGTTTCCATGAAATAAATAAATAAAAATGGCATGGAGAAGGCTAAGAAAATTAGTTGGCGCAAGGAAGGGAAGTCCTAGTCACACTAGGACTTCCAATTTTGACTTGGTCAAACATGGTATTTAAACCAAATTAAATTAGAATTAATTAAATATAATTAGAATAGATCTTAGTCTAACTAAGTGTCTAATTAAATTAGATTAAATTAAATTTAATTTTAATTTTAATTTTTACTTAAATTAAAAATTATGTGCATATAAGTCCTAATTGAACTAAGACTTGTTCTTTCTTACAATTGGCTCATGCAATAAATTAATTAGACTTAATCCAATCAAGTCCAAACTAAATCTAATTAAATCATATTTAATTAGACTTAATCTTAGATCTCTGACTTAATCAAATTAAGTCTATTAGCAATTTAATTGCTAATTGAGCCTCTTGCAATACTTGCACTAGGTCAAACATCAATCGTATTGATTGTGTGTGTATGACCCCATAGGTTCAAACCTAAGCTGGTAGCATCGGAATAAATTTTTGTTCTAATTGAAATGACCATGTAGCAATGATACTCAACGGTCAGATAAGTCAAATGTGTAAAGTAATACTCTTGGAACCCATATGGATATAGTTTCTATGAAATTCATCCTCTTGACCTTAATACTCATAAGATGACTCAGAGTTTAACTATCGATCATGATTAGATCATCCACATTATATTTCAAAATACTAAATCCATCTCATAAATTACCTTGGCCAAAGTTTTGTTAAATTAAAATACAATGATGTATTTTCTCCAAATCCTTGGAGTGGTCAATCCCATCTTGATCACTTACCGACTTCACAAGTACTTAACTATGCCTAAAAATCTTTCATCACTGAATTAAAAATTTAGATAGTTTGATACCAAAGTATAGTGAGTTGCTTACAAGCTACCATGGTGATCTTAGGTCTAAGGGATATTTATACCTATATTCTATTAGAGAAATTTTCGACAGTAGAATGCTTTGAAGTTATCATGTTCTGTGATGATGTACTCTTATATCTCACCTATATGCCATACCAGTGTCTCCACACTTCTTGGTTAAGAGGATAACTAATCTATATGGCATACAATGACCTATACTTGATAAATATTATTGTTCTAATTAACAATGTATTATTTGATCATAAATTATTTAAGAACTAATCGATAAATCCTCTCTTTATTAAAGCTAAATAGTCCTAAGAACTTCATCACAACAAATGGAGTTCATTAAAAGATGTAGATTTTATGATGAAAAAAGCTAGAATAATATTTTATTCAATAAATTATTTATAAGTATAAAATAGCATAACCGTCAACAGACTGATGATTAACTTTGAGACATAATTTCTAACATAGCCATGCACCAGTCTAGAAGGACTGGTGATTACTTAGATCCTAGATCTCGATAGATCATGGTAACAACTTAAAATATTATTTATTAAGTTTTTATATATACTGATATGTACGGACTAATGAATTTCAAAACTATATAGGTAGAATATTATGCGAAGTATCTCATATCACAGCACGGTGAGGACTCATCCTCTCAGCTACTCTTTATCTTGAGGGATGGCTTAAGGCCACCGGAGTGGTGAGTAGGAGCCGGGTCATAGGATTCGGCAATAGCTTCGATCCTTCAGGAGCTTGATAATTTTTAACATCCTCTTCTCAGGCCTCGATGACCCCAATGTGGGGTGATGCACATGTGAAGGAGATCATGCAGAGACTTTGGAGTTAGTAGCCTTAGAGCTTCTAAGATACTATCTGTGATATGATTGCTGAGATTTTTGAGGATCCATATCTATACGATCAGCTGGGCTCATTGTCACAGCCATTACAACATGTAAGTTTAATAATATTTTTTTACTTATTTTAAATTTTTGTATTTAGAAGCTTCACATATTTAGGCTTGAGTTTGAAAAGAGGATTTAGGAGGTAAAAATTTAATTTAACCATACAATCGATAGATCAGGGGTGTCTGTAGCTCCATATCATTGAATAGAATGTGCAGAAATAATCTGTTTGAGAATCAGAGTAGTATATCAAAATATACGCCTCCATATCGACTATTTTTATATTAAAACTTATTAATAATATTTTATTTTTTTTATTATAGGATGCTAGGACATTCGGCTCTCATCCATCAACTGCTGGAGAGGATGTATAGGAGTAGGAGGAGAATGAAAAGAACGAGGAGGAGGATCTCACATAATTTTTTTTTATATATGTATATAATTTTGATACTTGTAATATAGTATAAATCTATAAAATTATATAATTTATATTTTAATATAATATAATTTATTTTATATTTAAGATTATAGTAAATAATTATTATTTTATATATTATAAGTTTTAGAAAATATAATTGCTTATTATTGTGATTAAAATAGATTTTAAAAATTTACTTATAATTTTTTAAAAATAAAATACTATTAACGATGGCATTAGCGATGCTATTATGCATTGGTAAAGATTATTATCGATGGTAATAGAGTCGGCACTACTATTGCTAATAATTTTAATTAAAAAAATAGAATAAAAGTGTATTAGTGATGACATTAGAGATGCATCAAGTGTTGGTAAAGACTACTACTAACGATGCTAGTGTTGGCAATGCCGACGTTAATAGTTTTAATTAAAAAAATTAAAATAAAAAAGTATTAGTGATGGCTTATTATTGCTAATTATACGTATTAGTGATAGGATTCTTGCAATCTTTAATAATGGTAATTAGTGACGATCATATTTTCAATGAGCTTTTAGCGATGGGAGCCCATCGCTAATAGTATTAGCAATAGAATTTTGCTTATTAGCGATGACATTATGCTGTCGCTAATAACCTATTTTCTTGTAGTGAGCCCTGTTGCTTTGAATTCGAGTTGACTCAGTAAAGGACTTTGAACCATCCTGTCGATCAGCCAATATATCTGAATCATCCAAGCTTTTGTCAAGCATTACAAGGTTGTAAGATCTGATCTTTATTGATCTCCATTAAGTCATTAAATCTTAAATGATTTTGATTAGATGAAGCTACTCAATTAAATTAATCCTTCACCGTGGAATGGTATTCTGCCCTTCAATTTGGTTCTTGTCAGATACTAATAGATTTGATCATTATGATCTATGTTGAATCATCTATATCCTAGTCTAATTATGATTAGATAAAATCACCTTGTTGGACCGACTGGGATATTGAACATTACCACTTTGCCAACCTTATTAATATTGCCATCCAGAATGTCCTAGACATTGCCTAGCTCTGATACCAAATTGTAGACTCATAATATCGCTCGAATGCCAATCATCCTTGACATCACAAGCATCGATACCATGTTGCGGAAGCCCTTGATCTTTAGCATAGATCTGAAGGAACCTATGACGTTCTCTATGGGCAGCAAACCACTGACCCTCCACTTGGATCTATGATGGGGCGCCTCCCTCCTTGGGCTTAAGGGAGATGCCCCCTTCTCTAAGGCTTCTTCAAGAATCCTGAGGCGGCAACTCCAGAGAGAAGAAAAGAAAAGAAAATTGAGAGAGAAAAGATCTGTATTGATTCCACCCCTAAAAGTCCTAATACAACCTATGTATTTATACATAGCCATTAGGTCCGACCAAAAACTTTCCTGGCTAACTCAGTACATGAAAGCACTCACCGAGCCCATGTACATCCATGTCTCCCATGCTCTCATTTGCTGAATCTAACCTCGACCCATACATGAATTAGCTACCTTAAGACCTCTCAAATCAGGCCTTAAGATCCCTAAGATCAATCCAGACCTTAGTCCAAAATAGACCCTCGTGTAACTCTGCCCGCGCACTGAGCTGGCTCAGTCTTAGCACTGAGCTAGCTAAGTTTCACTGGGTTGGCTCAGTCTAAAATTGAGCCGACCTAGTCCTGTGCCATGCTAGTAGTCCTAAACACTCAGCTTTCTATTTTGCCTGTGCTCTGAGACTTAGCCGACCCAGCTAACCTATAGAAAATCTCTCTTCTATAGTCTTGATTCTTTAGCTTTGGTTCCTTACTTCACCATGTGTCCCAGATCTTTGAAGCACCAACCAAGCCTCTGGAATTCCTGGAGCCAACACCCTGGCTCCTCCAATGGCCTCCCAAGGCTTGGGAACACCATCAATTCTCACAATCTCCATCTTGGTGCCCTAAGTCTTGACAAATCCCTCAGCAATGCCCTCCTACATGATCCCATTGTCCCTGCACACTCGACAACACCTGTGCAAATATCTCTTCAACTGTTGTGCACCTTTGAGGCCTTTGGGATGACCACCTCTACCATTGAAGATCTTGGCTTGCTTCTATGCACCATCCTGGATTGTGGGATCTCTTCTGTTTAGCAACTACATCACTTCTTTTGGACATTCCTGAAGAACCTACAGCATTCTTGCACCAGCACATGCTGTACCATCTAACATGATCTCCTCAGAGCTATGCCTGTCTATCTATACATGCCGCTCCACCTAGAACTATGCATCACCGGTGCTGATCCTCGGCTCTGAACTCATGCCAAATTTTCTCTCCACTTGTGAAGCCACGACTATAGAGCTCTACCTATATCCGAAGTCCACCTGATGCCATAGAAGTTGACTCTATCATTGAGTTCCTCGAGGACAATCAGTCAACACTGTACTGCTGAGCTTGTTGCTGCACCTCGAACACCGTCGTTGCCTCTTCGAATCCTCCGCACTCTACGATCTTCTTCAAAGCTATCTCGGATACCTCCACAACCCATGGGCACCTTCAAAACCTAAGATCCCATCCAACTCTTTTGAATCCAGTAATTGAACCCTAGAGAATTCCACCTTAGTCCTTCTCCTCTGCCCCTACACTAGCCATCACTTCAATTACGCCCGGAGAACCATCCTCCATCTGAACCATGACTCTTTCAGGTGCTCCTATAGAAGAAATTTGATCCATGATACTCTCGACTACTTGAGACCTCCTGACATTTTCTGAGACCTTCGGGCTCTCCTTGAGATCTGCTTTCGGTCTTCTTGAGATGCCCCTGACACCATCTGCTGAGATACACTCCTTGGTAGCTGCACCACAGAGCCTCTCTCAGCCCCTATGCCTCCAAGGTCTTGCAGCACTCCAGCACTCTCTGGCTTTGTCTCTACGCTGCTCTATAGTCATCCAGTCCTAATCTGCTGGATCTCCATGGATTATCCATCTCCATCATCCCCAAGGCTTCGTAAATCCATGCTCTGATCGAACCACTGAATACATCTTCGACTACTTCCATGCCTTCCTGACATCGAAGAACGTATAGTCACTTCTTCAGCCTTCCTTCGACTATTACCTCTTGAGAAACCTCTCTTCAACAGCTCCACACTATCCATCTTCCTAGAGAATTCTGGATACCTTCCTTGGCACTGCATCACCGAGCCTCTCTCAGCCCTACATCTATAGAAAAATGCTACTGCAGCACTCCAGCACTCCCTGCTTGTTACATAACCATCATACATCCCAGCCTTTCCATCAAGATCGATCAGCAAATCATGCACCCAATCCTTCCATCCCGAGAAAATCACTTTCCATTAATCCCCCCAACCTCCACCTTCAACTCGCTACTTTCAGTTGGCCAAACCACAACAACAACGAGGTAGATTTGAGACATACCATGAAATTCTTGTGTAGATTTCTGATTTCATCTTGTACGACTTCTCCTTCACTTCCATGAACCATCAGTCTCTGATACCATATTGCCATCCATAATGTCCTAGGCATTACCTAGCTCTGATACCAAATTATAGACCCATGATATCGCTCTAACGCTAATCATCCTCGACATCACAAGCACCGATACCATATTACGAAAGCTCTTGATCTTTAGCATGGATCTGAAGGAACCTATGATGTTCTCTATGGGCAGCAAACCACCGATCCTCCATCTAGATCTGTGATAGGGTGCCTCCCTCCTTGGGCTTGAGGGAGACTCCCCCTTCTCTAGGGCTTCTTCAAGAATCCTAGGATGGCAACTCTAGAAAGAAGAGAAGAAGAGAGAATTGAGGGAAAAAAGATCTGTATTGATTCCACCCCTGAAAATCCTAATACAACCTATGTATTTATACATAGTCATTAGATCCGACCAAAAACTCTCTTGGCTAACCCAATACATGAAAGCACTCTTCGAGCCCATATACATCCATGTCACCCATGCTCTCATCTTCTGGATCTAGATCCGAACTATATATGAATTAGCTACCTTAAGACCTCTCAAATCAAGTCTTAAGACTCCTAGGATCAACTCAGACCCTAGCCTAAAATAGACCCTCATGTAACTCTATCCACGCACTGAGCCAGCTCAGTATCAGCACTGAGCTGGCTAAGTTTCACTAGGTCAGCTTAGTCTGAAAATGAGCCAACCCACTCTTGTATCGTGCCAGCAGTTCCGAATGCTCGGCTCTCTATTTTGCTTGTGCTCTAAGACTTAGTCAACCTAGTTTTGGACTGAGCCGGCTAACCTACAGAAAATCTTTCTTCTGTTATTTTGATTCTCCAACTTTGATTCCTTACTTCACCTCATATCCCAAGTCTCTAAAGTACCAACCAAGTCCCTGGAATCTCTAGAGCCAACACCCTAGCTCCTCCTATGGCCTCCTAAGGCTTAGGAGCACCATCAATCCTCATAGTTAAGTTATCGAAACTTAAAATTTTTATTCTTAAATATTCATGATTAAAATTTGAAAAAATATATTTTAAATAATAGTTCTAAAGGACCCTTTCAGGACTGATTGATTTTGTTTGTTCATTATTTCTATAAAAATAATCGATGAACCATCTTTTTGAGATATTTTATTTAAATAAATTTATTTTGAAAGCAAATAATTATCTTAGATTTATGTGTACTTTATGAAACTATATTTAAATGGAGAGTAATTTACAAAATTTGATATTTTTGAAAAATTATAATTTATTGATTTGTTATGGAATATGTATATATTGATTAGAATTATAACATACATATTACCTTGCAAAATATTTTCATGCACATCAGATTTGAGCTCTCAGTCTAGTTGTTCAATAGATCCTACAAATGGGGATTGTGCATTGATTCAGTAAACCCTACCAATGAGGATTATGCATGCATGGCGTTTAGTGGCAATAGAGGTGCATTGATTCAATGAATCTTGCCAATAAGAGTTATGTATTAGCACTCTGATTACTAATAAACTTACTATTTCTATTTTAGCCCTGCCATAGGATATAAATGTGGTCATAGTTAAAAATTGGTAATACATAATTTGCTTCAAATTGAATTTATGATTTTGTATGTATATAAATATTTAAAAATATTTTATTTACATATATTAGCATGGAATGTGTTTTTATGTTCATTCATAGTATTTATTTTTGAATATTAAATCTTATGATGATATATGAAACGTATAGCTGAGATATTTGTTACTTACTGGGCTATTATGCTCATTACCATTGCTTTCTTTTAAGATTTATATATTTAATTGTGGACATGAGTATTACTTGAAAGTAAGATTAGAAGTGAGATTTGATAGTATCAAAATAATGAGATTGAGATCTATTATTTTAAATCTTTAGTTGAGATTTATTTGATATAAGAATTTTAAATTTGGTTACCAATTGGATTTTAGTTAATTAATTGAAATTTAACTTTGATTTATTTAAATTAATTTGGTGGTGATGCATTTATATCATATTTGGAATGCTTTGCATGCTTATGGAGAGAGTTCTCCATAAGTATGTAATGGTTATCGTGATCCTTAGCTTGCGATCTTAGATCGAGGATGTTATATATATGCTCCAAGCTGTATCGATAGGATCTCCTCTTCATGGCCTCGATTTGTAGATTTCAATGGCATAACAGATTTTGGCCCATGTTCTTAGGGTGTGTTGGCCTAACAGTGACTAAAACATAATGGAGAGTTTTTTAGTCTTATATACTCCTATCATCAATTATAGGATCTCTTCTTCATGGCCTTGGTATGTAGATTCTAAGGACATAGATTGAAAATTAAGAGTCAAGTTTCTTAAGGGTCTCACATCCTTATATTGTAAAACATGATTAGCCGATTATCCAACAAAATGATGGGGATTGACTAATTATGCCACAATATGCATTGGAATATATTGTAGGATATAACATCAACTTTCAATAACAGAAGCAAGTCTATTGATCTATTGTAGCATCACAGCCGAAGACATTTTATATTGCTCCCCATGGCCCTAATATATAGTCACTTTCTTTGCAGCTACTTCTCTAATCTCCTTTTGCATGATCTAATGGTAGCTATGCAGTCATCCTACCAAAACTAGTGTGAAGATGATTATGCAATTTTCCATCGAAACAATGTGTAGATTGCTATGCAAGTTTCCACCAATAGTGATGTAATGATAGCTATGCAACGTCTTATTAAGCATGCCATAAAAGACTTGATGGTATTTTTTTGTCTTATTTAGTCAAATGCTAAGAAACCTGAGGTTCTAAGGAACTCAATTGGTTGGTGAAGAAAGTGCCAAATCTTCCATAGCAACAAAGTTGGTGCACGTAGGCATGTCACTGGTATATGATCAGCTATAAAGATAATTAGGATCAAAGGAACTATTGGGGATAAAATAGCTCTCACCGAAGTCAAATAAAATATCCAGCATGATTCCCAGTGGTAACCATGACCAAACTTCATCCAAGCAGCTCTCCTACTCCACCCTACTTTGGGAAGGACGATCTCCAATCCATGTATACTGGATGATCTTCTCAATAGCGCTCATCAACGCTCTACCTGTGACTATAAGATAGGACTTCAGTCGAACAAATTTGAACAGTGAGAGGAGTTGCCATTCAATTGATTCTACCCCTTAGACTCAAAATAGACTGCCAGGTTCCAAGTGTTAAACCCCAGCACCATCTGACCTTGCTTATGACAGACCTTGAAGGCACCCAAATTTCTTTATTATAGGTAGTGTATCTCACCAATTGTATATTGAGGACTCCTACCAGTAGAATTTCTTTCTAACCAAACTCCTCTCTGGTCGAGCTTCATTTAGATGAATTATTTTCCAACCAAATTTTTCTACTTTGGTTTATGAACAGTGGCTGGCTTTGAGAGCAGCCGAACTTCTTTATTCCATTTTGATGATTATAGATCTAGCCAGCATACATCATGCACGCCAATCAAGCATATTTGAATAGTAAAAGGACCCTATTATCAATGCAAGTTTGATCTCCAAATCTAGAGCAGGCAATGGCTACCTTGCCGACTATGAACTCTAGTGCTCTTTTGGGCTAATCTTGGGTATCGGCCAAACTTCAGGAAGCAATAAGAGTAGTACTAACAGGAGTCTTGACGTTCACCCACTCTAGCTACCAATGAATCTAGAATTTCTACCTTTCCGAACGAACTCCTCTAAACACTCTAGCTATGATCCTTAGTGAAGAACCCATAATCCTCTCTCTAGTCTCTAGCTCGATCATTTATACCTGCTCCCAGCCGATCTTGATGATGGCTGAGCTCCTCAAAACCGTCAAGGGTGACAAAGGTGGATTCCAACTAACTACTGGTCCTCCCTCCGTAACTTAGAAGCCAACTTCCAAGTTCGGCCAATCCGATCCTAAGTCCTATATGAGCAATCAATCTTCAAGCATAGAGTCTCCAACCTCTCATTCAAACTTCAATAAATTAATTTCAACCACCTACAAGTCATGATAAATGATAGCTCACTCCCTATAATAAACTCTACGTGACTCGAATGACCCACTAGCAGACAATTATGGCTGTCACCATCAATCTATTACATGCTCCATCTATATAAAGGGTTCTCTAGATATATTTTTCTCTTTAAGCTCTCCTCTCTACTCTAAATTCTCTTGAGTACTCTATTCTTGTTGGTCGGAGAACTAACTTGACCATAGAAGGGTCCTGTCGGAGCCATCCACCTTCGATTTGGACTTTGCTTTGCAGGTCTCGTCGGTGATCTCATCTTCTCCAGCTCTAGCAAATTTGGCATCTACACCAATAGGATTGGTGCTAGAGAAAAGGCTTTCTGAGCTCTTATTCTTAAAGGAGTACCCAATCGAGTTCCAATAGGATTGGTGCTAGAGAAAAGACCCTCTGAGCTTTTATTCTTAAAGGAGTACCCAACCGAGTTCATCTTCTTCCTCTCCTCTCCAATTCTATAGTTCTCTCTAATTTTTCTCATGTTCTACTAAGATGCCGCCCAAGAAAGCTTCAACCTGGCGATCCACCACCTTAGCTACCATATCTCATCTAGATCAGCCTGCACCAACCTTATCGTCGGCACCTCAACCTCCACCAGCAGTCATGGTGAATCTAGAATAGTTTAACCTACTAGTACAGTAGGTTAAGGATTTCACTGAAGCAATGCAGGCCATGCAGCAGCCTCCAGCACTAGTTCAACTTAAAAGACCCTTGCTAGAATGCTGAGATCCAGTGTAGGGAAGATCCATTTGGGCAAGCCGATCGGTGACTCCTAGGAAGGAAAAGTAAAGAGCAAGGAGCTCTTGTTCTGATCATTATTCCGCCCTCAGGAAATTACTACCCCCCTCTAGCTTGCTACATTTTGAGATCTATGATTGAGATGATATTCTCGATCATGTTGCCCCCACTCATCATGATAACATCTGCATCGACCCTCCATTTTCTACTCAAATCATGCAGAAACCCATCCTGCTGAACTTCAAACTCTTCCAGTTTGAGAGTTATGATAGGACCACTGACCTAGTTGACCATCTTAAAACCTTTAGAACTATGATGCTGCTCCATAGCATGCTTGATGCTATTCTGTGCCAAGCTTTTTTTTTTTAACTTTGAAGAAAATAGCAAGAAATTGATACTCAAGCCTCAAATCGGATATAATCTTTTCTTTTGATTGATTGAGCCACCAGCTTGTGGCTCATTTCACCAACAGCCAATGCCAGAGATAAGGTTCGGACTCCCTCATTAATATTAAGTAGAAGGAAGAAAAGTCCATTCGAGCTTATATCAGTCGCTTTAATACTATTACCTTAGAGGTCCAAAATTTGGACCAATTTATTGCTATGTCCGCATTGAAGGGTGGCCTCCAGAAGTGATCTTCTTTTCTTCCTGGAGAAGAAGTACCCCCCAGATTTTATCGACATGTTGGCCCAGGCCAAAGGCTATGCTCGAGTGGAGGAAGCCTTCAAACTGAAGGATAAAAAAGTCACAAGAGAGCGATATGGGTGAATCTAGTAAGTCCATAATTGTTGAGAAGTCGAGTAAAGTTCGATCGCACTTTAGAATCCCTCCGAGCATAGACAAGCCCAAACTCGACCTCAGGCACGTCGATGAAGAAGCCTAAATCAGAGGGCATGGTGGAACTCCCCTTCTAGAAGATTCCTAACTATGCCCTCTTAAATACTTTGAAGACCTAAGTGCTGATGAAAATTAAGGAGCAATTATCGAGGTTGAAAAAAATACAGTCTCATCTAGCCAAGCACAACCCCAACAAGTACTCGGTTTATCATCATGACCATGGTCATGATACAGAAGAATGCATTCAAGTTCAAGATAAAATCGAGAAGCTCATAAGACAAGATCAACTGGACCACTTTTTGAAACATCGATTGGAAAAGAGGGAGGATCAACCAAGAGCTCTACTACAGTCTGAACCACCCCAGAGGGATGAGCCACAAGGAGATCAGCCCTCATTTGTAATCGTCAACACCATCATTAGAGGACATTGACAGGGGGAAGCTAGCGGGTCAGCAAAGAGGATTGAGAACTGAGGAGTCCATCTCTTTCATTAAAGAAGATGCACAGGAGGTTCAGTTTTCATACAATGATGTGGTTGTAGTAATTTTAAATATTACTGATTATAATATATGCCGCATTTTGATTGATAATGCAATCTCTGTTGATGTTTTATTTTATGATGCATTCTCTAAAATATCTATACCTAATAGTCGAATGGGATCAATAAGCTCTTCGTTAATGGGATTCATTGACGATGCAATGTTGATGGAAGGAATAATTATCTTTTTAGTTGTGGCAAGTCGGTACCCAAAGCAGTCTAAGGCTCAAGTTGATTTTTTAATGGTAAAGGCATCCTTCGCCTACAATGCAATTCTCGATCGATCTAGTTTGAATGCACTTCAGGCCATGGTCTAAACTTATTACTTGAAAATGAAGTTTCCAACAAGTAATAGGGTTAGAGAAGTCAAAAGAGATCAAGTTCTAGCATGGCACTGCTACACCATTGCTTGATAAGGAGGAAAGTAGACAGAATCTTGTCCAATAGATGAGCTTGATGCCCATGATGATTTGATTGAGGAATGAGGGGAACTAATTGAAGACCTTGTTGTAGTTTCTTTAAATGATGGACTTGAGGACTATATTGTTCAAATTGGCTCCAACTTGGAAAAAGAAGTTAGGAAGTAGCTCGTTGCCTTCTTGCAAAGAAATGCCAACATCTTCACCTTGATACCTGGAGATATGTCAGGCATTGATACTGAAGTAATGGAACATCATCTGGCTGTAGATTTTAAATGCTAACCAGTAAAATAGAAGAAGCACAGCTTCACACCAGAATGGCAGAAAGCCATTATGGTTGAGGTTGGCAAGCTCCTTAAAGCCAAGTTCATCCAGGAGGTATCCTACCTGGATTGGATCGTAAATGTGGTCCATTAAGAAGGCAAATGGCAAATGAAGGATGTCTATAGACTTCATAGACTTGAATAAGATCTGCCCAAAGGATAGCTATCCCTTATCCAGAATTAATCAATTGGTGGATGCTACTTTGGGCCATGAGCTTCTTACTTTCATGGATGCCTTCTCTGACTACAACCAAATCCGAATGGCACTAAAAAATAAGGAGAAAACTAGTTTTATTATTGATCATGATCTTTATTGTTACAGGATTATGCCTTTTGGACTCAAAAATACAGGTGTAACCTATCAGCGCTTGGTGAATAAGATCTTCAAGAAGCAGATCGAACACAATATGAAGGTCTATATGGATGACATGCTTGTTAAAAGCCAATCTTCATCAAATCATATTGTTGACCTAGAGAAAATCTTCAGCACTCTCCGAAAGTATAAGATAAAGTTGAATCCAACCAAATGCATTTTCAGAGTAATATCAAAAAAGTTTTTAAGATTTATGGTATCGAGACATGGCATCAAAGTAAATCCTAAAAAGATCAAAGCCATCCAAGAGATGACTGTATCAAAAGTAATAAAAGAGGTTCAACACCTAATAGGAAAAGTTATGGCTCTGAATTGCTTCATTTCAAGGTCGGCCAAATGCTGCATGCCCTTCTTCCAAGTGCTCAAGCAATCAAAGAACTTCTGCTGGATCCTAACATGTCAACAAGACTTTGAAGAATTGAAGAACTATCTGAGCTCACCTCCTTTCCTTGCTAAGCTCGAACCTGATGAAAAATTATTCTTATACCTGGCCATGTCTCCCTTTGCCATTGGAGCTGTCTTGATCAAAGAAGAGGCAAAAATCTAGAAATCGATCTATTACATAAGCTGAGTCCTGAGGGATGCAAAAACAAGATATACAAAATTAAAAAAAAGTAACCTATGCTTTGTTGATTATAGTCAGAAAGCTCCAATCTTATTTTTAGGAGCATATGGTCACGCTTCTCACTGATCAGCCCATTAAGGCTATCCTTCATCGGCCCGATACTTCTAGGAGAATAGCAAAATAGGTAATTAAGCTTACTAAGTTCGATATCAATTTTCAACCTTGGTCATCTATTAAAACTTAGATATTGGCTGATTTCATAATAGAATGCACCATTCTGAACCCAGGCGAACCCGAACAGTAGGAAGTTTGTGCTTCCAATTTGCAGCCAAACCCCCTTGAAGAAAGAATAGATCTCCCTGAAGACTTTTGGGCCCTATATGTTGCTAGTTCATCCAATGCCTCTAGAGCGAGCACAGACTTGATTCTAATCAATATAGAAGGAATCCAATCAGATTGAGGTCTTCGAATAGTAATGAGCTAAAGAACCTACGGAATTCAATTAGATTGAGCCAGTCCAAACACTATCTCCTCCACCTCAAAAATTAACTAGGGTTTCCCATCCTCCTGAAACGTACTTAGGTACTATTTCAAAGGATGCAGAAAAAATATTCCTCATGAGAAATAGGGTTCATGATGATGAACCCAAGACCTATGATGAGGTGATATCAAACATCGACTCCAAGAAATGGTTAGAGACAACGAGGTCAGAAATTGACTCAATGCACTCAAACCAAGTTTGGGTCTTGGAAGATCCACCTGAAGGCATCGTATATATTAGGTGTAAATAGATCTACAAGAGAAAAATAGGTACCAATGGAAATACAAAAACATTCAAAGTTAGGCTCATAGTGAAAGGGTACAGTCAGCACGAAGGCATTAACTATCATGATACCTTTTCACCAATAGCCATGCTTAAATTCATCCGCACATTGCTTCCTGTTGCAATCTATTTTGATTATGAAATATAATAGATGGATATACAAATGACATTTTTAAATGGATATCTTGAGGAAGATATTTATATAGAACAGCTGCTAGGTTTCACATCCAGTGATAGTGATCACAAGATATGCAAGCTACAGAGGTCCATATATGGACTTAAGCAAGCATCTTGGAGCTGGAATGCTCGTTTCAATGATGTGATCAAATCATTTGATTTTATCAAAAATGAGGAGAAGCCATGTGTATTCAAAAAGATCAGTAGAAGCATTATTGTCTTCCTCGTTCTATATGTGGATGACATCCTCCTAATTGAGAATGATATTTTCATGTTGACCACAGTCAAAATATGGTTATCAAAAAAGTTCTCTATGAAAGATTTAGAAGAAGCATCCTTTATATTAGGAATAAAGATCTATAGAGATAGACCGAATAGGATGCTAGGACTTTCAAGAAGATGTATATAGAGGAGGTGCTAAAGAGGTTTAGCATGAAAAACTCCAAAAGAGGTTTAGTACCTTTTAGATATGGCATTCATCTCTCCAAGAAGATGTGTCCTAGCACACCTAAGGAGATTGAACACATGAGCAAGATCCCTTATGCTTTGGCAATAGGAAGCCTCATGTATGTCATGCTATATACATGATCTGATATTGCCCATACTGTGAGTGTCACGAGTAGGTATCAGTCAAATCCAGAAAAAGAGCATTGAACTTTTATGAAGTGTATCCTTAAGTACTTAAGAAGGACTAAGGATATGTTTCTAGTCTTTGGTAATGGAGAACTTCAAGTGTAGGGGTTTACAGACTCAGATTTTATGTTTGATATAGATGATCCAAAGTCGAAATCTAAAAGTCTATTTGTATACAATGGTGGTGTTGTTAGCTGAAAGAGTTTCAAGCAAACAGTGATAGCAGACTCTACCAAAGAAGTAGAATATATCGCTACGTCGAAAGCTATAAAGGAGGCATTCTAGTACAAGAAGTTCATCAAGAAGCTTGGAGTGATACCATCGAATGCCGTCCCTCTATACTCCAATAACAATGGTGCTATAGCCCTAGCTAAGGAGCCACGGTCTCATCAAAAATTCAAGCACATCAAGCAATGATTCCACCTAATTCGTGATTATCTCGAGAAGAGATACGTCGAGATCAAGAGAGTCGATACCACAGGCAATGCAGCTTACCCACTAATGAAGCTGTTGGGATAGCAGAAGATTGAAGCCCACCTTGAGAAGATGAGACTTAGATTTGTAGTCAATTGGCTTTAGGTCAAGTGGGAGTTTTTTAGATGTGTGCCCTAGAAGCCAAATTGGCTAAACACTTGTAATACACTTCTAGAGATAATTTTATAATTTTGACTATAAATTAATAAAAAAAATTATTTTCTATCATAATATATATTTAAAGTGTTTATGATACATTCTTTGAGTTAATGATAATGGTAATTTATATTTTTAAAAATTAAAAATTGAAGACATGAATTTTCATAATTAACTCATAAATTGCTCCTAACTGTAGGATCATCATAAGGATGATGATTGATTCGGAAGGTTGGTGTACGATCACTTTCTTAGGATAGATGAGTCTTGAATCTATGATATGGAGATACTAGAGTGAGAGTACAAATATTCAATAGAGAATGAGGGCACTGAGCGTGACCACCTCGAGCAGTCATAAGGAAGTCTACCTTTTTGTCAATGACTGGCTCAATGCTACAGTGGTATGTCTGATTCTTTGATCTGAGGTGCATCGATAGTTTACCTTTAGGGTGTTATAGTTTGACTACACCATAACTCAATCTCCTAACCATTCAAAATCCTGAGGTGTATGTTGGCTATAGCATGTTCATTATAGGAATTGGATTGCACCAATAAGGGATCTATCTACCTCGGTAGATGAGGAGTAGCCCTATGATGATCATGAGATTGAATACATAAGCCGATGGCCATGGTAGTGTGAGGATGATAGAAAGAGTTTCTATTAGGATTTCACATCAAACTCAAATCGAATGATTAATTCATATGATGGATATTGGATTCGACAAGTTTACCTTAACCCTAATCTTGTTGGGACTCAAGATAGAAGAACCCAATCACACAGGTAGCTGCATTGAGAGATTTACTTTCAATTTTGATGGGTTGCCACCATATACTGCTAGGTGTCACTGGTGGATTTTGAGAGCAATTAGAATGATCTTGATAATCGATCATTCTAATTGTATGAATTAGAAAAGTTTTGGTCCATTGAAAGGTATTTTGATGATGTCGATGATGGAGATCATGACATATCTCATTACTATATAGAATTAAACCTAAGTGGGTCACACAAATAAGGGTTTGAGTCTAGATGTCATCAATTGGGCTAACCTAGTCTAATTAATTTAGATAAGATCCAATCAGGTTTAAGGTAATCATGCTAGCACATAATTGAGCCTGACTTTTTCCTTCTGCAATCTTCCTAATTCATCACAATCAAGTCAAATTTGATTTGACTTATTCTTGGATTATGAATGAGTTTATTTCTATCTGACTGGAACTTGTCCAGTTCAGATTAATTCTAGAAATAAATCTATTCTGAAATGCAATTGGACTAGAGTCAATAGTTAACCTAATTGAGTGGTTTGAGGGTCACAGGTTTAGAGCTTCCTAGAGAATTCTCTGGGAATCTTTCTCCTTTGATTTTTGGGCATGAGATTAGGCTCTAGTCACACTTTGGGTGTACCTAATTTGGTGATTTTTGGAGGTGCGTCGATTGGGTTAAGATAGAGTTTGATTTGGATTAAACTCTTGAGGGAAGAGTCCTAGGCATCGTGGACTCTTCCTTATTCTTTCATGCCACCACTTTATGGAGGGATTTTTGGCATCAAAACTAGATGGGGAGTTGGTGTTTGACATGGAGATCAAAACCAAGAGTCCCAATGGATCAAACAAGGTGGTTGTTTTGTCAAAAGGGGCTCCTATATGGCACAGGATTTTTCTATAAGAATCCTTGTGCCAAAGGGTCTTCACGTGTGATCTCCCTTCCACACCAAGATGCTGCCATCACTACCATCCTCCATGACTCCTCTAATCCTTTTTCTCTTTCTCTTCTACATGCCCAAAGGTTGGGCACAATTAGCAAAGAAGGTCCAAGGAGTTTGGTGCATGATTCAAGTTCTATGCGATGGTGTTCGTGAGACGAACACACTCCCTTTAAATTTTTTTTTTTGAAGGATCTATAGATAAGATTCAGATCTAATCTTTGAAGGATAGATTCACAAGGGCAAGACATCTAGAACGAGCTTGAGTGGACTCTGATAGAGGTCAGACGATTAAATGGCTACATCTAGAACCTTAGGAGCATTAGGATCATTGATAGGGTAATCAAATTACCTATCAAAGGTAATCAAATATGAGATGTCTCATATCTGATTAGGATTTGTTAGAAAATTTTTGAAATGTCTCTTCAGATCTAATTGAATCTGAATAATCCTATGGTAAGAAAATATTTATTTTTCTTCACCTAGGCAGTGAAAAATTTTTTTGGTGGCAGTGGGCTACTTTACCAAATGGGTCGAGGCCAAACCTCTAGCAAAGATTACTGAAGCAAAAGTATAAAACTTTATCTAAAAGTCGATAGTCTATAGGTTCGGCCTACCTCGGACTATCATTACTAATAATGGATGCCAATTTGCAAGAATAAAGTTCATCGAGTTATGTGAAGATTTAAATATCTTCCATCACTTATGTCAGTAGCTCACCCATAGGCAAACAGCGAGGTCAAGGTAACTAATAAGACCCTATTGCTAGGAATAAAGGCAAGGCTTGAAAGAATGAAAAGAACATGGGTGGATGAATTTTATCATGTGTTCTGGACCTACAGAACCATCCAAAGGTTGCCAATTAGAGAGACTCCATTTGCTTTGGCTTTCAGGATTGAGACAGTTATCTTAGTTGAGCTAAAACTACTTTCAGCATGGGTTGAAGCCTTTGATGAACAAAATAATTTGCAAGATCTCAGAGCAAACCTTGATCTATTAGAAGAAAAGCGAGAAAATGCTCAAATTTGGATGGTAGCTTATAAATAGAAGGTTGTTGCCCAGAGGTGGCAACCCAAGATGGGAGGGTGAATTGGGTTCTTATAAAAATTTTAGTCAAATTTACTTTCTAAACAAGATGTGCTTTAATTTATGCTATCCTTAGTGATTGTGGAATGTGAGCAATAGTGTAGCAACGGAATTAAGATAGCAAAACCAAAGTATAAAAGTGAAACAAGAATTAAAAGTATATAAAGTATGCAAAGAGATAGAAGAAAAAAGTATAATACAAAAATATCATAATTTATAGTGGTTCAGTGCAAACTGCATCTATGTCCATTCTCCAAGCTTTCCTTGAAATTTCCACTACAATCCATCCTTAATTATTGTGTGTTTATTTTTCGAGCTTACAAAAAAATCCAGTTGATTTTTCAAGGAGTACCAACAAAAATCTTACACTAATAATTTTTTGGGATCACTATTAATCCAATTGGTTTTTCGAGCTTACCAACGAAAACCTACAATATCCAATTCCAGGCTTGGATGGGCCAAATTCACAAGTTTCTTTCCCCTAAAGAAATTTGTAATGAAATCAAAATTACAAATAAAAATTTTAGCATAAAATAAAAAATAGAATTTAAGTGCTTCAAATCTCAAAGAAGAAGTCGATGATTTTCTTGATTAAAGCTTGGCTTTTCTTCAATTTGTACTTGAGAGGATGTGGAAGATATTGGAGAAGATTACTTTGAGAGCTTGCTGAAATCTGTGCACAACTTTTTTCTTTGAATTTTCAATATTTCTCACCAAAATTGAAAGATTCTTTTGTTAAATCCCTTAATCTTACTTTTTAATTAATTCTTCACCTTTAAATATCCTTGGAGATGGTTGGAGAGAGAGAGTTCTAGCCATTGGAAGCTCTAAAATAGCCGTTGGAGTGGAGAAATAGCCATTGGAAGGACTATAGAAAAATTCTATTGAAAGCTGTCACACATTTGGGGAGCTTTGGATTTTTCTACAAGAGCTCTTGGTTTCACAGCAAGAGCTCTTGAGAATTTTCAAGAGGTCTTGGTTTCATAGTGAGAGCTCTCAAGAATTTTTGAGAGTTCTCGATCTTAGAATATAGAAATGAGATTTTTATTTCCTAAAATGGAGAGATCTCATCCAATTTTGGAGATGTCTCGAGCCTGTGCTAGAGCAATATGCGGGTGTGCCAAATAGCTTGGAGAAGCTTCCAAATTTTTAGGAGAAGTCTCCAAAATTTCAGGAGAGGTCTCTAAATTTTCAAGAGAGGTCTCCAAAATTTCAGGAGAGGTCTCTAAATTTTCAAGAGAGGTCTCCAAAATTTCTGACTTCATTTTTCTTCAATGTTTGACCTTCTAAACTTGAATTTCTTGGCCCCAAACTTTTCTAAATATGATTACTTCCTTCAATTTTAATTTCTCTTTTTTCAATCATACTTTTTTCATACCAAGCCATCCAATATATATGAATTTATTCTTTTAAGCATTTTAGCATGGCATCTTAAGAGAATTTGTTCTTGACATAAATGCTTTATTTTGGATACTTGAAAAATCCTACACACATTCTTGAGATACATAATTAGATACATAATAAACTCAAAGTTTGTCAATCATCAAAATCAATCATGGAGTCAATAATCTCTCCTTTTTTGATAATGGCAAAACTTTGAGTATATGTTAAAGAAACTAATGTGAATCAAGATAAGAATAATGAATTAAACTTCATGAAAAAATTTTTAATGAGCCTCTAATTTATTGTACATCATTAGTACATACATATTTCACATACTCAATATACTTCTCCCTCTTTTTGACAACATCAAAAAGCTCATGGGAAGAAATAAGAAGTCATCAAAATCAACATCAAAGTATTAAATTGAGAGATGTATTAAATTCATAAAATCAATTTAAATAAATCATCTTCTTTTTGAAAATTTATCCTTTGACTCAAAATAAGTTTCAAATATTTATTTTAATTTTAGAAATTAGCTTGAATTTAAATATTATATGCTCTCCTTCTTTTTGAATGAATATGATATTTACTTAGATTTTCAGATATGTACTTTTAAGCTTTAAAAGAAATAAAGTTTTTCAATAGATTTGAATATGAAATCAAGCATAGTATATACTTTAATATTCAATCTTTTTTTTTCTTAAAAAATTTTAGTCAATTAAGTTTGGAAAAGATATGTATCGAGAATGTATTGAGTAGACTAAAATAAGTAGTATTAAAGTAAAAGATAATTATATTTTCAAATTCATTGCTTTGAGTAAAAATTATTTCAATACAAATAATTCATAAAAATTTTGCAATGCACATCAAAAATTTTGGTATCAAATTTAAATTTTTAAATGAGTTTCAAGATTAAATTTAAAAATTTATTTCTTGAAGAAAGAATATATTTTTAATTTTAGTTTAACTCCAACTAATTATCCATAAACAAGATAGAGTAATCAAATCACATAAATTAAATTGGATAATCACATGAAAGCTCCATTTAAGAAGATTATAAAGTAATGAAGTAAGAATTTAAGTTCACATTTAATTTTTCTTGACTTAAATTAATTAAAATTTTAATCAAATTAAATTAGAAAATATCTTTCTCTTTATTTTTCATAGCTAGATTTATTTACTTTTCAACTTTCTCCCCCTCTTAATTTCTAATCAAGCAAATTTAATATGAATTTAACTACTAAATTTAGTCTAAAATTTAAAAGATATTTTTAATTTCAAAGGTCTTTTTAATTAAATGATCATTTCTTCTTTAATATGTTCTCTTCCTTACTTTTGCAAACAAAGTCATTTTAAAATTAAACAAAATTTAAAGGCATAAGAATCAATTGAGTGAACTAAGCATTAATAAATCCAAATATCAATCAAATATAGCAATCACTCAAGAAGACACCAAATTTTTTAAAAATTTATTTTTTGTTAAATTCAAAGGATGTTTACAAAAGAATGTATATAATAAGTACAAGCATCTAGAAGATCAAAAGAGTATGATATGTACGTCTATCCAAAAGATTTTTTATTTAAATTTAGATTTTTCTTTTCATAAGAAATATTACTCAATTAAGTTCAAAAAAATGTATGAGATTCTTTGAATTTATCTTAAAATACAGCATATCAAGAGTATATCAATGTGAAATAGATTTAAGATATTATATTCAATTCTTTTGCTAAGAATAATGCAATAAAATGCCGGACAAGAATGATACTATTGATATCAATTAAACTAAAATTTAGACCAAATCATGATTTTCTTGATAATTCAATATCACTTAAGTGTCAATTTACAAATTTAGCTTAATACCAATGATTTTAGTTTTAAATTGATAAAGATGAATTGATTCAAATTAAATAATTTTGAAAATTTTGAATAATAAATCAATTTGAATTAATATTAATAAAATAATCAGGGTAAGTCATATAGAAATTTTTAATTATTCTTCAAAAAGACCATCTCATCCTTTTCTTGAGAAATATCAAGCAATTAGTTTCAAAAAAGGTATGTATTTTAGAGTTTGTCTCAAATGATATCAAATCAAGAATATAGCAGTGCAAAAATAGATTTAAAATTAAGATCTTTTTTTGCTAAAAGATAAATTAATTAAATATTTGATAAATAGTAAGCTATTTGATATTAATTAATTAAAACTGAAGTCTTCTTTAAAAGTTTAGCTTTAAAGATAAACGATAACTTTTTTGAAACATTTTGTTTGATATCGACTTCAAAAGATTCAGGAAGATCATTTTTCAAATTCAACTTTCAAACTCAATCAATTGGAATAAAGTATGAATATTCATCAATAAATTCTCTTTTAAGATCAAAAAAGAAAATCAAATTAATGATCAAGATGGATGTTCATATTAATTTGGGGGAGGATCCAAAGTTAATCAATTAGGGATATGATAATCTAACAAATCAATTATAATCAAATCAAGTTGAATCTAGATAATAGTTCTATGGAATTTGGTTCAACTAGAAAATTTTAAATTCTTAAGATAAAACTAAGATGCAATGCAAATTAACACTTCAAGCACTCGATCTTTTATGATTGAATGTTTAATCTTCAAGTACTTAGGTCATAAAATTTTTAGAAGAATTTGAGAATTAAGTATCTGATGGAAAAATATTAAAATTTGTTCAATTTGTAAGTTTAGCACCTAAATAGTTTCACATATAATCAAGCTCATAGCAATTTAGGTTTCTTCAATAATTGAAAATCAATATAGCATGATATAAAGGATTGAACCAGCATGCTGAATTTAGAATAAAATAAAAAGCTTAAAACAAATAATCAACATGATATACTAGTTTTAAGTAATATATCAAAACATTCAAGTCACAGAATATGATCATTATAAGTAATGATGAATCATCAAAGTCAATCAAACACACTCAATAATTATACTAATTAATAATTAAAATATATTTAATAAATAATGATGGTATGATTTGAGAAAAATTAGATTTTACCAAATAGCATCATCCATCCATTTTTATTTTCAAGGCATCCATAAAAAATTTTCTTTTTTTAGTTTCATTAGATCCTTAATATACCTGCAAAATTACTTCATAATTTTTGGTACTCAAGTTTTCTTGGATCCATTAGATTTAGTGCTCAAGATTTCTTTTGAAATCCAAATTTGTCTAACCAAAGTATAGCCAATTCTTTTAAAATTATATTCTAAAATTTTATGGCCTACTTTGTTACATTTAAAACATACTATTGAATCATTTTTAAGTGAGGCTCTAGTAATCAAATTTTTTGTATGTTGCTATTTTCTTAAAGAATTAAAATTAATTTTTATTTTATTAAAAATAGCCTTATTTTTATTATTTACCATAAATTAGAGATTTTGAAAGCAAAGGATAAATTTTTCAGCTGTGGGTCTCAAAATCTCAATCTTTCTTTTTAATTTTTCATTTTCTCTCAAAAGTTCTTTCTTTTCTTTTAAAAGATTTTCATTTCTTTCTAGAGAAAATTTTAAATTTTCATATTTCTTTTTCAGCTCAATATTTTTTTAACTAAGGATTTTTTAATTTATCTATATATATATATTTTTTAAAATTAGAGTTTTAATTTGTTCTAAGAAATCTTTATTTTCTTTGGTCATATTTTTCATATCTTTCATAAGATATTTTTTTTCACTCAAAACATTGTTCTTCTCTTTAACTAAAGAAAGATTGAATTTTTTAAGCTCTTTATTTTTCATCCTTAATTTTTTAAATTCATCCATTAAATTATTAAAAATTTTAAATAATTCATCGAATGTGAACTTGAAGGAGATTCTAAATTTTACCTCATCCTCAATGGCCATGAGGCAAAGATTTTCTGCTTTCTTTTCCTTATCTGAGCTTGAAGTGTCACTATCATCCCAAATTCCTAACATAGCTTTTTTCTTGGTATTTTTGAGATACTTTTTGAGTACGGCATAATCCGGCTTGTAATCTCCCCTTTTGTTGCATTTATAGCATGTAACATTTTTTCTTTCTTTTTCTTCTTTCTTTTCTTTCTTCTTCATACTTCTCTTTTTAGGAGAAAGTTCTTGAATTTGCTTGTGAGTATTTCCATATCCTCATCATCATCTTCACTCTTTTCTTCATCATCTTCTTCTTCCGACTCATCACTTTCTTCATGTTGTACAATGGATTTGAAGGCGATGGTCTTCATCTTTCTTAGCTCTTCCTCTTTTTTCTTTTGAACCATGTTCAACTCATGAGTCATGAGTGAACCCATCAATTCTTCTAGTGACAGCTTGGTGAGATCTTTCGCCTTCTTGTATGGCTATCACCTTTGCTTTTCATTCCTTTGGCAAAGACCTTAAAACTTTGCTAACAAGCTCATAGTTAGTATAGGATTTTTCAAGACCATTTAGAGCATTAATAATATCAATCAACTTGAAAAATATTTTAGAAATAGACTCATGTTTATCTATTTTAAATATTTTATATTTATGAACAAGCAAATTAATTTTAGACTCCTTAACTTGGCTTGTTCCTTTATAAGTTATGTCTAATTTTTTTCAAATTTCTTTGGCTGATGTACAAGTGAATATTCTATTAAATTATTGTATATCAAGAGAATAATAAAGAACATTGATGGCTTTTGCATTTAATTGAGCCATCCTTTTATCATAGTCATCCCAATCCTTTTTGGGCTTGAGAAGAACAACATCATTTACATTAATTATAGGTGTGTGTGGTCCTCTAGTTATAATATCCCATAAATTATAATCTAGAGCTTGTATAAATATTCTCATTTTAATTCTTTTTAAAAAATAATTTATTTCATCAAAAATGATGGTCTAGAAATGGATTGGCCTTCAAAAAATGAAATACCACTTAGGGTTGCCATAAATCTTTAGCTCTAGATGGTTAGGTCAAAATTCAATAATAGAGCATCTGCTTTGATACCAATTGTTGCCTAGAGATAGTAACCCAAGAGTGGAGGGGTGGTGAATTGGGTTCTTATAAAAATTTTAGCCAAATTTACTTTCTAAACAAGATGTGCTTTAATTTATGCTATCTTTAATGATTGTGGAATGTGAGCAATAGTGTAGCAGTGGAATTAAGATAGCAAAACCAAAGTATAAAATTAAAATAAGAATTAAAAGCATGCAAAGTATGCAAAGAGATAGAAGAAAAAAGGACAATACAAAAACACCATAATTTATTGTGGTTCGGTGCAACCTGCATCTACATCTACTTTCCAAGCATTTCTTAGGATTTTCACTATAATCCACCTTTTATTATAGTATGCTTATTTTCTCAGGCTCACAAATAAATTCAATTGATTTTCTAAGGATCACCAACCAAAATCTTACACTAATCATTTTTCGGGATCACTATTAACCTAGTTGATTTTCAGGCTCACCAACCAAAACCTATAATATCCAATTCTATGCTTGGATGGGCCTAATCCCCAAGTTTTTTTTCCCAAAGAAACTTATAGAAAATCAATATTATAAATAAAAATTTTAACATAAAATAAAAATAAAATTTAAGCTCTTCAAATCTCAAAGAAGAAGCTGATGATTTTCTCGATTGAAGCTTGGCTTTTCTTCAATTTATACTTGAGAGGATGTGAGAGATGCTGGAGAAGATTGCTTTGAGAGCTCACTGAAGTTTGTACATAATTTTCCCCTCTTTTCTCTTTTCTTTGGATTTTCAATATTCTTCACCAAAACTGAAAGATTCTATCCTTAAATCTCTTAATCTTACTTTTCAATTGATTCTCCATCTTTAAATATCCTTGAAGATGGTTGGAGAGAGAGTTCTATCCATTGAAAGCTTTGAAATACCCATTGGAGTGGAGAAATAGCCATTGGAAGGGCTACAGAAAAATCTCATTGAAAGCTATCGTGCATTTGGAGAGCTCTTGGTTTTTCTGTGAGAGCTCTCAATTTCACAGTGAGAGCTCTCGAAAGTTTTTGAGAGGTCTTGATTTCATAGTGAGTGCTCTCGAGAATTTTTTGAAGGAAAATCCTGATTTCCCAGATCAGGTTCGCTCAGATTTGATCGGATCGAGAGATATATTTCAAAAATTTTTTTCTTTAATTTAGATCAGATCTAAAATATTTCAGATCTAATCTTAATTATTTTAATAATTAAAATAAATTTAGATAAATTAAATCAAATTTAATTTACCTTAACGTAGTATAATCCTATTATCCATTGATGATCCTATAAATAGTGAAAGGTTCTGGATCTAGCCATGCAAGTGCCTGGCCTCTATCGGTATCCACTCAGGTTGGATCTGAAGATCCTCTTCTTCTCTATCACATCTCCAAAAATTAGATCTAAATCTGATTTGAAGGATCTTCAAAATACCTTCCGAAGATCAGCAGTTGTCCTTTGCAACAGCACAGCCTTCTAGTTTTCTATCGCCTTTCTCTCGTCTGGATTGCACCAACTTGGATCCCAAACTACTTTTGGGCATGGAGAGGGGAGGGAGAAGATGGTCTTGGCATGGAGGAGGAGGTGAGAGGTAGCCATGGGGCATGGGAAATTTTTAGATACTCCTTAAGTTGGGCGCAGGGTCTTATTTATAGACTATGCGTGATCCAACTCCTCTTCTTCCCAACCAATCACAACTCTTTGTGAAATCAGATCTAAATCTGATTGGTGGGAATAGAGTCCCTGAGATTCATCCTTAGATGACTCCTAAGACCAGTCAAACTTGATTCTTAGGAGAAGTCTAATCGAAATCCAAAAAGGAGATGGAGTCCCTGTCCAACAGGGACTCCTGGGCGCCTCCAGCTTGGGCACACGCCAAGGGTGGCGTGCGCCCTCCTCCTTGCCAGGTTCTAGTAGGGGGACAAGCCCCCACCAGCTCTTCAATAGGTGCATGACATGTGGTCAAAAGTCAAAGTATCAATGGTCAACATTTGACCAGTCAAAGGTAGACTTTTGACCAAAGTCAAAGAACAAGAAATGGCAGGTGACCAAAAATGGCAGGTAATGTCTTACAAAATAAGACAACCTTTTCTGACTTGGACAACCTCCAGTCAGACCATATGAAGGCCTCTGATTGAGCACAAACTCCTTTGGCTCAGTCAGGACAACTTATTTATGATAGTAAAAGAAGAACGTTAGGTTCAATCGAGTGCTAGCACGATTTTCCTTGAACCTAATTGAATCTCATTCAGATCAATTGAACTAGATCAGTTCAATTGATGATCACCAGATTCAAACCCTTGTTTGTGTGACCCAGTTAGGTTCAGTTCTGTATGGTAATGGGATATGTCATGATCTCTATCATCGACATCATCGAAACTCCTTTCGATGGATCAGAACTCTTCTGATTCGAACAGCTAGAATGATCGATCATCTAAATCATTCTAATTGCTCCCAAAATCCACCAGTGACACCTAGCAGTATATGGTGGCAACCCATCAGAGCTGAATGCGAACCTCTTGGTGCAGCTACCTGTGTGATTAAGTTCTTCTATCTTGAGCCCCGATCAGATTAGGGTTAAGGTGAACTCGTCAAACCCTAGTTTCTGTCATATGATGTAATCATTCGATTCAAGTCCGATGTGAAAATCTAAATAGAAACTCTTTCTATTATTTCACTCTGCCATGGCCATGGGCTTCTGGACTTGATTCTCATGATCATCATAGGGCTGCTCCTCTACCACCGAGGTAGATAGATTCCATCTTGATGCAATCCAGTTCCTACAATGAACATGCTATAGCCAACATACACCTCAGGGTTCCATATGGCTAGGAGACCGAGTAATGGTGTAGTCAAACTATAACACCCTCAAGGTGAACTGCCGATGCACCTCAGGTCAAAGAACCAGACACACTACTGCAGCATCGAGTCAGTCATTGACGAGAAGGTAGACTCCCTAATGACTACTCGAGGTGGTCACGCTCAGTGCCCTCGTTCTCTAACGAGTACCTGTACTCTCGCTCCGGTGTCTCCACACCGTAGACTCAAGACTCATCTACTAAAGAGAAGCGATTGTACACCAACCTTCCGGATCAATCACCATCCTCGTGATGATCCTATGGTCGGGAGCATTTTATGAGTTAATAATGATTATTCATGTCTTAAATTTTCAACTCTTGAAAATATGAATTATCATTACCATTAACTCAAAGGATGTATCACAGACACTAAATACACATATGTGATAGAAAATAACCCATTTTATTGATTTTAGTCAAAATTATAATTTTGCCCCTAGAAGTGTATTACAAGTGTCAGCCAATTCTGGCTTCTAGGGCACATATATCTAACAATCTCCGACTTGTCCTAAAGCCAATTGGCTACAAGTCTAAGTCCCATCTTCTCAAGGTGGGCTTCGATCTTCTGCTGGCCCAACGGCTTTGTAAGTGGGTCTGCCACATTATCTGTGGAGTTGACTCTCTTGACCTCGACGTAACCCTTCTTAAGGTAATCGCGGATGAGGTGGTATCGCCGCTCAATGTGCTTGGATTTTCTGGTGAGACCTCGGCTCCTTAGCAAGGGCTATGGCGCCATTGTTGTCGCAGTATAGAGGAATGGCATCTGATGGCATTACTCCAATTTCTGCAGCAAACTTCTTATACCAGAATGCTTCCTTTGCAGCCTCTGATGCAGCGATATATTCTGCTTCCATGGTGGAATCTGCTATCACGGTTTGCTTGGAACTCTTCCAGCTGACAGCACCACCATTGCACACAAACAGACTCCCAGATGTCGACTTTCGATCATCTATATCGGACATGAAATCCGAGTCTGTGTATCCCTGGACTTGGAGTTCTCCGTTACCAAAGACCAACATCATATCCTTAGTTCTTCTCAAGTACTTAAGGATACATTTCACAGAAGTCCAGTGTTCTTCACCTGGATTTGACTGATATCTGCTTGTGACACTCACAGCATGGGCTATATCAGGTCGTGTACATAGCATGGCATACATGAGGCTCCCTATTGCAGAAGCATAAGGGATCTTGCTCATGCATTCTATTTCCTCAGGTGTGCTAGGGCACATCTTCTTGGAAAGATGAATACCATGTCTGAAGGGTATTAATCCCCTCTTAGAGTTTTCCATACTAAACCTCTTTAGTACTTCCTCTATGTACATCTTCTGTGAAAGTCCTAGCATCCTATTCGGTCTATCCCTATAGACCTTAATTCCTAGAATAAAGGATGCTTCACCTAGGTCTTTCATGGAGAATTCCTTGGACAACCATATTTTGACTGATGTCAACATGGGAATATCATTCCCAATAAGGAGGATGTCATCCACGTACAATACGAGGAAGACAACAGCGCTCCCACTGACTGACCTTTTTGAAGACACATGGTTCCTCTTCGTTTTTGATGAAACCAAACATTTTGATCACATCATTGAAATGAGTGTTCCAGCTCCGAGATGCTTGCTTAAGTCCATATATGGACCTTTGCAGCTTGCAAACCTTGTGATCAGTATCACTGGATGTGAAACCTAGCGGCTGTTCCATATAGATATCTTCCTCAAGATATCCATTTAAGAATGTCGTTTTCACGTCCATTTGCCATATTTCATAATCGAAATAGGCTGCAACGGCAAGCAATGTGCGGATGGATTTTAGCATAGCCACTGGGGAAAAGGTATCCTGATAGTCAATGCCTTCGCGTTGACTATAACCTTTTGACACTAGTCTAGCCTTGAATGTCTCCACATTCCCATCTGCACCAATCTTTCTCTTGAAGATCCATTTACACCCAATAGGTACTATACCTTCTGGTGGATCTACCAAGGTCCAGACTTGGTTTGAGTGCATCGAGTCAATTTCTGACTGCATTGCCTCTAGCCATTTCTCAGAGTCGATATCTGATATCGCCTCGTTGTAGGTTTTGGGATCATCACCATGAGCACCATTACCTACGAGGAACATTTTCCTCTACTTCCTCTGAAATAATACCTAAGTATCTTTCAGGGGGATGGAAAACTCTTTCCGATCTACGAGGTGGAGGAGGTAGTGTTCTTATTGGCTCAACCTGATTTGGTTCCAATTGGTCCTTAGCTCGTTCTACTTGTGAGACTTTCTCATCAAGCTTAATCTGCTTTCCAATGCCGCTATCTTGAATAAACTATTTTTCAAGAAAGATGGCATGTCGACTCACAATCACATTGTGGTCTTCTGGAATGTAGAAATAGTATCCTAATGACTCTTTAGGATATCCTATGAATCGAGCTCTGAAGGACCTAAACTCTAACTTGTCCGCTTGTTGTCTTTTGACATGAGCCGGACAACCCCAAATTCTGAGATGACTCAGACTTGGTTTCTTACCGTGCCATATCTCATACGGTGTGGTAGGAACGGTTTTAGAGGGAACCCTATTTAGTAGATAAATTAAAATTAACAATGAGTGTCCCCAAAAGAAATCAGGAAGGTCTGTGAAGCTCATCATGGATCATCATGGATCGAACCATATCTAATAGGGTCCGATTTCTCCATTCTGTAACCCCGTTAAGTTGAGGTGTTCTAGGTGGAGTCCATTGAGAGACTATGCCATTTTCCTTGAGATAGTCTAGGAATTCCCGGCTAAGGTATTCACCTCCTCGATCTGATCGAAGAACCTTAATGGATTTTTCAGTTTATTTTTCTACTTCATGTCTGAATTCTTTGAACTTTTCAAAAGCTTTAGACTTGTGTCTCATAAGATACACATACCCATACCTAGACAGATCATCGGTAAAGGTAATGAAGTAGACAAAATTGCCTCTAGCCGGCACATCAAATGGGCCGCACACATCAGTATGTACTAGGGCAAGGAGATCTGTGGCCCTCTCCCCATGTCCAACAAAAGGGAGTTTAGTCATTTTGCCTTGAAGACAAGATTCACAAGTTGGATATGACTCAAAAGTCAATGGACTCAATAGCCCATTTTTCTCCAATTTGTTGATCCTATCTTCTGCTATATGACCTAATCTCAGGTGCCATAGATATCTATCGTTTGGACTATCCCTAGGTCGTTTGGCATTCACGTTTTGCTCGATAGTTAGAATAGGTACATCAATATGTAGCTGATAAAGACCATTAATAAGGAAAACCATTTGCAATTTTATTTCTTTCATAAAGAATGTTACAATGGTCCTTAAAGAAGGTAATCACATAAGCCTTCTTAGTGCTAAGCATGAAACAGAAATCAAATTCCTGCTAGCTGCAGGCACATAATAACAGTCTTTCAAAACTAAGTCTAAACCAGATGGTAATCGAAGAGGGTATGTTTCCCCACGGCTACTGCAGCAACTCTTGCTCCATTACCGATGCGTAGGATCATGTCTCCATCCCTCAGCCTCCTGCTATCCTCAAGACCCTGCATGAAAGTGCACAGATGAGCACTAGAACCAGAGTCAAGCACCCAACTGGATGCAGAAGAAACCGTAAGGTTAGACTCAATAACGAGCATACCTCCAGAAGGACCTTCCTTCTTGTTCTTCAGGGTGGCCAGGTAAGTAGGGCAGTTCCGCTTCCAATGGCCGTCGCTGTTGCAATGGAAACACTTTCCTTTGCCATCGGACCTTTCTTCTTCGGTTCTGCCTTCTTCTTCTTTGATCCTTCCACCTTTTGCTTTTTCACAGACTTCTTTTTCTTTCCATAAGACTTTCTTTTGGAAGAAGTCCGTTCCATAGCAAGAACTGAGCCTTTAGAACCTTTCATAGAAAGCTCAGCGGTAACCAGCATATTCATTAACTCGGCCAAGGAATTTTGAAGTTTATGCATGTGGTAATTCATGATGAATTGCCCATATGCATCAGTCAAGGATTGCAGAATAATATCGTTCTGCAGATCCAAGTCCAACTTCACACCGAGCTTCTCAAGCTCTTCCATGTCCTTGATCATTGTCAGACAGTGATCTTGGACTGACTGCCCATCACGCATCTTAGCCTTAAAAAGTCATTTCGTGACTTGATATTTGGCTGCGCGACTCTGTTCACCAAACATCTCCTGCAGGTGAGCCAACATTTGGCGAGCAGTCCCGATATCTTCATGTTGGCGCTGGAGCTCATCAGACATCGAGCCCAACATGTAATATCTGGCCTTATTATC